>WAAF01002476.1:0-235159 GCA_013400475.1 Tricholaema leucomelas
TTTTCAATGAGTTAAAAAAAACAAACAACAAAAAAAACCAAAAACAAAAAAACAGTCCCCATCACCTCACAGTATCACAGTATCACAGTATCACCAAGGTTGGAAGAGACCTCACAGATCATCAAGTCCAACCCTTTACCACAGAGCTCAAGGCTAGACCATGGCACCAAGTGCCACGTCCAACCTTGTCTTGAACAGCCCCAGGGACGGCGACTCCACCACCTCCCTGGGCAGCCCATTCCAGTGTCCAATGACTCTCTCAGTGAAGAACTTTCTCCTCACCTCGAGCCTAAACTTCCCCCGGCGCAGCCTGAGGCTGTGTCCTCTCGTTCTGGCGCTGGCCACCTGAGAGAAGAGAGCAACCTCCTCCTGGCTACAACCACCCCTCAGGTAGTTGTAGACAGCAATAAGGTCACCCCTGAGCCTCCTCTTCTCCAGGCTAAACAATCCCAGCTCCCTCAGCCTCTCCTCGTAGGGCTGTGCTCGAGGCCTCTCACCAGCCTCGTCGCCCTTCTCTGGACACGCTCAAGCATCTCAATGTCCCTTCTAAACTGGGGGGCCCAGAACTGAACACAGTACTCAAGGTGTGGTCTAACCAGTGCAGAGTACAGGGGCAGAATGACCTCCCTGCTCCTGCTGGCCACACCATTCCTGATGCAGGCCAGGATGCCATTGGCTCTCTTGGCCACCTGGGCACACTGCTGGCTCATGTTCAGGCGGGTATCAATCAGCACCCCCAGATCCCTCTCTGTCTGGCTGCTCTCCAGCCACTCCGACCCCAGCCTGTATCTCTGCATGGGGTTGTTGTGGCCAAAGTGCAGCACCTCTTTCCTGTCCTAGCAATTTTGGATTCTTAACATTTATTTAGTCTATCTTATATAGCACTAACAATAGGCGTTTAAGGCCAGGCTGGATGAGGCCTTGAGCAACCTGCTCTAGTGAGAGGTGTCCCTGCCTATGGCAGGGGGTTGGAGCTGGATGATCCTTGAGGTCCCTTCCAACCTAAACCATTCTATGATTCTATGATTCTATGAATATGGAGTCTGATATCACTGGAACGAAATCTTTGCACTAAAGGACATTAAAAAATCCTCTTTGTCATGGGATTCCATATTTCCTTTAGGCCACTTGCAGTGGCCTTGCAGATTGCAGGCAACGAACAGCTTGGGTACCTCTTATCTAGTCCATTCTCCTCGTCAGATGATCAGATACATTTTGATCATTGAGATGTATTTTAAGTTATTCAAAGATGATGATTCCACTGTATCCTTAAGCAATCTGTTCCTATGCTTACATCAGAAAATTGACCATTTTCATTTTTCCTCAAGGAAAGTGAAATTATATACTTCATGTCCTGGTCTCCATAGACAGGGAGAACAATTCATGGCAAATTATTTCAAGTGCTGCTTGTACTCATTTCTCTTTCAGTTTTTTCTTTACTCCAGCAAGCCTGTCCAGGTGCTTGGTTCACATCCATTGCCACATTTGTCCCTCTCCTCTGATTTCTCTTCATTTTATCAACAGCTTTCCCAGGACAGGAAGTTCACACCCAGAGATAATATATTTCAGCTGAAGCATTAGGTCTGCTTGCATGTCATCGCTACCTGCATTTCAGCAAAAAAGTGTTTATTTCTTTTCTGTAATAAGATGGCCTTACTGACTTCCATATAGTTTATGGTCCACTATAACTCCCACAAACCCTCTGCATTATGATGTCTGTTATATACTCTTCTGGCTACAACACTTAGCAATTATTAGATTGAATTTCATCTTATATTTATCTTGTGTCTGGCTGGCCAATCATTCATGGAAAGTCTCAGCCCTAGGCTAAAGAGCTGTGTGATAAATGATACCTCACATGATGAGGTTCTCTAAGGGGAGGAAATGGGCCCTGTAATTCTGCACCTGACACCAAAGAGTTTAAATTTGCTTTCCAGACCTCTTAATAATTTCCTATTAGAATAATAATTGAAACAAAAATTTAAACATTAAATGCAAATAGAAACTGTTACAACTTATTTGGATGAATGTGGCTCATTGGTCTGATTATTTTACTGTCAATATATGTGGGATTTTTAAGCATCATCATATATCATATTCCTGTTGATGCTTCTCCACTTATTGCTGTGGTAATACATTTGGCACAAGGGACATATGTAATGCTAACATTTCTGTGATATACATACTCAATAAGAGCTTTTTCAATTTCATTATTTTGACAGGCAGATTCCATTAATACATCCACAACAATCATGTTCCTTTTCTTCACAAGCTAAGAGAAGAGGATTATTAAAAATTACAGACAATGCTCCTATACACTTAATCTCTCCAAATTCACTTTACAATTACTGTCAACATCAATAATGTCAAAGAGTATAATCAGGTTTATATAAAACATCAGAACTTGGATATTCTCCAAAGGTTGTGGGTTTTTTCTCACCTAACAATACAACTAGGGTTATTTTCAGTCAGAAAAAGATGCTCCCAAATATCTGTAGAGAAAATATGTGCTGTATGATAGCCAGGGTGCAGCTTCTTCATCTCATCCCATTCTTCATACCACACCTTTGGTCCATCTTTCCATTTCAAAAAACATGTGATAAATAATGCAAAACCACTGAAACTTTTCCTTAGGTATGGAAAGAGCCTAGAGAACCAATGTCCCTCCTTCTTCAGATGTCACAGATTCCACGTGAAGAGCCAGAAATGGGGAAAGCACCTAAGAGTTTGCTGAGAACTCATTTGTTTGCACTGCTGGTTTATTCCTCAATATAAGATAGAAATTAAAATAATTTCTGTGGACAAATAATACTGCAAGTAATTTTTTTTCTGGTTTTAGTGTGGATTTTAGAGAATGCTGGTTGCACTGTTATTAGGCTTTGTATTTACAGCACGTGAAAATTGCTCTCACCCCTGACAAGTATGCTGCGTGTCCAGCTGCTCCAGTGGCATTCTTAAACACAGTGAGAGGTGACAGAATTCAGCTCTTATGAACTTTGATACATGGAGCAATTGAATCTGCTTGAAAAGACACATTTTCATCAAGGCATTCTGGGAAAAAAACAAAACCATATTATTTTCATGCATGTTGCTCTAAAACAAGTCTGGTTTTATTGATACAGTCTTTCCAATATGAGTATCAGCCCTCATTCTGACCAACCCTGCATGTGACAGCTATAAAATCAGTTTCTGTCATGACTTTGTACAAAGCAGTTGGATGCCCCCACTTCCACACAAGGTTTCTCAGTCATACTATCAAACAAAATAGGAGTTCATTTCTCCACTAGGTTCCTAGAAAGTCAAGCTAAGTGTGAGCAACTAGAGCTTATTAGTGGTCTCTGATATGTTGTTCCAACAAATATCTGAGATGTCAGTCAAAGGTTACTAAGATATAGAGGAATTTGTATCCTAAATCAAAAATGGTTCAAACTGGGAAGCAACTTATACCCTGCTAAATGTGGGTTGTACAGGTTTCCAACAGGGTGTTGTTAACAACTGCTTAACAGGACACACTTTATGTTTTATATTCCATGTTAATCTGAATTCATTGCAAGTATCTCTGACAGATAGAACAGCCATATAACTGTAACATTTGAGCAGTAATACAACACCAGTAGCATATATGTTTAATATGTTTAAGCTGAATGATAATGGCTATTCCCAGTGCATTTGGGACTTCAGTCAGATGATCTGATTCCTCCTCTCTTCATGCCCAGTTTGTAAACTGTAAAACTAATACTTCAAATACATGCATATGGATATAGATCAAAAGGGTGACTGCACACGTTGACAAGACACTAATTAAATTGATCCACAGTTAGTGATTGCCTATTCTGAGCTGTTAATTTTGCAAGTGATAAGATAGACTGTTTTCTGTGTTCTATTGAAACAGACACTAACGCTGTATCTGCTCAAGACAGTGAGTGCCACCTGCTGTCCATCACTTCCCCAGACCTGCCATCAAGTCATAATTTAACATGACTACATTGAACAAAAAGAATAATGCTCTGCAGTAATACAAAAAAAGTGCTTCTTCATCAGAGACAATGTCTTAGGTCTGACCTACAATAGGTAAGTGACCTCACAAAATAGAAAACGGATGGAAACTTCTGAGCAAGTAACAGTAAGTAACAGTTCTTCCATCAGTTGTGTTACATGGCCCCACTTCTGTCTTAATAAATAGAGGTAAAGAGCTTCAGGAAATCTAAAAGCTGTGACCATGGCACTTCCCAATGCCAACACACTGGTTTTATTGCTAAAGTTCCCATTGCTATGCTGTGGTCAATCAGAAATTAAAAGCAATTGAAGTGTTGAAATTTAGGTGGTTTTTTTTTCTTCTGAAGATTTGATAAATGTTTCTAAGTATCTGAAGGCTGGCCAGGAGAGGGGGGACAGGCTCTGCTCACTTGTTCCCTAGGACAGGACAAGGAGCAACGGGTGTAAACTGCAGCAAAAGAGGTTCTGCCTCAACACAAGGGGGAACTTCTTTACTGTAAGGGTCACAGAGCACTGGAATAGGCTTCCCAGAGAGGTTGTGGAGTCTTCTTCTCTGGAGATTTTCAAGGCCTGTCTGGATGTGTTCCTCTGTCATCTGTGTTAGATAGTTTTATCCTGCTCTGGCAGGGGGGTTAGACTCGATCTCCTTGGGTCCCTTCCAACCTCTAATATCCTGTGATCCTGCAAAATGTTATATTTCTGATAATCACTTTGGCAAACCAAAGCAGAGGAAAGAGATTATAAGGTACCTGTCAAAAATTCCTTGTTGAGAGTAATTCACAGAAAAATGTGCTTTATGGGTGTCCAACAACCTCTTAAGCAACTGTGCAAAGACAAATGCCAGAAGAGTAGTTAGGAGATGCTGGATTTAACAATGCATTTAAGATTCTGCAATATGCCATACAAAGCTATCATTTTGCATGCTTAGAAACAGCACTATTGTCTCAGGAAATAATACCACAAGGGTTTCTTGGCAAACTGTTAGCAGAGAGATTATGGAAATGCCCAGTGCTTTGTATGTGGCTCATCTTTCACAGCGAAATGGCATCTCCATGCCAAAAGGAGATAGGCTTCTCCAATGGATGGGACAATTTAAAGTGATTCCAATCAAAAGGCAGAAATGCTGAAATTCAACTAAAATCAAAACAAATTTAAGAAGGGAAGTCTAGTCAGTCTATTGTCCTTTGAATTTTACTCCAGCAGGAGACTGAAAGTGAAAATGCACCTCAAATGACTACACAGGAAACTTTGCACCCGTTCTAGAAGAGGGATTTGCCTCTAAGCAAAAAAGATACAGGTTTATCTAGCTTGCTTGGAGTCTGAACCAATGACCATAGAACAAACACTACTATTTTTCTTACTTCAGAGAGCTTCGATTGAGGTAGTTGGCAGTAAAAAAAATACAAGGAAAAAAAGAGGAGAGGAAATGAATTTAAGAAGTAAAAACTGTTCAAGGTCAAAAGATCTTACAAGTGATAAGTTAACATAATGGAGCAATGTACATTTAATACATATTGAACAGCATCTCATGAACAAAGGATTTAGGATGGATCCATACTTTATTGCAAACCTTTCTTTCAATCTAATAGATTTTTGTGTTTATAGGCCAGATTTGCAATTTAAGGGAAGAATTTACAAGAGGAGCCTAAAGGATGTAAGCACTGGGCTGTTTATGATGTTCAATGGCATTTGAGTGTCTGACTCCCTCAGGCTTTATTATGAATTCTGACCATAACTTATTGACAGTAGTCTTTCAGTTCAGAAAGCATGAAATGGTTACCCTTTACAACAACAGAGTATTTGTTTTGTATCCATAACAATAATCTAGTCTGTCTTCCATGGACTATTTTGTAGTCAACATCAAAATAATTAGCACTGTATACATGGAACACAAAAATGTTACTTTACAATAGATTTAAAATGACAAGTTCCTGCCTAAAATATATCATTGTCTGCTCCAACTTCTCATATCCAAAGAAACCTTTTCCCTCTTGCCTGTTCCCTGAGCACATCTATTCACCAGACCTTCAGTCTGACCCCAAAATGCTTCCTCAGCATCTCTAGCCTGGGCCTGGTCCAAAACCTCATAGACTTTATTCCCAGCTTGCTTTCCCCAGGAATTGATCTGACTCCAGCAAACACCCTATTCTATCATCTCACTGCTGCTAGCTGGCTCTGAGAAACTAAATTGCATGTTAGGATATAAAACTAAGAGTTAGGTGTGATGGAGTGATAAATAAAGACCCAGTGGTCTTTATAGGCAGATATTGCAGAAGCAAGGTCTTACAAATATACACAGAAGTGACTCCCTCTGCAGCTGGGCTACATTGGTTGTGAGGTCTGGAGAAAGGAGCAGATAAGATTTAGAGACACATTTTGCTGTCCTGAGAGCTGGGCTGGCCAAAGACAGGGACAAATGGCTGTTTCACATTTCTCCATGTTGAATAAAGGATATTAAACCTTATAGCTGTCATTGCATAACATTCCTTGATTGTTACAATGCCTGCTAAAAAGTGCAAAAGACAGAGAAAAAAATGAATGCCTTTGCAATGGGGCCAAGACAAGGATGATGGGAACTGTGGGAATATTTAATAAGGTCTCTGAGTTACTCTAGCAGCTCAACATGTCCTTTTGACACAATGCTTATAAACAGTGATTACTGCTTGACTGAGGGTGTGAGGAAGGAAATTCCAAGACAAAGTTAATTTGCATCTTTAGAAACACACCATGGTAACAAAATTTCAGTATTGTAATGATTAATGTCACCACACTGTACTGACTGCACTGCCTCATAATTAAATAGAAGATACTTGTTTGTGTAGCACTGGAATATGATAATGGTTTATGTATTAACTCATTCACCTTGCAATTTCTTGACCTATTTTTCATTTTTTAGAGGCACATAATGCTGGGATGTGCACAATAGCACAGACTCTAAGAGCAGTCTCTAAGTAGTCAGGAATGAAGGAGAGACACTGTCGCTATTGGCTTTACAGAAGCCTCGTGTTAAACAGAAATCAAAATCTGAAAGTGTATTTTCTGAGAACTTCCTGAGTATTCCAGTCTAAGTAAGGCACTATATAATTCCCAGAAAAGGGTTCTGAAAATTTTCCATGAACAGAAAGACAGACAAAAAGTTAAAACGGGAAATGAGCTGTTCCTTTTGTTATGAATTGCCACTTATTCATTGCAGAGATTGCCTTCAGCCGATAAAACACAGAAAGCACTTAACCCCCCTTTCAAACACATCTTCCCCCAATACCTTCCTCCAGTCATCCAGAAAGTGCAAAACTGAAGTCTGCATTTTAAGCATTATACAAAATTCCTGATAATGGTGCTGCTTCTCTACCATGTTCAAACCACCTACATTGAGAGTGCCTGGGATTTAAAATCATTAGATGTGAGTGTTTGTGGGTTTTGCCTGTTTCAATGTCTCATTCTGTGATGCAAACAAATACCTTACACAAACTATCTGAATGCCTGAAGTTATCTAGTGACGTTCAACCAGATCCTGTATCGAATCTTGGCTTTCCAGAGGTGTTGAACTCCCACTCTCTCCATTCAAGTCAAGCACACTCAGGTCAAGCAAGTTTCACCCTTATCATGATCTTGTTAGCAAATATCCAGCAATTTCATATCAGGGTGTCAGTTCTCCTCCTCATTTCTGATATAACTAGCTTCTCTACATGAAAGCACAGACTATAAATAATATTGGATCTTTAGCCTTAAAAATGCATATGCTGATTAATATTTATTCAGCACATCAAAAATATCACCCATGCCTGGTTTTCACTTGGTTCATAAACCTGAATATTGAGAAAAAAAACAAACCAAAACAAAAACAACCCTGAAGACAATATTTATTCAGCACATCAGCATGGCATCAGTTAAGGAAAACTTCCTATTTCTGGTTAGGATATTTACACGTTTCCTATTACTGTCCTGTCAAAACACTTCATCTTTGGAAGTACTTCTTTGAGACAGGAAGGACTGTTCCCATTTCACAGCTGGAGAGATGTAGCAGACAGATTTATGACATTTAATTTCCACTAATTCCAGTGGAGGTACATGATTAATACTTTGGTAAAATCTGTCTGCAAGTATCTTACCCAAGGTCACAGAGGAATTGCATGAAGCTGATTTTCAGACTTACAGAGCAGCAATCAGCCTGTTGGGACACACAGTTCCTGACTTTTCTCTCATGCTGAGGGTATATTATTTTGTGTACCCTGGCTACATGTATAGTTTAAGTTTTTGTCCTGGAAGGCTTAACACATGTCCTGGCTTGCTGGTGAGGAAAGCAAGGGCAGGAGGAAAACAAAGGCTTGGGCCATTATGTCCCCTCCCAAAACGATAAACAGGTACCCACAGATGTTTAGGTACCTGTTAGAGTCTTGCCCAAATAAAGGTAAGCAAGCCCTGGTTTCACCTAACATGTTCAGCTTTGCAAATGCCATTCTGACTGGTGAATCTCTGTGGCCAAAAAGAACCATTACACTCAGGCAAATAATATAAATGGAGCTAAGTTGCAAGCAGTTGTGCTGCCTCTGCCTCACTGCTCCTCCTCAGTCTGTGCTGCTCTACATTCTGCTCTGCCTCACTGGTCTTGGGCTCCCCTCTGCTTCATGTTTCAAAACAGCATAGCCCTCATGTTTTGGGCTTGAACTACCTGGAAACTTAAGTGCCTCAAGTTTACCAGGAGAAGGCATTAAGTGCCTCACAAAGTGATGAGAAGTGCCACTGACGTTGTGCTCTCTGCACATCTGCAAGAGATCCTACCTGCACCTCTGCAAACCTCTGGGCCAAAAGGAATCAGGATCAGGTCAGAGATCATCTGCCTCTTTTCCAGCACCCTGGAAGATCTAGAAACCTCTCGATGACTATCAAGATACCAAGCAGTTCCAGCACAGCTGCAAAGGAGCTAGGGGCTATCTTGAAATTCCTGCTCCACTGCCATGAGCAGCACAGACATTCCCTAGGGCTCCAGGCTGCCTTTTCTTTATAAGTGGAAAAAAGCCATTTTGTGGCTAAACTTTTCCAACTTTCTGATTCTCCTAAATGAATGAATTGCCCATAAGCATCCTTGTGAAGATTTTCCCAAATGAATTAGAACCCAAATTTAACTAATTTGTATAGAGTTTGTGGGTGGGGCTTTTTGGAAATAAAATAACTACAGATTTTATAATTCCTGCCTCGTTAATTGCCCCAACTAAATCAGTTTCCAGTTCAGACTTGAGCAAAAACTTCCCCATTTTCCATCATACTCTAGAGACAGTGTGTTCTCTGGCTCTCTGTTGAAGTAACCCATCTGGATCTTCAACCAAGAGATTATGTCTTAATAACTGGCCTTGGCAGTGCCTCCCAGCCCCTCTGATGGATGCATGGTCCAGTTACCTTTTAGCATTCTCCTGGAACAAGAAAACAGCAAACACAAATTATGCCTTCCACCCCAGTTCCTGATTTTCCTGGGAAGAGACACTGTAGATTCTGGAGAGGGATTTTGCAGAGTGAGCACTCTTCCATGTATGGAGCTCTGGAGACACAGCACCTCATTAATACATACCTAGGTTTGTGTTACACCCTCCCCAGTACAGAGCTCTGTTAACAAACAATATTTAGCCCTCATAGCTTTGGTGTTGAAATACTCCAAAATTCTTTGTTCTTGTTCATTCCAGTCTGGGTTTGAAGAGATGCTGTTTTATACTGTGGGTTCTAAGCATATCCAAATAGAAAGTTGCCCATACTTGACAGTCCAGGCTTTCTCAGCTTCTGACATCATTGGGAAAGTTGCGTGGTTCCTTCTCTATAATGCTCTCATGTGTAAGTAGAATGTCCTGGTAGTAGTCATGGATAATTTGACCAAGAAATGTTTGGGGCCTCAATTTCTCCATTTGCTTCATTTCATCACACTGGCTTTACTAGAATCATTCTCAATTTCCCCTAACATAACAGAAAGAAGGATCAGGCACTGGAGTGAGAAATTCTTTCCACTGTAGATGGAAACAGAAATTCACTTGTCACTACAGCTTTCAAATGAATTTCTAAATGAAAATGCCTTTTATACTGTCAGTACTGTAACATGGAGGAGACAAGTTCTGTTGGTTTTCCATCAGTTACAGCCTGTGTCAGCCACTTTTCAGAATCCAGACTACACTCCAATTTCTGCACTAAAAGCCATTTCTTTTTGTTGACTTTTTCCTAGGAAAAATGGTGAGTGCTAATGCCTTCTAATACATTTGTTGCTCTTTTTTTCCTAAAACAACCCTGTAACATTCCTTAGAAGACTTGCTGGTAGAGCTTCCACAGTCATCTTCTGCTCTGTTCCATCTCTCTTCTAAAAACAATTCAATTAACCAGGTTGATGATGTATTCTTGGTATTTTGACAAGCTGAACTGGACTGAACTTCTGTGGGTTTATGATAGTCCTGGACATAGATGATGTTTCTTGAACTAAATGTCTGAAAACAAAAGATGGATTTTTCAAATGTGAGATTCCTGTCTTTGGTTATATAGAGTCTATTTTCAGCAGGAGGCAAATATGACATGATGAAAAATACCTTTTCACAGATACCTTGCAAATCATGTTGAGGGAAAAAAAAACCAAAAAAGCAAAAAAACAAACCAAAACAGTCTGTGTCTGACTGTTAGTGCTTTTATTGTAGAAGCACCTTGGAGCTCAAATAAGGAATTAAAATATCTTGTTTCAGGTTCTATCAAGGAATAAAAGATGACAACCACAGAATATGCAGACTAAAATATGGTGAAATGATGGTCTATGGTTCTGAAATAAATAGGCAAATTTAGTATTTTTTCCCCTCTTATATACTAATACACTTCTCTCTTCTAATCCTAGTTATTTTATCATTTCCTTGGAATTAATTCAGAACTTAGAAATGTGACTCTTGCCTTGCCAGCTGTTTACAAATCTCTCTACGTAACTGAACTTTGGCATCTCAGAGCTGAACTGCAACAACTCTACTAACTCAGTTCTTGGCCCTTCATATGGGGAGGCTTCAACTATGACATTCTGTGACACTTTGCAAATGCTTAGGAAAAAAAGATGTGAATGCAGAGTCTATCAAGATCACTCTCAGCATCTGTGTAATCAGAATTTGACCCAAGGTCCAAGAAGAGTTTAGTTACTTTTCTCCATGTTTTGCTTCTGCACAATAACCTTAGTGTGACAGCAGATTAAAAGTTAGCTAATTGCATATACTAATTCCAAGTACATTTACATCATCAAGAACTCAGACTGACACTGTCAAATATCTTCCTGAACCATGATTGAAACAGTTAAGAACACTGAATGGAAAAATTGATCTCTCCTAATTTTTGTTTATTTTGTGAAGTATCAATTACCACAGTGTGCAGAGCATCTTTTCTGTTCATGGAACTTAGGGAAGATTTTGACTATGTAAATTGCTCACGTAGAGAGGTACAGATGCAAACACAAATTCTCTTTTTGTGTGCCCATTTCCTGGATTCTTCCATGCACTCTATACTTTTAGGAATTATCTGAGTAAAATTCTTTGGAAAAGCAAATAGATTACAATGATGTAGGCAGGGTGCAATACAAATACAGAAATAGAGAGATACCTTTTTCATCATTTCTTGTTGTCTCTTGATTGAAAGAAACATTGAAGAAATAGAAAGATTTCTCCACAATGGATATAAACTAAAGTTAAAAAAAAAAAAAAAACCCATAGATATCTGTTTAAGTTTTCCCATTACCCTACTTTATCTCTTTTTATGAGTATTGTAGTATTTTAAGAAGTGGAACTTTCCTTGAATAACGATGCCAAAGAAGGGGCTATGGCTTAAGAAATTTCTCTCCACTGACCATACGGCAATAAGCATCTTTGTAAGCATCTTTGTTTGGAAATAAGTTATTAAGAAAGTCTTTCTTACATTCTTGGTACTGGGAGGTAGCTAACCGGCCTGCTTGTGCCATCTTCTGGGTGATTGTAGAACTGCAGTTACACAGGAAAAGCTTCTCTCGGGAAGTATTGATAGTTATCAGCGCTTTGAAATCATTTGCTAACTGAATTCCTGAAGTAATGTTCTTTCTAATTTTACAGAATTTAGAACAAACCTAAACCTACAGAATTATTAATAATATATCATATTCAGCTATTAGGAATAATCAGTAGAATGTAAAAATAAGGTATTTGTAATTGTGATTCCAACAATATTGATGTATTCAGTGAAGTTATGCTTTACCAAAAAATACTTTTTCGTGCTGTTATTTTACTAATGAGAGCCTTATTTTCTTAAGACTAGGTTTTCATCTCTTAGGGATAATCAGAAAGAAGGAACAGATGTTAGTCATGTTGCATAATGTATTACCGGAGAAAACTGGGCTGTGCAACACTTAGTATTCTGATGCAAGTGGTAGAAGAAAGTGAAAAAAAGGCAGCTGATGCTGTTTGAGCTTCTATAAATTTTAGCTCTGCTACTCTGTTATTTGTTTAATTACTCTCATTGGTTAACTATACCTGTTTGGAGAACAGGATAAAAACTGAAGTGTCTCCATGGTCTCCTGCACCCTCAGTTTCCTCCATTTTCTGTAGTACAGAATGAATGCTTGTCTTGCACACTGAGGCTTACTGCAGTGTCCTCAGCAGGAAAGGTGGCACAGGCAGAGCAGAAGAAATGTAGAGATTTATTCCTCAGAGTAAAAAATAGTTTGTCTGTTTGAGTTTGAATTCACACCTCATAGAGTAACTGGATATAGCAGACTCCTACCAGAAGTGTTAAAGCAAAGTGGGCATCTGAAATATTAAATATTCAAAAATTTCAAGCACCTTCTCTTTCCTGAGAAATGTACCAGTCCCTGAAAAATGTGCATTCGGGGTAGAATTAAGTAATTACAGTAGGCATGGTGAATTATGTTACTCTAGTCCTCAAGGATGTGTCCTGGTCAGATCCAAGTCAATGTGCCACCTTTCACTAACAGGGTTAACATGGGAGAGTAGATGTTTCCATTTTGAGGGCTTCTCATCACTTTTGAAAAGTGTGAAATAATGGGAGTGTGAAGAGCAGAAATGGCACAAGAAGTGGTGGGACAGATTCTGCTTGCCTGTGCTTGGCATGTGTCTTCCCTCACTTTTCCCCAGTCACCAGCTTTCCTTCCCATCCAAGTACAATTAGAGGCTAAAATGAAATGCCACATTGGAATGGTACAACTCTCCCGTCATTCTCTGTCTTCAGCATCAATACATGTTAAGAAAGGGAAAAGCCCATTTTCAGTGTTTTTGAAGGTGATAGTGACTTCTGAACTGAGTGGAGAAACTTTGCCACAGTGACAGGTGCTACAAAGTCTATTCCCTACTTAGTTTCAGAAAAGCTGTAGAAAAGTCTCCAGCTTGGCTTGTGGGTTTTTTAAAAAACATTAGTCCAACACTCTGTTACTAAGTGTTTAATTATTAGGATTGTGAAATACAACACCACCTAAGGCATTAACAGAAGAAACTAATTATAGCCTGCTCAGCATGTAGCTTACCCTTCACTTGTAAAATCTCTTGTCATTTATTTGTCCTTTAAATGACTTCTTGTAATGCCTTAATCAGGACAAATGGATCCTTCAGAAAAAAGAAAATGCCCCCACACCGGCACAGAAATATTTGATTAAAACTTACACCCTTTCTGTGGCAGCCTAAAGATCCCGGGGGATCTGCTATTGCTCAGCAGAGTAGAGGAAACAGCAGAGAGGGGAAATGCTTTCCGTCAGAGACGAAAAGCTTTTATTGCTAACGGGTTGACATCCACTCTCTGTAGGACCATCCTATGATCAAGACTCTCTTGTTCCCTTTAAAAGTCAGTGACAGAAGTTTGGTTCCAACGTGATTAATTTCCCTTTTACTGATTGTGTGTCATTTACATTTAAGTAAGATTTTTATAAATGAGGCAAAACAAAGACAGAGATGAAGATTGTGCAGAGATAAACATTTGTGCTTCTGGGACTCCCACTGAGTTGGGCACAGCAGGGGCCAGAAGTAATGGGGATTCACAGGCAGCGTGATTAGACCTCTCACTGTGAACAGGTAATTGAAACACTATAGCCCATCACCAGCATTTACAAAACAGCAAGCCATGAAGGTACTTAGCTAAAGCAGACCCTGAACAAACCAGAGGCTTCACACGCTCTGCCATTATCAAGGAGCAAGGCATGAGCTGAGGCCATTGATAACACACAGTGCACAGACAGTGTTCCTCTGACACCAGCCCCTATTTCTTTGGGCGATGCATGAGCTGTCTGCTTGGCTTTGAAGAAGAGAGGACTGCAGGTACAAACAGAGGAGTCTCGGGAAGAAATGTGGCCAGTTGCCTTAACTAGAGGTCCTGTCTCTCAGCCCAGGTTTGCTGTGAGGCGCTGGTGGAGAAGGGCTGTGTCAAGCAGGGACTTGGCATCAACCCTCACGTGAACATCTGAAAGCTCCCTCAGTGCAGGGGACTGAGGGCTCACTGTCACCCTCTGTGGAGACAGGGGAATAGCAGTTCGGAGGCCCGGAGCCTGATTGGGATATCATAATATTCAGTGTGTTTTGTGGCACAAGTAAACATGCTGCTCTTCAAGGTGTAAACACTACATCGCTACCTCACAGTGATGCTGGGAAGCTGCATTAGATTAGTGCATAGACGTTCTCAAAAAATCCTTGCAGGCACTGAAATAATGATTGTTACTACCTGTATGAGCTCATTGTCTGTGATTGTAAGAACCTCCAGTGAACATTCTCATTTTTTATGCAACAGCTTTGCAGTAAAACAGTTTTCCTTTTTTTTTTTTTTCTTCTGGCATTAGCAGCTGTGGGTCTTATCACATCTACAGCTTTGGTGTTTGTAAACACAGGGTTCTATAGACCCAGCACAAATTTACAGACGCTATGAACACATGGAATTCTTTCTTTACTTTTAATCTTGCTTAATTTTCAGAAGGAATAGCAAAACATAACACGATGCTAATCTCACCAATATAGTTACAGACTCCAATTAAAAAAGCCATCTTGTTTATTAGCAGTGCTGTGGAATCACTGGCCTGATTTGAAGTCTGAAGTTATACGTTAAGGACAGTTTAGCAGAGCAATGATTTATTGTGTAAACAGATCTCGCTGCTGGCTTTTAGGAAAACTGATCTGCCTGCCACTCAGCCAAACTATTTTATCACAATTGACCAAAGTTTCCAGCCTTGAATTATTAGTTAATAATACCTAAGCCAAAGCATAATTCATTGTTTAAGTAAACAGATGCCAGAGTTAGTGCTTGCCTTAAGCAAAGCATTTTTCTTTTGACACAGAATTGTAATAGAACTGAAGATTTGTGACTAATTCCATCTCCTGTTGCATGTACAACTTACCTAATGACAGAATGCTATCTTCTGAGTATTCTTTCCTCATTCGTGCACCGTAACACTGATAGCCATCATGCTGTAACTGAGCATAGATCAACTGCACACATTCAAACATGTACACACCACAGAATCTAAAACTAACACATCTCTGGTTTGCATACAGGGAAATTTGATACCATCCTTTACATTTTAAACCGATTCAGCAGCAGTACTTGAGACCCATGAATTTCCTCATCACAGTCACTTGTAGATCATTTAGAGAAGGTTCGAATGAAAGGAGTAATCATCCTTTGTCCTCTGTCAACAAATTCTTAGTTCTTAGGGTATTACAATAGTGTCATGATACCAACAGCCACCAGATGCCAGCCTAAGCATGTGAGCACCAAGTGTCTGGTTTATGCTAAAAGGCCAGGCTGGAGCAGACCTCTCAGGTCACTATGTCATTATGCAGTTACGGTCACACCAAAAGTAGAGTGCACTTTCTCCTCGATGTTTCAGTGCCAAGTAGAAATAAAATATCTGGTCATCAAGTCAGATCCACGTGGCACTGCAGTAAAGTTAACCCTGGATTTAACTTACTGGAGAAAAGATTGTGTTACTGGCCTACCTGGTAATTGCTTCTCCATTCAAATTTGGCTTATTTCCATGTGGAATTTTGACTGGAATTCCCAGCTTAGCACTTTTGTTCTTTAACTTTGCATACAAAATTTAGGCCATTTAATATGAGATCTTCTATTTGTGTAAGTCTGTACAGAATATAACAAAATCACTTCATCATCTCTGCAGAGTAGTGTGGTACTTCCAGACATATCTTGGCTGAAGGTATGCAGTGTAAGCAGAAAGACCAACAGGACAGGTACTCGTGGTGCAAACATATTGCAATACTTTTGAGTGCAGCAGATAGTGCTGGGGTTTTTTTGTTGGTTGGTTAGGGTTTTTTTTTCCCAAATTCATCAGTGCTTGGACTAATTGAATTATGGAAATCTCTTCTGACAAATTCCTTCTAGAGCAGAAAAATTTGGTCCCAGAGCGTTCAAAAAAATCAACAGGCAATTCCTCACTGATAACGGAGACAGAAGAGAAAGAACTGCTTTGCTCTAGTTCTCCTTCCTCAGTACATCTGTGAGGTTCATAGATGGCCCCATAATCTTCTAGTGTGTTTTGGTAATACAATTTCTAAAGAAGAGAAGGAACAACACATATCATCATGGAACAAATGGGGGAAATAATCATGGACACTTTTTCTGCCATTTTGGAAATAAATTCATAGTATGCAAATTAAGCAGGTAAACCAGAAGGTTACTGTGAAGGGTATGAGACTTTCTCTGGAAAGGAAATGTTTACTGAGACTCTCAGTTGCATAAGCACCAGAGCATGAACTTTAGTCTCTAGAGTGCAAACGAGACAGAAAGGAGCATTTGATCTGTCTTGGACCAGGCAGAGCGCTATCAAGTAAACATGACTGCATGGAGGCATGCAAGTTGGCCAAAGGAGACACAGAGGACAGGCCTGTGAACATGCAGTGGCTAGACAGGACATGGAAAGAGGAACTGGGGTTTCCCTGATAGCACAGAAGAGCAACCAAACTTTAACCCTGCACAGCAACAGAAAGCACTTTGCCCCACTTCCCCATCTCAAAGAATTTGTTACAGGTCACAGACCTCTGCCTGGCAGTAATTGCTGGGTGACCAGCCAGAGGCAGCAAGGAGACTAGAAGACAAGCCATTTTCAGTAAGGAAGAGTCTTAAATGTTTTCCCATAAAACACATCCTTTCCTTTTTATTATAATGCTTCTTGGATGTGGGCTGAGAAAGCAGCTGAATCCACAGCAGCTTTCCATTTTGCAATCCTTTTTTCCTATTCTTAAAAGCCAGCTTGACAAAGGAGCAATTCATCATTTATTTCTTACCTGGTCCAGAGTTTTGCCCACTATCTGTACGATATAATCAAAGTGTCTTATTTGGAATGTCTTGTGACTAGTGTACAGGCCATCCTGGAAGACAGACATAGTATCTCAGGTTTGACCAGCATGATGTCACCTGCTAATATTTCTTTCAGTTACAAATAAATCAAATTATCTTTCTCTCTCTTACATCCAGCCCTCTTGTGAAATCTTCTCCAGTTACACTGCAGCTTTTTCTGTTCAGGGGCAATTTCTTCTTATAAGTGTGTGTTCCATGTGTACATAGACTCACCAATTGTAGGAAATCTTCATAGTCTTTAATAACTAAATATGTTTCTCCCTCCAAAATTACCATATTCATTTTCAGTAATTGTGCTGCACATGACCTCAGAACTTTATAATGGTTACATACACAGGTAATCCCAGTTTCTAACCATGGTCTTCAGGATTGTGGAATTGGACTCTCACTTACATAAAAAAAACCTGTTTTACATTTTCTTTGCCTGCTGTAAGACAGAGATTGTTCTTAGAGTCTCTTGGTGATCATTACCTACTTACGAACAGAACACATGGCAGTTAGCTACTGATGTAGATGAGAATTGCCTTCAGGCATTCTTTACAATAAAAATAGACATCTGTTAGAGAATAAAGTACTAAAATCTACAGAACAAATTCAAAAGCTTTCAAACCCCCAGAAGTATATCTTACAGCCATAAGAACACTTATAAATTCTGTCCACACTCCCATAGTACATTAAATGGAATATGTTGGCCAGCATGTTTTTGATAGATATCTGAAGAATGATGGTTGCCAAGAACTGAGTAAGATCTTGTGCATATCAATTCAGATACCGTGCTAATTTTGGAAGAAATTACACTTCCAGATATTTGGAACTACTGGAAAGAAGTGTCAGTCTCAAACTGAAAGGTGTTAGGGGAAAAAAAAGTTATCAACAGTATTTTAAGTACCAATGGAACTTCCATCAAGTGACATTTCTTTGCTAATTGAGCTCTGTTGCATTGTTCTTCCCACTGTTATTAACACCAGACCTCAGTCTTGGAGTCACCAATTTCTGTGGTATTAAAAAAGCATCTACATAAGCAGACAGGCAGTTACCTCAGCAATTGCTTCTTTCCCAGCCTCTTCAGACACAGGTGGCAGAACAGCATGACCTGCGATATCCAGCTTAGCCTGCACACAGGGAAAGGGATGGTGTTAATAAGAAGCTGAACTAGGCTGTGAAGGATCACACTTTTGCAGACTGCTCCCTTTTCCACTCTCATTTTGCTTAGCAGTAGTGGTGAGATTATGAGTGCTGGCCAAGTGGTTGGACTTGTTGATCTCAAAGGTCTCTTCTAACCTCAACAGTTCTATGATTCTATTTACTTCCTTGTTTAAGACACGAATGTGTGCAGTGTGGTAAGGGATGATGTGCCTCCTCCTTCTCTATTGGATTCCTTAGTAGGAAGGCACCTGGGAAGGTCCTGCTGATACTAAAAAATTGTAGGAGTGACAACAGTCTGTTACCAGAGTAGCATTATCCAGTTCACACAGAGTATCACTCCCCAGGTATGCTTAGTGGGAATAAAAAAACAAACCAACCAAACTGTTTTGCTCAGCACCCAAAACAGAGGAAATATATAAGAGATGACCAGTAGGACAAGATTCAGGCACACAACACCAGTGGAGTTATGTGAAGATACACTTTTGCACTTACTTGAGATATAGACATTCTACTCTCCTCATTATAGGTTATTAAAGTCTGTTCACCTTCATGAGGCTGAACAACAACTTTGCTTTTAGGTCCTGGTGTGTAAAACCGGCAAAGCAGAACAGTGGAAACTGTTGAAACCAGAAAGGGAATGGTGAAATGGGCATTTTGAATCGATCTGTATGGCTCAATACAGTAGGTTGATGAGCACAACTCTAAATGAGCTAACTCACAAATGTCCATCAGTGTAGCCATGCAGATGCAGTGCTTAGCCTGGAGTGGTCAGCCTGCTCTAGAAGTCAAGCTGGTGTCCCCAGAGTACTGCACTGAGCAGGCAGACATACTAGATCACTAATAGGTAACCAGAGGAATAAGCTTTTCACTTTTGCTTCAGAGAAAAATCAGTAGTTCACCTGCTCAACAGTAACCAATGTGACTACACCACCGTGACTATGCCACCATGACTACACATTAAGGCTGGTAGATTTTAGCACATATTCATGACCTGCAATTGGAGATCCAACAGGCAGGTGACACATAATTTGCACAAATAAGTTAGGAGGCTACTTACACAGTAGTAATAAGAAAGCCATCAGTATTGTTGCAATGGCACCACCTCCAAGTGTCACTGATGTGAGAAGTGGTGACTCTCTACATCTATGCCCATCTGGGCAAAAGCAAAGCTTAATGTGCTGATTCTGCCTTGTAGAAAATCCTTGCTTGTCCTGAATAATGACAGGCACAAAGTAGTTACCTTCTGGGAGGCTTCTTAACATTAAAAGCTCAACTGAGTCCCCTGCAAAGAAGACAAGCAAATTATTTTGAGCCTTGTAGAAAGAAGTCAGATATTCTACAGTCCCTTCTCTTGCTAATCAAAGGGAAACTCATTCACACCCCAGTTTCAAATACTTTTTCCTGCCTTAATGCACCATAGTAAATAGTACAAAATGACATTCCACTTTAGCACCTTGCTGAGCCTTCTGGGCAAAGAGATCTGTTCCAGTCTTGGTGCATTCTGAACCAGCTGTTCTGATAACCTCTAGAATTCATTAGGTAGTTAATCAAAGACAGAAGTGATTCCCTAGCCATCTTATCCTCCTTTCCATAGTTCACATTGCACCTTGCTTCTGGTCCTGTACTCAGCAGAGATGATGAACAATGGAATTTTTTTTCAAATTGCAGTAACTTTATATTTGTAAAGCTGCTCTTCCACGTCCTTGCAATCTCCTTGAGGCTACTCAGTAACAAACCATAAAGGTAATAGACAGTGAAATACCTAGAGGACACATGACTGATAATAAACTTATGAAGGACACAACTCACCAAAGTTCCTTCCTAGCTTCCAGTCATGCTTCACGTCTTCAGAGTCCTCAGCCAGCTCACATGTGAACAGCCCAGAATATGAATGGACCAGACCAGGTTTAGCTTCTATAATAAGAGATGTTCCTTGTTTTTCAGTACACACATATAAAGAAGGAGCCACTAATGTTGGCATGTGATCATTAATGTCAGACAAGTAAAGCAGGACAGTGCCAGAACCAGTCTGTGGTGGAATACCTAGACAGGAGCAAAAGAAACAGAAAAAAAATTCTCTTCTGGGTAGGGACAAAAGGCAGTCCATTGGCAGGATCTCTCTCTGCTTCATCCTACTGGTCACACATGACACATATTTTAAACATTAGAGTGTTCTGTAATACATTCTCCACTTGGATCTTTTCTCTTGCTGTCATTTCATACCTAACATGCACCTTATCTAAAACAGTCCAAATAATGCTTGAATTTTTGATTGGCTACTTACCATAATCAGCAGCATGAAGGATAATGGTGTACACACTGTTGTTCACATAAGGGGATTCTTGATCAAATTCTTTTGCAACAGTAAGAACACCAGAATTTTCATCCACATTCAGTCACTGATCTGGGTCCTGAGCTAACAGATATATTAAGGAGAAAGGAAAAATTTACAAGTTACAATCTTAGATGGATTTCAAGAAGAAAGAAATTCAGTGCATCTTCCTTTGTCTTTCTGAGCTCTGTAGATATTCTTATGGTTAATGATGCTTAGTTTTGTTAATATTATGACAAGCTGCATGTTTCAATACAGGCAACAAATGTTTCCCCATGCCTTGTACAGGTCCGTTAAAACTGCACCTAGAGGCTAAGAAAGTATCTAATTTCCACATCAGATTACCATTCTTGAGCCAAGCACATCTTAGTCTTTCTATGCAAAAAATGTTGTCATCAAAATTAAAATACAAATAATACAACCTGATTTTAAAGAAAACTGCTTTGAAGACAAAGTTGAGCAACAAAATACTGACTGCACCTTGAAATTGTATCTTGCAGAACCAGCTATGCAGATCTGCAGTATCATCTACAGTAAACCTGCACCTCTAATGTGTATGTTCATATTACTGTATCAATATATACTAAAGTCTTCATATTCCTAAGCTATTTCTTATTTTGAGAGTTAGAAGCAGCTCCACTTACTTTATCTTTGTTGGCACATCATCTGGATATGTGGCAGAATACCTTCTAAATACTCTCTCGGGCTTCATTGACTCTTCTTTTTGGACAGTAAGTATAGGAGGATGAAACCTAAGAACATGTTGCAAGACCTTGATGTTCACATTTGTATTTGTGGATTCTTGGCTTGATGTCATCACAACTCCATTTTTACACAAGAAGAAAGGTTCTTCATTTGCCACAGAAATTACAAGTCTCACCTCAGAGTCATCTTCATAGCTAAGAGACTGAAAACCCCAGACAAAAGTCTGATTAGCAATTATGACCTCTGGTTTGGCAGTCACCTCTCTATGTCTACAACTCAGAGATGAGCTGAGCTCATCCAACTCAGCTAAGATCCTAAGCTATCAGTCTTGTAATCAGACTGGCCACACTACTCGTTGCCATACCATAGTTCATCTGTTACTGCTCCTTACCTCAATAATACTCAGAATGCCTTCATTTGTCTCTGGATCTGTCTCAATGCTGAACTGTCCCTTTTCATTGCCTTTCGTTAGTCTGTATTTTGCTCTCCAAGCTGGAGTGCTGGGAGAGTCTTTATCTTCCACTTGGAGTCATAATACATCTGGATATTCTTGACCTGCTGGAATCTGTAGCTGATACTGGGAGGGGAAAGGAAAAAGGACTATTTATACTCTCCAAAAGGAAGAATCTTGTTAGCCAGTTCTGAGCCTAGTTCCAACAACTGACCATGTGGAGCTACTTTCTACATACACTGCCATTTTCTGTTGCAGTTCATATGTCCCTACTCAGTGACACAGAACCCTACAGGAGTTGTACAACTAACTTTCCTCCCACACATTTCCACTGACTTCATAAAGAACTTACTACTAAACCTGATCTTCATCTAAAACCAGGAGGCTACTCAACTCTTCTACTATTGACTATAGCAGTAGGCCCATAAAAGCCACAAGGGCTTTTCCTCCAGAAGTTTCTTCTGACTTATAGAAGAGATTGGTGCATATAGGCTTAGACCAGATCTGGTCTGCAGATGTTACATCCCTGACCTTGTAGAAAGAAAATACGTGTGAGATTTTAGCTAATTTCTTCACAATGGTTTAAGTATTGATAGTGCAATGCAGCTGTCAACTTGACTAACTAGCACTCCAAAGGCATATACTAAGAAATGTCAAATACATCACCCAAGATATATGTCCTAAATGTGAGGTGGCAATAAAATGTAAGTTGGGTTTATTTTCTTCATATAAATTGGTGACTGGTTGAGATCTGAAAATTCAGACTCTTGCTTTATGTGGATAAGACTGTCCTTGCATCACAGCTTCTACAAATCCTATGAAGAGTAACCCATGTACTCAGAGAAAGGGGACAAATCACAGCTATGAAAAGACTGAGATTTTCTAGATGGAGTTAACAATGATGGAGCTCATATTTCTTGTAGAAACCTGCTCTGGCAGATTATATAATCTTATTGCCTCAGGTATTCCAAATACCACTCTGCAGATCAGAGACCTACCATAGTAACACACTGGTAAAGGTGTTTGCTTTTGTAAGGTCACTTTACACCCACTGCGGTAACTCAGTACCTTATTGTTCACAGCTTCAAATATTTACACATACCAATGCCTGACACAGCTCTGCACTCTGGCCACACTGGTTTTGGTAGAGATAGAGTTAATTGTCTTTGTAGCAGCTGCTGTGACATCATGTTTGGGATTTGTGCTGAAAACAGCATTGATAACACAGGGATGTTTTTGTTATTGCTGAGAAGAGAGGCAAACTCTTTTCTGCTCCTCACCCTAACTCACCAGTGAGTAGGCTTGAGGTGTACAAGAAGTTGGGAGAGGACACAGCTGAGACAGTTGGGTCCAACTGACCAGAGGTCTACCCCATAGTAAATGTTGTCATGCTCAGCAATAAAAGCTGCAGGGAAGAAGAGGGAAGGCAAGGACATTTGGAGTTACAGCTTTTGTCTTACCAAGTAACTACTATATGTGATCCTTGCTTTCCTGGGGATGGCTGAACACTTGCCTGGCCCACGGGAAGTGATGAACTAATTTCTAGTTTTGCTAAGTTATATTGTCAACATCCTTATGCTGATAAACCTTGTAGAGCAAAGTTTATCACTGTCAAAGGTCAAACATTTTCTTACTGTGTGTGTTTTTGAGAGATATTTCTTCTGACACATAAAGCTCATTTGAACATGATTTGACCTGATTCTGAGGGCTCCCAGTTCCACTTCTGAGTGTACTTGGCAGTTCAAAAGGACAGAACTGTATTTAGAAAGGCTCAGTAAAATAATAATGTGTCCCCTTACATTATCACTAGTAAATACAGGGAGATGGTTGTTTGCATCTTCAACAGTTACATTCACTGTTGCAGTAGATGACAGCTGGGGACTTCCATGGTCACTAGCTTTAATCAGCAGTTTGAAAGAGTTGGCAGTCTGAAAAAAAACAAAAACCAGGAGAAAGGATGTCCCAAGCTTAGTTGAGAAGTAGTTCCTGCATATTGCCAGTCACAGATACCAAACTGGATGTGAGACACTACATGGTCTACATGTAGTGAACATGTATCTGTCCTGGTAGGGCATAAATCCTGCCAGACCAGTTTAACCCTTGCTCTCCCCCTGCTGTTGTGGGTCCAGGAGAGGAGTTAGATGAACAAACAATAAGGGTTTGTCCCCAGCAAAGCCGTGAAGGCTGGGAGCTTAGCACCACATGTCAGGTGTCTTGTGCTGCCCTCAGTGTGCCGCAGTCACAGGAGGCACAAAGCTTTGAATTCATTGGCCAGAACAATGATGCCAGTGCCTATTGGCCAGTTTCATTTTCAAAACGATGTATTTAATGGGGGGTGATTTAGAAACTGTCTTTCTGCACTGACCCTCCACCACGAGCAGCACCCCATTCATGGCTCATTAACTCGGAATCATGGTGGCCACATGTATGCAGCTTGCACTAGCTCAGCAGCATCTCAGTTCTTCTCTCCTTCCTTCTGTCTGGAATATTTTGTGTTTTACCTTGGGATCCTTATCGTGAGTTTTGGCAGTGTCTTTGTACAGGAGACTTACTCAGGGACCAAAGCATTGTGAGTACATATGCTGGAGTTAATGCTAAGACTCCATAAGCATAGTTAGAATTTTTCCTGGTTTTGTGTTCCTATTTTCCAAGTTCTGATTGTTTAAACTGTTTAATTCTGTGCAACTACTTCCTGTCAACTGAAAATCCAAAGAATCTCAGGGAATTTTCCCAAATTTTTTAATATTGATAATAAAAATTAGCATGCACACAGAAATTAATACTCATAATTCACAACATATTATTAATTTCTTGCTGAAGTTCAAGAACATTTTCTAAAAGGTTGCTCATACCTGTCCAGCATATTTTTGGAATGGTCCTTTGTCCTCCTTTTGCACATCAATGGTGGTGATAACCCAGGTCCTTTTTGTGCGCTACAGGGGACCCAGACTGCCTCACTGGGAAGAATCTATCCACTAGTGGATAAAAAAAGTGTATTTAGTGCCACAGTTGACATCTTAACTGTTGTGTATCTCTTACTGTATAACGCTGACTACAAACCTCAATACTCTTCTTTTGGATGGCTTGTCTTAAACTGAAATTTTCAATTTCAGTAGAAAAACTGTCGGCAGCAGTAACCTTGTGAGAAAAAAAAAGGTGATAGCGAGAAGCACAGTTAACTAGAAACCATCAATCTGTTGCATAGGAGGAATTTGCCTTCACAGGAACATATTGATCCAATTTTCACAGCATTGTATTAAATTGTATCTAACCCTGGAAACTCCACAAATACTATCCAGCTTGTTCCAAATGAATTGGCATGAGAGCTTGGATATTAATTTCTCTGGTCAGATGAAGCCAGTCCTAGAAAGAGGCAAACACTGATCTAACAGTCCCTGGTAGTATCTTCATGGCTTTTATCACACGAAGTCCCTCCAGTCTTTCAAACATTCACCTCTGTCTCTGTTTAGTGCTCCTTTAGAAATCATCTGGTACTGCCAGGGCATAAACCTACAACTGGAAAAAAGTTAAGTCTGGGCAGTGTTTCAGGTTCTCAGAGACTGTTGTGTGACTCTAGCTATTCTAAACATAGCTGATTTACCAGAACACTGGTCCCAGTTTCTAATCCAGAAGACTAAAACAAATGGTTGTGAATGGTGACTGCATCCCAACTGGCAGGATTTGCCCTTTTATAAGCACAGGCTTTGTGTACTGCTTCCAGAAACTGAAATCTTTACTTGAAATCTTTCATCACAAAGGAGCATGACAATACTCAAATTACACTATTGCCATTAGCTCACAGGTAACTTGTATACCTTCCTCCTAATCCTCATTGCTTTTATTTGAAAGCTTGGGGAGCTGTGATTTATTCCATCAACGTTTCCAGTTGCAATTAATAAATGAAACAGCTCTTCCAGAGTAGATTTGGGTCAAGGCCAGGCCTTTACCCCAGAAGCCTTCTCTAAATAAACAAAATACTTATAAATCTATCATGGTTATAAACTTGCCAAGCAAAGGGGGCTCACCAGTAATGCCCTGGAGCTACTCTTTAAAGCTGTTGTATAACCCAGGGAAAACTTCCGTGACATACCAACAGCAAGCAAGACTTCAACCCAGAATCTGCTTGTAGCATTTATTAGCTTTGTTCCAAGTTCAGCTTTGCTGGGCTCCCCGAACACATTGCTTTCCCCTTTGTGTATGTATAGCCATTTCCAGTTGGAAACTTTAACTATGTCTTTTCTGGCTTGCACACTGCCCCATGTGCACCAGCTGTACAGAAAAGGCTCAGGCTATTGCTGTACCAGTTCCAGACATGTGCACTGCTAGGAAGGAAGAATCCAGTTCAGGACCACAAACCTCACAGAAACACTTGTGGAAATGCCACAGAACTGGAAGACAGGTTCATCTCAACATGAAAGAAAACTCTCCTTCTTTGAGATTGATAGAGCCCTGGACCAGGCGGCCCAGAGAGGTTGTGGAGTATCTTTCTCTGAGGAGATTCCAAATTCACCTGGAAATCACGATCCTGGGCAACTTGCTCTGACCCTGCTTAAGCATGTGGGTTGGATGTCCACGAGGGACCTTCCAAGTCACATCATGCTGGGATTCTATGTGATTCTCTGATCCCTAGCAGAAGGAGCAGCAGGTCCCTGCTCCCGGAAACCCCATTCCAGGAGACCCGAGTCCAGGACCTGGGCATAGAAGGGTCACCCTTTTTTGGAGGGGACAAGAGCTGCCCTCTGTGGGAAGAGAGAACAGCCCCAGTGTCCCATGCCACACCAACCTGCAGGAGCAGCAACGCGGACAGCAGCTCCATGGGGCGTGGAGCCAGCGGGATGCGGAACCAGAGAAGGACAGATACCGGAGCCGGTAGCGGTACCGGAGAGGGGAGCGCAGCCGGGAGAGGTCCTGACGCCGTCCCGGTCTCTCCTCTCGCGACGCTGCCCCGCGTCGGCAGGTAAGGGCAGCGAGAGCGGCCCCCGTACTCGGCTGGAGCCGGGCTGGTTCCTCAGAAGTGCAGGTAATGGGAGATGGCAGTGGTTGTGTTTTCAGCAGGCGGTCAGTTCCCCCTGGTTTCATTGCCGCTTGGGCGGCCTCAAAGGACAAGGGAATGTTTCCACCTCGTCAGACGCAATGAAACGAAACATGAGCTGTGGATTCTGTAAAACTGAAACGATGCAAAGCAAAGCACAGTCCTCCTTTGCTGAGTCTTCCACTCCGTTTGCACCTGCCACTTTAAGTATTGCACAAAACGTGTCATTACTACAGTTTTATGGCTATTACATAGCCAGAATAAATCAGATGGTGGCCTGTAATAGTTCATTGGAAATGCCATTTTCTAATAATAATGCCACAGAAGTTTACTAAAGTGCAAACACGCACCTTTATATTCAGTGGAAGCTAGTTTTATCTGTCCTACTTGGAAGTGCAACTTCTAAACTTCAGACTTTGAACCAAGACCAAGTTCTGTAGGTTATCTGAGAGGAGATACAAACACTAGATGGTCCTGTGCAGCTCAAAAGCCTACAAGCATGAACTTGTATACCTGAATCTAAAACTCCCACCCAGCTTGTGAAATATACACTTAAAACAAAACTAGAAAAAGAAGAGGAAATGAAAAATCAAGGTTTGTAAATCCATGTTAAAAAACAACCAACCAACAACAAAAGAAAACCACCAACCAACAACAAACTACAACTGAGTGAGAGAGAGCAAATCTTGGCTTCCGTGAAAACAACTTCTACAGAATTCTCCATTCTCTTGTATTGCATTTACTGACACAAGGAAACATAGAATTGTTTTGGTTGGAAAAGACCTCTAGGATGATTGAGTTTAACCATCGACCTAAAACCAGCATGGCTGTTAAAACTTGTCCTGAAGTGCTGTGTCCAATGGTTTGTTGGGTTTTTTTTAACACCTCCAGGGACTCCACAACCTCCCTGGGCAGCCTGTTCCAATGCCTGACCACCTTAAAGAGGCTTTTTTTTTTCTTCTTCTTTTTTTTTTTTTAACTGAAAATTAATTTAGGTTTTTGGAAGTTGCAAAGGGAAGATGTAGCAAAGAACTGATCTCCTGTTCTGGTGCAAAAGTAATAGATCATGTCAAATAGGCTACACTCTTTTAAATAACAGTGAGTGTGGAGAAGAAGGCAGAGGATCAAAAATACACTATTAACAGGACAAAATAATAGTAACACAGTTAAAGGGCAGCATAGGATAGGATGGTTTAGACATTAGGAAATCCTCAAATAGCAAGTACATCCTGGTCATAAAATTCATGTGCAGTATCTCAGAGATCTGTCATGCTTAATGGAAGAGATTACCAAAATATCAAAGCAAAGGGATTTTCAGCAATAACAAATGTCATTTCTCCCCTTGGAATCTCTCACCCTTTATTTTCCTGACTGGCCACAGCTCAGTGAATGAACACACCACGTGTAAAGTTAAACTTATCCATGTATACTAGCAACATGAGAATGTGGTTCTCGGCAAGCATCTACCCACATCTTTGCTGTTCTTTGGGTCATGTTCAAGGTGTTCTGGTGTTTATAAGAATATGAAGACTTGTTGATTAGTGCATTCAAGAGAGAAAAGGTTCAAACATGGGGAAGCAATTTTTTTCCTGTTATTTTCACCTGTTAAGATGAATTAATACAGCCGTTGCAGAAATGTTTGCTGGGCAGAGCACAACTAGTCACAGAGCTTTAATTACCTAGTTTGGCCAGCAGCAATCCAGCTAAAGAATGCTGAACTACAAGCCCTACTCCACACTGCAGGGAAGAAATTCTCTACAAGAATTCAGAGATGCCATCTTGTGGATGATGAAAAAAATACAACTTCATAAGAAATAGGCAATATCTCACTTTTATTAGAGTAAATATACAGTAACTTTGAATTACAAGTTCACTTTCCAATGAAATTACTAGCAAAAATATCCACAAAAAGTCCAAATAAATAAGAATATATGATTGCCAACATCAAAAGCTGGGCTGCAAATTCTCAGTTCAGTTCCAGACTTTCCACACTGAATGGTCTGTTTATTTTTCAGAAGAAACCCCACTAATGACAATGGGAGCAACAAAAGCTTAATACCTTTAAAATAAGGCAAAAAATAGTACATTCTAGGCAATTTCATATTGCAGAAATTTCAACTATATCAGCTCAAAAAATGTATCACATACTGATCGAAAAAGCTGTCAAACTTCTAACAGGATCCTTTAAATAGCAAACACAAGATAAAAGTTGCTTCTAACAGCAATAAATGAAACACAGAAAGGACACACACAATAATGGGGTTGCAGCATAGTTACACAATCTGAGGTCAAACAAGACTCCCAAGTTTAGTCCAGTGGAATGAGCCTGACCATCCCATGTAGCATTATATGGCTCTGCCAACACCCTGGGCATGGGTCAACAGCAGAAAGCAGAGTGGCCCTGGCAGCTCAAAGATGGTTGCAGAGCCATGGCCACAGCACTCTGGGAGACGGGCACTGGTGGGAGGTGAGAGCTCCCTATTTCTCCAAATAGGGAGCAACTCATTTTCTCCAAACTCAACTTCCTCAGTACAAATACTGCTGAGTTTTTTTGCCTATGTGAAGAACTACCATCACACAGCTTTGAATTCATACTAGCAAACACAATCACTCATTCAGAAAGAAAAATAGTCTACCTTATCAGCCTTAATAAATGGCCACCCCATCATTTAGGACACCGAGACAGCAGTTTGGGGAATGAGTCTTCCTCGGAAGGCTCTTCCACTTGAAGGATATGGGAAGCCCCTCTTCCCAGAACAAATGTTGCTTATACATTGATAACCCCTCCTTGGAGCATAAATTCTGAGTGCAGAAGCTTGACACCTGTCCTGCTGACAGAACAAGGAATTGGAAGCATCCTGCAGGAACTTCAGATCTGCTCTATGTAACCAAAACCTATCACACAGTGTGTGGAGGGGTGTGGGGAGGTAAAACCAACTGACCACAGTATTTCATTGCAGAGATGCAAGAAAAGGAGAAAAAAGAAACATGTCAAGAGAAAAACAATATTGTGCAAGTTATGCACTGAAAAGTTTAGCGTCACAAAAGAAAACAGTATACACATACTGGAGGAAAATTCTGTTTGTTCACATCTTTCTAACAGGGCAATTACATTAAAAACTAAGCTGTTCAAAGCTCATATCAGTATAACTGAATCTGGCTGTTCATTTAAAATGCAACCTGAGCATATTTGTTCTGTAGGCAGTACTGCAGAACATTAAACTTTTAAATTAAATAGAAAAGAATATATTAATTACTCTGTTTAAATATCTCACATCACAGTAAACTTCCTCTTCAAAAAGCATTGCCAGTGCTAGGCTCAGACTCACATATGATCATATTGCTAAAAATAATGGGAAAAAAATAGCCACACAATCACTGGTCTGTGGAAGTATTTTAATTCTAACCTGAACATATTTGATGGAATAAACTTCTCTGCTACATTCAGAAGTGCTTCTAAAGACAATATCCATCACTACAAACTGGAGGTGGCATAAACCAGTCTTCTCCATAAAAGGAGCTCTTTTTATCTATAGGCTCAGAACACAGTCAAGTTAAAATAGAAGTAAAAGTGTTGCAGGATAAAATCCAACTCTTGCAGGTCTGCTCACACCAAGTGCTGTTTGTGCAGGCAGAGATTTTCTATTTTTGTACGCAGAGAAGACTGTGTAAGTAACAAATCAATGAACAAAAATTAGAGTGGTGATTATCATGTGAGATAAACTTGACCAGATCACAGCCAGAGCTTTATATAGAAGAACTCAGACTTATTTTAAGGGGCATCATCATCTACACCTGCTTAACTTTTTAGTCTCCAACAATGGATTGGTGACCATCAGATCACAAGTGTGATATTGAACCAAATTTTTCCTAGGTCTGTGAGAAAATTTTCCTTAGTGCCCATCAGCTTTGTTCTGGTCAAGGCTGACTGAAAAACTATTTATTCTTTAACAGATCATCATGCAAAATGTGCCTGTATCCATGTGGCCTGCATATAACCTAAGAAAGCGTCAATAAAGTGTAACATTTCAGAGGAAAATTTAGCATACACTAATATTCAGTGCTATAGTAACATGCTAAATCGATTACTGCATCCTACAGAATTTGTTTTAAAAAATCTGTTCTGTTGACTTGATCCTGCTCACCTTGCTTTTGGCGCTCGTAGTCGTGCACTAAACCAGCGTGCCTAAGCTGTGCACTAAAGAGGTTCTTATTGGCAAGAACAGTCCTACTGACTGCTGTAGGTGAGAATTAGCAAAACTTGGCTAAGGAAGGCTTGCAGAATTTGACCACAACTTAAAATCCAAGCACTGGATGCAAGAACTTTTCATCTTAAAAATTCCAGCTGAAATACATGATGAATCTGGGACAAAACAAAAGGATGAAACAGCAACAATGGAATGTGCTGGTCCTCTGCACTGCTGGTGTTGAATGCCATCGTCAATATTTCATCACATCTCTGACACAGCCAATTTATTTGATCTTTGAGCATGTCAGATTAAGTTTCACTTTAATTGCATAGAGCTGAATATACATGCAACTACATTTCATTTTAACTGTAACTTCACAAATATTGAATATGGAAATATAATACTGGGTATTATATTTGTTTATCAACTGAAAATTTCACATTTGGTCTCCAGCAGACTAGGGAAAAAAACACTAAAAATATTTCTTAGACTATTCCTGAGCAATGTTTTTAAGTACTGTATAATACTCTAGTTTATTACTACATTTATCAATAGGCTCACATTTTGAATTACATATAAACCCATGCTTTGAAATTTTACAAAGCTGAAGATCTGGTAGGCACAATTAAAGAATAGAAACAGCTAAGCATCTTAAAACCAAGATGAAATCAACAAGAGAAGTGCAACTGAACTATATACATTATGCACTCTTTTGTATTTGCTACTTTTTCATTTTCTATCCCAAGGTGAAGGATTAACTTGTAAAATTTGGTCCACCAGAGCTCACTTCTCAGGAACAGTTCAGTGTGACTGGTGACTGAGGACATCGTTACTGCTGCTCAGTATTCCATTTTAAAATTGAAGTACTAACTATTCTCTAGAATTTAAGCTTCAACAAGATTGTGCCCCCTGCTGCTGTGCTTAACTAGAATTGTAACAGATAAACTGACACTTGAATACTCCTGAAGTGTTCTTCATATTCTCTTGTATCTTACAGACACAGGAGGAAACAGAGGGTCTGAGGACAGGGCCCAGATCTGATTGCACAGTTTCTTTGTTTCAAATTATTTTCCCTTCATTAAATCTTGACAAAAGAAGCCAAATTAACTGAAGTAGACTGGACCATGGGATAAATAAGAGTCATCCTGGGTGACTGAAAATAAGTATCTTTTGTATCAGAATCTATCTTCACTTGAATTTGCAATAGCCTTTAAATTCATACTCTAAGTCTCTATTTTTTACATTTTGAGAGGCTAACAGTTCTGCAAATCAGGCCACAGTCTCCAGTTAATATCCTTGGTTCACATTAGTCACATATATCCATGTGCAAATTGAAATTTGGTCATTTCCTTTAAATGACAAAGAGCATCAAGGCTTACAAAATGGACTTCAAGGAAAGCTGTCTGTAAACACAGTGAAAATTTCTGGGTAGAAAAATACACATTCCATTTTCTTAATCTGTCACCACTGAAGCTGTCTGCTCCCTAATAATTTTTTGTCCTAAAAAGAATCCTTTCTGCATTAAAACATTTCAAAGCATTAACTCCATTCTTCTTCTTACAAAAATATAATTTCTTGCTCAACCAAAAAAATCCATTCATCATCTTTTGTGAAGAACTGGAGTTCAACTTTGCATAGATAAGCACACTCCATTATGTTATAAAAACAGTCAAGCCCTTTTCCATCAGAAAGCACATCTAAGAACATCACATTCACATCTCACAGAACAGCACATCAGTTCAAGAACAAGAGCATGGAACCTATCCTCTCGAATATACCCAAGTAAGCATAAAAAACACTACAGACTTCAGTGGACTTCAGCTGGTGTAAATAGGAGGACATGCTGCAATTGTCTATTTCTCTAACACTTTGCTGTTATCTTCATTGAGCAATTGCAAGTATTTTTAAGGAGACACCAATGGAAGACACTTGCCCTCAGGGAAAAGACTTCCTGCTGGCCCTGCTGGCTTAAGATCAAATGGATGAAATGAACAGTGCTGACTTAGAACCATGCATCAGGAACATATTTTCTCAGGATCTTCATGTGAAAAAAACATCACTCTTCTGCACTGGCCAAATGCCTTCCAGCAGTCAAGAAGAATCAAGTTTTGCTAATGAGTTTTTGTTCATTTGTGTGATGTTTGCTTTGTGCCATTTATTTTCCTGTCCACTGCTGGTTTTTTAGAGGGAACATAATTGTTGGCATTGCCATTTTTCTTTGGATTTGTACCCGTGTATGTTCTTAAACCTTTGATGGGAGTAGCTGAACCAGCAAACGCTGGGCTTTGCTTAGGGGGTCTCATATTACCAACACTTTGAATTTTAGAACTGTTCTCAGAGGGCTGTCGATTGAGTTGTTGCTTTGCAATTGGCTTTTTTTTCAGTTCACTCCTTACTTCAGCAGGTTGTCTCTGAGAAGACACTGCACATCCCACTCTCTCAGAAAGTTTCAAATGACCTGGATGAGAATGTAACTGGCGGCTTCCTTCACAGTAGGGTTCTCCCCTGTGACCTGAATAGCTTCTGGGCAGCTTTGTAACACTTTCTTGAGGAATTGTTTGTTTGCTAGGCAAAGGGCTGAGCAATGCTTTGCCTTTGCCAGGGCTTTTTAGGGTACGGATGGAGCTGGGAGCAGTCTGTGGTCTGGCTTTGGTTGCCCTTCCTTTCTCATTCTGCACAGTCTGCATCTGCAGCCATTCCAGCTGCAGAAGGCGATCGATGAATTTCTCAAGAAATCCTGTTGGCTTTGGCTGAAACTCCATTTTGCCCTCCACATTAACAAAGATGGCCAACTGCTTCAAGTCCCATGAGTTGAAAGGGGGTGGGAGGAAGTCTGGGTAGTAATACTCTGATTCTTTAAAACCCGTATCAAGAACATGTTCCAAACAACCTGGATCAATTTCTTCGGCTCTGAGAATGAGTTCTGGTGGTGTGCAGGGAGACGGGGGAATGGGAATCCTTTCCGAATCAGACAGATCACTGGCACTGTCATCTTCAGCATCTTCTTTAATAATTTGTACTGATTCAAAATCAAGAAACATTTCATTTACAGATGCTTCTTGCCATTTAGAAGAACATGGACCAGCTTCAGCAACACATTCTTCATGACTCCTTTCCAACTGCTCTTTTCTGCTGCCATAAAAATGTTGCACTGGGACATCTTTAACCTTACAGAAGCTACCTTGCATGCTGCCCTTTGCACTAGGAGGGATCCGGTGCAGTAAAGATTCATTTAGCTTTCTTTCTGGGAGACTCCTCTTTGGTCCTTGTGCTCTGTGCAGTGATGTGCCAACACTTGTGATTCTAAATAAAGATCATATCCTGTTAGAATAATGAGTATCTTTCGAACATCAGTTTACAAAGGCCTTGCTGCACCATTAGAGGACCTGGATCTACATGAATGAAGCTGAAACTGGCATGGAAACTTGGCAATGTGTAAAATCAGTATTTGTTGGCAGAGATAACACTGCTTGCTACTGATTTTGTGTCTTATTTTACTCTGATTTTGCCTGAGAACTCACCAAGACAGGATGGTAAGGTTCCATATTGATAATTCGTTGTCCTACTAAATGCTGAATTCTGGGCCAGTGTTAAGTCAAAGGCAAAACATAGGTGCAATGATTTCATCACAAGCAGTTTGAAATGACTACAAATTAGACAGAAAATCTCAACATACAACTACCTTTTTGACTGACTACTGTCATCCAGCTGGCTTCTTCCCTTCTTAAGAACACTTGGTTGGTTACCATCTTGGGTGTCATGAGAAATCTGAAACAATATGCAAGTACATGATGTTATTATGAACCTGACATAAACTGAGTACCCATTTTCTGTAAACAAAACCAAACTGGAACGATTTACCTTTTCAATGGCACTTGATACATTCTTGTCTAGTCTTCCAGGAGAAGCTTTCACATGAGAAATTGGTTTATTAAGTCCTTTGGTGCTTGGATGGCTTTTTCCATTACTGTAAATAGCAAGGATTAAAGAGAATATCACAAATAAGTAACAACATACACAATCATACAGAAATACAATAGAAGGTTTAAAATGATATTTGGTTTAAAAAAAGAGTGATTGCAACTATCCCTAAAGTTCATCAGAACTATGCTATGATCACTTTCTATACTACTAACCGCCTTACTATGATTTTAATACCACTATGGCAAAAAGTAATTCAGTCAGACATTAGAACAATAATTAACTCAGCCCTTGTACACAGTCCTCTATCAGATGATCCCACAGTTACTTTGAGGATAATAAATAATAAGTATTAGAGACTCTATATTCAATTACTGATTTCTACTGTACCTAGGGCATGGTCCTACTGCAGTTTAACATATTTAATTACAAAGTACAATCTCAAATCCACTGGAAGACTTTCCCTTTCTCATTTGCATACTCTTAACAAAATTAAGAGATTATTCCTATGAAGTTAAGAAATGGATGTGGGCAGGGATCATACAGCCTATTCTGATATTAATACTACTTCACAAAAAAGGCACAAACAAAACTTTTCATGCTTTGTGTTAGAATGGGGTTGTGAATATATTAACAGGAGGAAAACTCATATGCAAGTAAATGGAATGGCATTACTGACTGGGACAGTTTAAAATATGTGTTTCCTCAAATGAAACAGATACACTTCTGCATAAGCACGTGGAATCATTAAATCAGTGCATTCTGTAAGGATCAGGACACCCTGTTCTACAAACAATAATACTACTAATTTTAAAAAGTAAAGCTTGAAAATGTCACTTTACAACAAGAATAAACAAACTGTGCCCTCCCAGTCTAATCGAGCTCGACCGGAGTTCAGTTAATTTGTCTAGCTGCACATCTTGTTCATAGATTTGATGTCAGTAAAGATTTTGTTTCAAAAAATATTTCACCAATTCAAGAGCTTATGGAAGAATGAAAATCAGTCTTGTGTACCCAGCACTGATTCAGTCACCTATCACTTTGCGACTTGCACGATCACATTGCACAACTGTTTCTGTTGCTGTGGAGCAGAGAACGACAGCTTGAACAGTACAGCCATGCACATATTAACTAATCTGCAGTATTTAGAAATTTCTGTAACTAGAAAAAGAGAAAATAATTTCCTTACTTTACCATTCCTTTGTGGTTTTCATTGATTTGGCTTTCCTTTCTTTGTGTCTCTCTGTGCAGTAATAAGGGATATTCTTGAATGCCTGGTCCCATTATTACTCTTTTTAAAGGGCATCTGCACTTTTATTTTTACATAATCTTCAAACGACTCCAGTCTTTCGGGTTCGTAAGACACAGTGTATCAAATGCGAACATCACCACGGCCTAGAGATGCAGTAAACAAACACCATGCAATTCCTCCCAAAGTGACTTAATTTTAAAGCAGTAAGATAAGCCCGATCGGCCACCAAACGCTACTGGAAAACACCATCCCCTCCCCCAGCGCTCGCCTAACGGGCACAAGCATCATTCGCCTTACTCTCCTGAGTCCATAGCGAGCTGTCATCACCCCGGGCGCTGCGGTGGATGCCCCGCTGCTGCTGCAGGCACTGGGCACTGACCGGGACCGCAGCAGCACCCGGTGAGGCCCCGCAAACCACCCACCTCCGCGCAGGAGCCTGTCCCTAAACGACTGCTGGTAAAATAGAGGCAAATTATCTGCAGGTACAGCAGTGTTAGGAGCACTACTTCTCATTGTGTAACGTGCTCGTTCCCACCGTGTTCCTCCTGCGCAGCACCGCGTGTATTGACTGGAGCCAAGTATCGCAGTCGAATGGGGGTGGGTGTTTCTGCTCTTCATTTAACAGGCACAGATGAACAACCACCTGCGCTCCGCGCACCCCAAGTTGTCCTTTTTGTCAGAAAACGCGCTCTTAGAGTCTTATATGCAAATTTTGTGTCAGATACTTATTTTTTTTTCGTTTTCCAAGCCAAATCTCTCCCTACTGATAAATTTCTACTAAAAATACACAGAGCAGAATTTCTAGCATTCTTTTATTTTCCAGATGCTGCATTCCCGTACTAGGGTTGCACGGATGCGATCTGTAAAAAGGTGACAGATGTCCAGCACCAGCACACGTCTCCTCACCAACCTCTGGTTTTGTTGCAGTGCTATTTACATATTCATGTCTTTATCTATTCACATTTGATCCTGCTGTATTTCTTAGAAGCCACTCTCTCCGCCATCGCCCTGGCCCAGGAGGGTGCACAGAGGCCATGTGCGTTGCCGGTGCCTCGGGGTCCTCGCGGATCGGGACCGCGGGGTCTCAGGACAAGCACTCAGCGCCCTGCCGGAGCCGCTCTCCAGCTAAATCCTCAAGTCAATGCCATAGCGTCGTGGCGCTGCCTTCCTGGCTCCGAGCTCGCTATGGCAGATGTACCCATATAGCCTGCAAGCAGCCACCATGCCGACCCGGGCCCCGCATCTCTCCCTCCCGGGATGCACCTGCGATCCCTGATGCCAACAGCGGCCGTAGCTGTCCGGAGGGCAGGTCGTAATTAAGGAATCGCCACCACGCAATTTCTGCCTTTTCTGCCTTTCGTTCTCCTATAGCCTTGTCTGCCACTGGCGCCTCCCGGCCCCACCAGCCCCCTGCCCGATACCTGCCTTAGCCTCAGTCACCAACAGCACCTCAGGTCACGTCGAGGGCATCGGCCGCAGATGCGCAGGCGCAAGTCGGGGCCGCGCACAGGCCGCTGGGCTCGAGTAGAGCGGCGCGGAAGGGGACTTCACGCATGCGCCCTCAAGCAGGGAAGAGAGGCGGCAGCGCTGCCGCGGGGCGTGCAGACCGAGCCGGACGAGGTGGTTTGCTCTGCCAGGTCGGGCCCTGTTGTCCTTGTCTCTGCTGTCTTGGGCCGTGGGTTGTCGGCCTTGGCCGGGGATTGCCGCACCCGCTCTGTCTGCGGCCGGGTCAAAAGCGGGCTGGCATCGCCCTGCCGCGGGACAGAGGGCGGATTCTGCAGCTCATGTGGGCTGTAGAGTCCCCAGACGTGGGTCCCTCCCTTTCTGGCCACAGTACCGAGCCGGCTGCCAAAGCCCCGCCCGACAGTCTCCTCCGTGACAGCCCCTGCGCTCCCTCCAGCCTCTGCAGCAGTCCCGGCTCCGTCCTGCCCGACAGCCTCCAAACCCTCCCCGGCCGCGGCAGCCCTCGCGAGTCGCCCAGCATCCAGTGTGACAGCCTGGAGTGTCCCTGCAGCTGCTGGAGCGTGGGGTCGGTCGGTGTCTACGAGGACAGCCTGCAGGCTCCTTTCGCCGTGGGTAACGGCCGAGGGTGCTTCAGGGCACATCACAGCAACCTCCAGGCATCCAGCGACCTCTCCGACAGCCTAGAGTCCTACGGAGCCCAGCACGACAGTCTGCAATCACTCTCCAGCCTGAGTGAGAGCTTCCGGTCCTCCAGTATCAGCGGTGATAGCCTCGAATCTCTTCCCAGCCTGGGCAGCAGGTCCACCAGCCAGCACAGCAGCCTCGAGGTTATCAGCCAGTGACTACCTTCATCTCCCCACACAATGCAGTAGCCCGTGATTTGCTTCTAGCTGCTGTGAGAGATTCCAGGTTTCTTCCCTTTTCATTCTGAAGGCTACATTGTTCCAGCTGACTCTTGCTGCATCCAGTGCAACAACCTCAAATATTCTCTCTGTGCTGCCGTTGCCATTGCATGCTTCAGAAAGGCAGTGCTTATTATTATCTGCAGTCTTAACACTGATTTTTCAATTGAGAATGGAGATTCGTGGTCTTCGGAGGAATCCTAGCTACCTCTCTGACCTGTATCAGAACATGCTATGGGCTGAAGGGCAAGGGCGGCAGCAGCAGCCCCCAGCAGGCCCTACAAATGCTCCTCGGGGCAGTACCCCGGCCAAGAGAAACCCCCCGGCAGATAAGCAGATAAGTAGAAGTTCCTCCAGCTGTGATCCAGCATTACGGCCCATCATACGCCGCCGAGCCCGATCTCTGCCTACATCACCTGAAAGGAAGCGAACAGCAGTTCGGTGTCAAGTTTCTGGATGTATGAATCGTATGAACCGGGTGAGGTTTGCTGATGCTTTGGGCTTGGAGCTCACTGAAGTGAAAGTCTTCCAGAGTGGGGAGGATCCATCGATCCCCTTGCATGTCCTTTCCAGGCTCTCCATAAACTCAGACCTCTGGTACAGCAGCCTGGACTTGGAGTTTACTATGCAGTGCTTGGTCCCTGACTTCCAGCAGCCTGCAGACTGTATAGATTTCTCCTCCCGACTTCAGAAGCAGCAGGTGTGTCTTGAACGAGTGACCAGCTCAGATCTGGGCCTCCGTGGCACCATCCATGTTCGCAATATTGCTTTTGAGAAGAGGGTGTCTGTGAGATACACCTTCAACCAGTGGAAAAGCCTCCATGAACTCTCTGCTCAGTGGCACAGTAGCATTCCTGAGAAAAGTGGGCAGGATCAGGTTGATGTTTTCACTTTCTTTCTCCCTGTGCCTCCCTTTCTCCTCCAGGTGTGCTCTGTAGTTCAGTTTGCAGCAAGGTACCAAGTCAATGGCCAGGAGTACTGGGATAACAACAGAGGCAAAAACTACAGTCTTATCTGCCGAACTCATCCCCTTAAGATGCCTAGAGAATGTGAGGAGAGCTGGATCCACTTCATCTGAACAAAGGAAGTGGGTGCAGAGCAGCTTGGCAGTAGTCCTGGTGGCATGCTCTTTCTTGGCAGGGCCCCGTGCTCCGATGGCAACAGTCTCCCTTTTGAAACCTGCCAAATCTGGTAAAGTGTTCCAGGGAAGGGAAGCAGCCAATGACCCGTGCAAACTGTTCTAAACCTCTCAGAAAGTAAAAAGGGCCAAAATGGGTATTGACTTACATCTGCTGAAAGCTCATGTGAATTCTAGTGTATGAGTTGTTGCAGAATAGTTCCAGGGGATGCTGTCAGACTACTAAAGAGCAAAGTGACATTTCATCTTGCTAGCAGTATTCTTGGTTGCATAGAGTATTCCTACCGGATCTACTTTACTGTTTTGTACTGTTTGCTTTCTAAATGGGCAGTGTGGCTTTACTGGTTTTGTTTCTAATTTTGTTTACGCTATCTCACCACATCTGGGCACTATTCCATTTATACATAATTTGGATGGCAGACAGTGTAGGGAGTACTTTATATATAGACATTAATCATGTTAAATACTTCCATTAATATTTAGGCTGGAAATCAAATGTTATTAGGAGCAGAACACACATGAAAATGTGCCATTGGCACCTCTGATTCCCTTATGAAAAGGTTTTTTTTGTTTTATTTTCTCTCCAGTGTGTGCAGTAGGGAGCAGGAAGGATTGTTACCAAAGTGGGTATAAGGCAGAGCTTTACTGGGAAGTTGTTGTTTTTTTTTTCCGGGTGATGCACAAGTCAGTTTTGTCTCTAGATGGTGGTACAGGAATTGTCTTTTTCTTATGCATGTTTTCAATGTGGGGAGCTGGTTACAGAGCCTTGGAACAGCATGTCAGCACCCTGAACCCTGGCCCCGTGTTCCCAAGTGTGCCACTATTACTGCAGAAACATAGTTGAATTCTTTAATCAACTACTTTTCCAAACACAAAACAGAAACTTCAAACTTAGGATTTTACTGGTAAACACAGATCCAGAATCCCTTCTGCAGCAGGGAGAGCACAGTAACAGTTAGATGCAGTTTTCCCATATTTCTTGCTCTACTACTTTAATTCTATGGGTTTTATTTGGTTTAAGACTTACAATAGGCTTAAGTCTAGTAAGTAAAAATTGTCCTTTTTTTTTTAATATGTGTTCATGACTCATGGAAAGTTTAGCTTTGTATGTGTAGCATACATGTTCAGAACTGGCTGGTTGGCTGTATTAGCAGAACTGCTTTTTAAGACTATACTATGAAAATCAGGCCATTTATTCAGGTATCTTAGTTTGGATTGCTGCTTATTCATGAAAATCACAAGCTGCTTTTAAAATTACTGTTGTAAGAAACCCACAGCCCAAGTATGTATTAGTTCTATAAATATACTGAGTAATATGGAAGTGCAGAGACCTCGAGAAAATTAATGTAACATTAGTTGTGAGACTCATTTATCAAAGCTAGGACTTCAAGTGAAGAAACTGCCTGGTTCCTTTAGTCTTTGCTTTTCAAAGAAACTGAAGTCATGAATTCCATGAGCTGCTGAGCACCCCTTGCAGAGTACTAAGAAAGCTCAATCTTACTTGAAACTTGAGAACTTTGTGTGGTGTCTGCTTAACTTTGTCTGGGAGCACTGTAATTGTTCTGAAGGAATAGGTGAGGTTGAGATGTGATTGCCAGCTACAGAGAATGCTGCCTGCTTGTAGTCTACCTGCACTATTTGCTGTCTCTGGTCAGCACCTGTTAACCAATCTGGCAGCAGCTCTTGTCTCCTCCAAAAATCAGTGCAGGGAGCTGTAAGTGGTTTTCCTCATAGGGCACAAAAATAAGAGCCCTGTAAGGAAGGTAAGGTTATTTTTCTTCCTGTGGTTGGCTTCAGAAGACAATACAGAACATATCTGTGAGCTGTTCCACCTACACTCTTCATAGTCAATTGAGATGTTTTCACTATAGCTAGTAAACTACCTGTGGTGTGACAAACTGCATCATCTCTGCTGAGTACAGAGAAAATGCTTGACGATACTGAAATTCTCAGCATTTGTGCAGATCTTTCTTGGCATCAATTGAAACTGCATGTCCTTACTTTGGTGAAACTTGCTCAAGGTATCCAGGATCGTTAAAGTTCATGGAAAAAAGTTTTATGTATTCATCACGGAAGAAAATGAACACACACACACACACACACACATACATATTCATGTGCAGAGGTACTTGTGGTGAATAAAAGGCACTATTTTAAAGTATTGTTCCCTCTTCCCTTTCCGCTCCTAAATGACTGTTTATTCAGCAAAACCACTGAATTGCCTCTCAGCACACCATAAAAAGTCCCTGTCTTATGAGACTGGTACATGACACCAGTTTACTATGGCTGTTGCTGGAGCCTAATGCAGTACTTGGCTCACTGGCATAAAGATGCTGTTGCTGTCTTCTGGGAGAGATTCTTTCATGTGCTTGCAAATGTCAGGTCTGCGTGTTGTTGTGGGCAGGCACAAGTTATGTAAAGCTGAGGCTGTCAGGTGAAAGGTTAATAGGTCAGTGGTAGAGGTGAGAAACAAATGCTGCAGCACTACGAGCTTGGTTGTCTTCCTTCTGCAACCTCTCAGGGTATTTCTAAATGCAAAATCTTGAATACTGAAGTATTATGCCAAGTTTGCCTTTTCTCCCTTTGCTTGTTGTGCACTGCTGGAGAAGAATTGACAGTAGCTGTTACTAAACCAGTTGTCTGGCACTGCTGACTGAGTTGAGCAATTGACCTTATAACGGAACTGTGAGTGATCTCTGGTTAAGCTCTTAAGCATTCACACGAGTACTGGCACCTGTCACATGAAAGATGAAATTTGCACATTCAGTAGTGAACATCAAAAGGATTCTAGCTGACAAAAACAAAAAAAAAAAGGATTAAGCCATTAAGTAGTGCTAAAACACACTAGTTGTGAAGGTAAACTTATGATCACCTTTAGAAATTCTCAGGACTACTTGATGCTTGCACTGTGTCTAAACTAAGCACTTCCCTTGTAACAAGGATTTTGTACAAGTGAATTCTTCACAATAGTTATTGCCATATAATGCACTTTTAAAAGCTTGTGTTTATTACAGTCATACAATAAATGAATGTCTGGTAGTCCACAGTTTCACTGTTCTTTCAAGCATGGAGTCCATGTAAATGAAAAGGTCACTTGGTCCTAGTGCAGAGTTGTACAATTTTAAGATGCTTAACTCATTTTAAAACCAATAATAACATTACAGCTGTTGTAATACAAAAGATTGTAATAAATGCTTTTCACCATTTTATGTTGATTTTGTCAGTGCTTCTCCTGTGCATAGTTAACTTATGAGGCAACTTAGTGTCAAGTTTGCACTAACAATAGGAAGGTAAAGTGGATTCAAGTAGTGAAAACTTTAAGTCATTCTAATATGGTTTCATGGAACACAAGGGAGAAGAGTTTTCTTCTGATAGAATTTTCCAAAGCTGTGATAGACTGTACTTAGCACATCAGTTTCTGAGCCAATTTCTTTATACAAGGAAAAAAACAGTACAATGCTAACAGATATAACAGCAATACTCAATTTGGTGTATGATCAGCACTCATTACAATGTTACATGTGCTTTATAGCATGGTCTGCTAAAGACACAGAGCAGCAAGTCTAACTGATAACTCATTTATCAACGTGGGTCTAATATTAGTACTGATTTCTTGCCTGATTTGGCTTCCTCTTTATGATCTCAGATCTGCAACTATTGCAGCTGACACTTGATATTAAAACTGTTGGCATCGAAGCCTCTGACCCTTTTCAGTTCTACGTGCTACATGGGGGCTGTGCCAAAGGTTTGTGATCTTGACAACGTGTTCCAGAGCCCATAATGAAAGAAAACATTTCTGCTACTGCAGTGAAGAAGGTCCCTGTAAGTAGTTCTAGCTTGCCCTAAGGACAGTTTTGCTTCCATTTTCTCTGAATTTTTAAAGTTTAGTTTCTGTATTTGTGGCCCAAATAATTTTCACTGTGGTTCCAATCTAATGCATAATTTAGTGGGAAATTCTGCTTTCTATTGATCTCACTTCTGCTGAATCGAACAAAATAGGTATTAGAGAATGAGAAATTAAGAGTGTAGCTCCCAGTCATATCTGTGTACCTAGTGCAGCAGGGAAAGCGTCTGATCCACTGCTCCTATACTTTATCACTCACTTTTGCTGTGAATAAGTTGTTTTCTTTATGGGAACAGAAAATCTGTGGCTAGTCTGAGCCTATGTGTATACTAACGTGACCGGTATGGGAAAGCATCAAGAGCAAGTTGTCTTTTATTACTTCTGCTTGATGTAACGAAAGTAGGATTAATTATTATATAGAAAATTCTCTACATTGCTTCTGCAGAGTCTTGTCCCTTGTCTCCGTAAAGCTCTGAGCAAAGTGATCTGCCTCAGCTCACCAAAGGGCTTTCTGGTGATGTATCCCCTCAACAAATGTGACAGCAGGTAATGCTGCAGCTAATCGCTGTAGCTGAACGTGCCTCCTGATCCTCGCCGTGGGTCAGCCCCTCAGTGGGATACTCCAGTTCTCGCACTACCTGCCCTCTCCCTGAATTGCAGCGACATCTGGTGGTACTCGATATACTTGCTGTACCCCTGCTTTTTGCCCTTTATAGTATTCGTCTGTTTTCTTTGTTTTAGAAAGTTAGTGGTGTTATTTTATTTACAATCGCTGCAGTCTTATTTGCCAGGAAAGGTGATTCTTCTCCTAGTTGCTCTACTATTGATATTTTAGGTATGAACGGAGATGCTTCCTGATACTCCTCTGGAGTACATGAGATTCATGCTTAATTGTATCACCTGTATTTCATACAGTTGATAAAGACACCTAGTAAAGACATACTAGCACTGGTAAAAGCCCCACTTTGAAACTGTGTGGTTTCATTTGAACATATCATCATCCCCTCTGTATACTAGAGAGCACTAATGTCAGCAGAAGGCCTTTATCAACGACAGGTCTAAATTCAATTATCTGTTCTTCAAGCAATTGATGGTAGTGAAACTGTTTCTGAATTAAGTATATGAATGAATTAAAGTAGTTTAGCAAACTCATACCGTTAGAATAATAGAATCAACAAGGTTGGAAGAGACCTCCAAGATCCAACCTATTACTCAGCCTTATCCAGTCAACTAGACCATGGCACTAAGTGCCTCATCCAGTCGTTTCTTGAACACCTCAAAGGACAGCGACTCCACCACCTCCCTCGGCAGCCCATTCCAATAGCAAATCACTCTGTGAAGAACTTCTTAATATCAAGCTTGTACCTTCTCCGGCACACCTTGAGACTGTGTCCCCTTGTTCTGTCTACACCATGCACTGAAAACAGTGCTCTAAATACCGGCTATCAATAATGAGGTTGTAATACAAGTCCAGCGGAACAGGTCAGCAGGTGCAGCTCTCTGAGAAACTGCCTGTACTACAGATTAGGAAAACCACCCCACCGAGGTGGCTTCCCCGTCCTTCTGCAGCCGCCTCGCCCCGCTGCCCTGACGGCAGTAGGCACTGAGCAAACGCTTCGCGCGCTGCAGCACCACGGGGAAGCAGGAGAGCAGAATCCGCCAAGCCAGCAGACAGCGGTAAGGAAAACCCTCCTCCTGGCCTTCAATCTCCGGTGGCGATTGGTCCTCTTACTTCCTTGGCGGGCGGCGATTGGTTGGAGACTGCCGGCGCTGGGAGTGATTGGCCGGCGGGAAGTGGCGCTTTTTTTTTTGCTCGCGCGGTAAGGTGAGGGGCGCCATGCCGCCCTGGGGCCGGCTGGTCTCCTGGCGGGGCTGGCTGCGCTGCTGAAGAGAGGCAGAGGACACTGCGGGTCGTTTACTCTCAGTTACAAAGGTCTTGGGGGAGATGCGAGCGACTGCCTGTGTTTTGAGGGCGGAGGTTTGCTTTGTCGAGGAGGCATATGGAAGGGCTTTACGTTTTCCTCTCTGGGTTGTCTGACTAGTGAGGAGACAAGACTTGTGAGGGAGAAGTACTAAAGGTGTCAGTGCAGACTGTTGCATTTTTGTGTTGGAAAAAATAATGAACACCCCACCCTGTATTCGTTACTTAAGTATTACTTAAGAGTACGGAAATGACTAGTATGCATTCACAGTTGCTTATTCTACAGAAGTTGTTCCTTGGTTTTAATCGTTCATTTCCTTTGGCATTGTCTAAATCTATGTAATTTCTGGCACGGGAAGACGAAGATTGGCTGACTTAAATGAATGCACACAAAGCATAAGGAAGTTTTGAGTTTTTACTTGTCAGTCCAAAATACACTTGTCTGCTTGAGTGCTTCAGATTTGTCAGAAAACTATAACCTAAGACACTTTAGTTTTTGGTGGTAATAGGCACCTCAGAGCCTGCTACTGTATGTATGATTAAGGCATTTTCTTTGCATGCAGTCACTACATTTTTCTTAAATGTTCTAATGTGCCATCTTGCAATGAGGCCTTTCTGGAGGTCCTCCAGCTGTTAGCTGTAATGAATAACTTGCTTTTGAGAGGAACTGTCCATCTTCATCCCCTTGTCTCAAAGAAATCCTGAGGCTTCACTGCAGAACCTCCTGGCCTTCCATTGCCAAAGTGGATTGTTTCTTCCACTCATGTTTTAAGCAACTCTTTATCTGTGTGAGGATGTTTCTTTATATCCTTGATTTAATTTCTTAATATTCATACGACTGTCATATATTGTAATATATTTTGACTGATAACTGAGGTGTTTGCAAAACCTACTGGAAGAATATGTCAGTGAATTGTGTTTTGGTCAAATGATGATTGTTCCCTTTTGCATCTGAGTAGGTGACCTGTAAAAATGGCAGCCAAGAAAGAGATGCAGGTATGTGTTTATGGACCAGAACATGATTATTGGTTATTTTAATTAATAGCTTAAACCACCTCTTCTGGTATTTAAATTACAGTTTGCAGTGTGGCAAACAATGTAATAGGAATTTTCCTTCATTGTAGGTTAGTGCTAAGCAAAAACTAGAGGAATTGGAAATGGTTATTGATGAAAACATATCTCATGCATTTGACATACGTGTATCAGTTGGGATGATACTTGGGATCAGAATGTTAAATCTGGTTATAAATGATTAAGAGAGTGGGAAAACAATTAAGGCAGTCAGCAGTAATCATATATGTTAGCATCTTTTAAAGTCAATAATAAGAAATGCAAAATACTAACTGTACCAAGGAAGGAGTAATAACGCAAGGAACACTTCTGTAAGCTTTTGTTTGTAATATGAGGGGAAAACCTCCACCATTCATTTGAGGAAAACTGGCAAATAAATTCTGTGATTTAAGTATTTGCATGATTAATGTATTAGATAGAATAGAATAGATATGGTGTTCTGTACTTTTTTTACATTTAATGATTTTTGTGATCAAAATAATTTTGAATTCAACAGTTAACTTGGCATCAATTTTAAACACACAGTAACAAAATTGCTTTATTTTCTTTTATTCATGACAGTTTGAAAAGTTAATTGATGAAGCTACAAAAAAAACTTTCCAATCATTAGAACAATTTCTGGCAACGGAAAACTCTGAAAATGTCTCTTACAAATGCAGCAAACAGTTTGTCAACAAATTAGACAAGCTTCTGTCTCGGGTAACGTAATCATTACAGAATCACCTAGATTGTCATTTTAATAATCTGAAAAAACATTTATTTGATTTTGGTTTATAGAAGTAAAATTTAAGAATGAAATCCCTACTGCAAGTTTCAGTTAAGATGGTTTAGAGGAGAAAAATGCATCTGATTAATGAAATATAAATTCTTCTACAATTGTTCACTAAATCTTATGTTACAATTTCAATTTCAGGAACTCGACAAACAAGAACTCAGAAACGTTTGTACTGTGCTAAATTGTATTCAGAAATATGGGGAAAAAGTCAGGATAGCAGGAGAAGATGGGCTCCCAGCAATGATGAAGTTCAGTCTTATCAGAAGGATAAGTAAAACTATAAAGCATATGCATACTTCTGGGAAAACTATAGTTAATGAAGCATGTATAAATCATGCTTCAGTGCTGAGCAGCTGAGTGTTCCGTTTGCTTGTTTCTGAATTGAGAATTTCTAACAGCTTTACAACAAACATTTTTGAAATGTAAATGTTTTTTGACAAGTGGCTTTTTATCAAGTGAGAATCACTCTGCCACAGTCAAGGATTTGCAAGTTATGCAAAACAGCATTTAGATATGTTTACAGCAATTGCAGCAAGAGATCTTTTTATGTGAGCTTACTGTTCTGCTTTTGAGTCAAGAATTGGAATTTCCACTGGGAGTTTTGTACTTTTTTTTGTCAGTGCTCACAATAGTGAGACCAGCGTGCTAGACTCATTACTTTGTGGTATTTCATCCTGCATGTTAAATGTTTTAATAATGTGTAACTTGACATAATGAGTATACTGAAAATCAGACACTACCTTTTTCATCAGGAATTTTTTTGAAGAATCTTTGTGGCAACATCAGATGAATGGCACTGATAACTTCATGCCTAGAGTCACAACTACAAACACACTTTGTCACCCAGCCATTGTCCATTTGCATATTTTTTTCTGTGATGGCAGACGTGAAAGTGTAGACCTAATTTTTCTGTTAGAAAGTCAGCTACAGAAGTTGCATTAGTTTGAAATCGCCTATATTTTTTTAGTGTGAGTGAAAATTTTTAGACAGGGCTAAAGTACACTCACCAGACTGGTTTAGTCTTCATGTGGTTTGTATAATTCTGTTGAAGTAAAAATAGATTTTTCTTTTCCCTTTACATGGTGGATTGGTTTGAAAAGGTAAAAGAAATTGTCGTTCTTGGTGGAACTGAAAAGAATGAAGCACTCATAAATCTGGCTGAGGATTTCTTCAATGTGTTGCTGGTAAAAATATGCTGATTGTAAAATATGTTCTCTGTATTAGCCAAAAGAATTAGTACAAGCTTAGCAACAAAAAGACATTCAAATGCACTAATGTTACAATGACTTCTGCAATAGATTATAAGGGGTTTTTTTGATCGTTTGCTTGCATTCATACTGTTTTTTGTTTAGCATTGTGAAATAAAAACTTTTTAAACCCAACAATGTAAGTGTTCAATGAACAAGAAAAAACATTCTTGCACTAATTTTAATTATTAGTATGCTAATTCCAGGATTCCAAGTTTATAAGATCTGTGAGTTTTTATTAAAAAAATGTATCTGGAGAAATTATTTCCATAAATTTAGCTGAAGTACGATTTTGGGAAGCCATAAGTGGTATTAGAAGCAGCCTTTTATGTTCTTCATTAAGGATGTCGTTATTTGAAAGCCTTAATTGCTTGTTGAGTACTTGGTTTAGGTGCATGTTAGCTGATCATTATGCTGTAGTAGTTACAGTATCAAAATCATGTGCTTTATTTTGGTTTTATTGTAGGCTATATGTGACAGCGGACTTGAAGGTGAGCTTAAAATTAGTGTACACTAGATATGATAGATTAAGGGTTCTGAAAGAGACATTTTAGTGTGTTAAAATAACTTACTACTTGTGGACACACCTTGAGGGAGAAGGTAGTTCTGAGAAGAACATGTATAATGAAGGTGGTACAAAGTTTCTCAATCTAAATATTTATTCTGTCATAATTGTTTTGAAATATCAACCTTATACGGAAAGGAACACATTTCTGAATGAAAATTAATCTCTTTCAAATGCTGGTGGAGGCACATCATAATACACTCTCAATAACTTTGGGTTGTTTTTTTTTGTCTATCTCTCTCCCTTTGTTTCTTCTCCCCATCCTTCAGGTAAAATGCAGGTACTACAAAACTTTGTTCTGGGAACATGTACCCTTATCACTGATGTGAGAATTAGTGTTTATGTTCAGCAGGAGGTAAGTACTCTTTAAGTAACACTTTTCTGGTTAGTGTTTCAACAGACTTTATGAAGATAATAATTTAACTGTGCAGCTGCTACCAAAAAGATAATATGGTAGTGATTTACTATCAGAAGGATGATTTAACATATCTCTGAAAATATTTGTTGTAGTTTATATTGTGAGCAGGGTCGGTTTTTTGGTTGTTTGTGGCGTTTTGTGGTATTTTTTCTTCCAGGCCTGTATTTTTTGATTTGGACAGTAAATTGCCAAAGAGTGGTATGAAGATTTGATGGTAAAGCTGTATGAAAGTGTGCAAAATAATATGCTTTGATATAAATAGCGTTAAGATTGTTGGTTGTAAATTCTTCATAGTTGCAGAAAATTTGTATACCCTCTAGCATACTGCAAATTTCTGTTTATATTAGTAACTTAAGGTTGCTGGGTTTTTTTTTCCTCTCTGAGGAACGGGAAATTTAACCAAAAAAGTCTTCTGTATAGCTGCATCCCCCAAAGAAAAGCTTTTAAAGGTAAATTTAAAGTACACTGTAGCCCAATGATCAAATGCAGCTGGAGCTCTGTCTCTCTCTGAAAGTTTTTTTCCCTATGTTTAAGCCTTTAAAGAAGAATCATAACCTTTTAGCTTTAATGTGCACATCAGTTGTTACTGTTACTTATTGAAATTGAGTGGGTTATATCAAGAGAACATCATTTAAGGTCAGATGAACTCAATGTCTCTTATTGCTTTGCAGTTAAGCTATTTTCCTCAGTAATATGAAATATATTACAAGACCCCAGTATAAGAATAACTTAAGTTATTTTATATTTAATTTTACTCACTTTTTCCCACTCTTCATAGGTAGTAAGAAAACTTAATTTAATGCTCGACAACATACCTCGAGATGCCAGGAAAAAGATATTTTCTACAAAGGAAATGTTGCTTGCCATGTAAATAATCTTCAGTTCAGTTTTTATATCATTATGTAACTTGGCCTAGCTGGGAAGGCAGTTTTACTAGGCTTTTTGTAATGCATGCTAATTCATCTCCATTTAGCAGCAGCTGTGGGGAAGTCTTCTCATGGGTTATTTTCCACTGAAAACCAAAATTTACCCGTTTCTCAGTGTGAGTTAGGCTTGTTCTTATCCCTGTTGTCTTAAAATAATGAAACTCATGTTTCTGAGAAGATGTAAAAGGTGCCATGAATGAAATCAGTCACTGGAAACACAAGCTATTCATGTTAGATTTTTTTTTAAATGGCATTTATAAAAACAAAAAAAACAAAAAAAACAAAAAAAAAAAACCACGAATAAATGAACTGTATGTGAGGCAATTCACCTCAGTAGGATATCCTTGGCATAATGGACTTACCTTTTGATTAGGTGTTGGAATTGGTTTTTTTTTCTCATACATTAAAAGTTTTTAAGTAAAACTGCTCTTTTATGCTCTGTGTGGCTGCTATATTTTGGTGAAATGCAACTTTTTTTTTTTGGCAGGAGTGACATGGGAGAGAGAATTTTGGATGCTGGAGGTGAGCATGGAAAATAATAATTTAGTATTAAGCCTCTCAAAAATTACATGCAGATGTTAAAGATCCAGAGGAGGTATTTAGAAGCTGTAGAATGTTACAGTCCTCTGAAAAATACAAAGACTGCTTGAAAGCAATCTGCAAACTGCAATATTTCAGATGTATGCAGTGTGTGGCTTTTTGAAGTTTTCCATCCTTCTGCTCTGCAACAGAAGTTTTAAAATAAGCACAAGCTCATAAGGAAGTCAGTCTCTGTCTGACAGTGAACTGCTAGCAATGTTTAGTAGTAATGTAACTTCTCTCAGTAGTCACTAGTAATCTAGCAGTTTTCCAGCTCAGACAAGTGAAAAGTTGAAAATTTCTTTATCTCTTTCTTATATGTCCAGTGTTAATCTAACAGTCCTTGGATATTTGGTTGAAATTTGGTTTTGAAACAAATACTTTAGTCACCTTTCTTCCATTAATTCTTTATATATGTATCTGGATATAATATGATATCTGAAGCATTCAGCACTGCTTATATCAATTTCCTACATAATGTTTTTTTTTATGTCAGTAGTATCTTCAAATCTGCTATTCCTGTAAAATATATTGTGCTGTAGACTATGACCTGCAGGTAGCCATTACAGAAGCTTTATGCAGAATGGTATCACAGAAACAGAGAGAAGAGCTGGCATCCCAGTGGTTTTCCATGGAATTTGTGTCCAATGCATTTAAAGGAATTAAAGATTCTGAGTTTGAAACAGTAAGTCATATGAAAAATATTTCTAGGGAGGCAAACTTTTATTTTCCAATTCATTAAGAAATTTCTGTGTTTTAATAGGATTGCAGAAAATTCCTTAACCAAGTGAATGGCATGCTTGGAGACAAAAGAAGGTAACACTGGATTTTTTTAAAGTAAATATATTTTGATGTAATCTCTTGATGACTAAAGTACAAAAGTTTTGTGCTAAAAACACCATTCAGTTGTGTCAAGATGTCACATAATGTTAAGGATAGGAAGGGACCTTGAAAGATCATCTAGTCCAACCCCCCTGCCAGAGCAAAATGTGTGTACAAGTTTACAATGTTGTAGGATACTTGACAAAATATCCTTTTATTACAGGGTTTTCACATATCCTTGCCTGTCAGCAGCTCTTGATAACCATGAGGTAAGTTACAGGATTAATCATAGAGACACAGATTTTTTCATTTGTGCAGATGAAGAGTAAGAAAGGAATCAAGAAAGAAGTAGTAATTATTTTTTTTGTTCAGTTTATAGATGTGCTTGTATTTAACATTTGTCAGACTGCAGCACAAAGCCTGTTAGGTGGTATAAATCATTGCTGTCAGCTCTTTATCTTAATTTTTTTTCCTTTAGCTACAGATACCAATGGATGAAAATCTTGAAGAATTTTGGGTTGATTTCAATGTTGGTAGCAGAAGTATATCTTTCTATGTGGCAGCAGATGATGCAGTAAGCTAAATCTTGTTTGTTGTACTAGGCTCATTTGAGGCAGTGGACAAACGTTTTTTCAAGGCTATCAAACTTGTCTCCCATGTCAGTACATGGAAGTTGTGTGTGCATCTGCAGAGGGAGGCAGGAAAACACAGCTAGATTTGGTGCACATATTTGGATCAAACATTCTCAAAGTAATGACTCGTCTAATACTGTTGCAAGCACCTTTAACATGCAGACATGAACAAGAGGACATTTACTAAATTACACTTACAATTTTGTAGATAGATTCAAAATGTCTGGATAAATGTCTAGCAAAGCTCTTCTGAAATGCTGTTGTTATCAATGATGCCTGTGTTCATTATGGTGCTTGTAATAGATTTGAAAAGTTGAAGGTTTGTCCTCACCGAACAACTTTCTGACCACTGCACTTAATTGTAAAATAATGCTTTTCTAGCTTTAAAAGTATGTATTTTTTATATAAGGAACATCAGTGGGAAACAGTCATTATACCAGAAGAAGAGGTAGACCTCTACACCCTTGAAGGTATTTGCACTCAAAAATGTAATGTTTTAGTACACGCCAACTTGGAGTTTCAAATTGATTCATCGTAAAATGCTGAGATAGTTCTCAGCAAAGCAGAACTTCCCACTTAAAATATTGTAGGTACTGTTTTTCTCAGGAGTAAAATCACAATGCAGTCACATTTGTATTTTGGGCATGCATGTGTTATTGTATTAAAATAATGTCTCATTGCAATGTGGAATAAGGCATAAAAGAATGACAAACATTTTTAAACTAGTTAGTTTTGTAAATAATTTGTGTGCAGCTATAGTAAATACCCTTCAAAGAAAATTCTACAGGGTAATATACAAAATAGGTGTTTCTAAAAGTTTGAATTTTGAATTACTTCACTAAGAAAATTTATTACAGGTTGTATTGAATTAAGTGTACATCTTAACAGCTGAACTGATGAAGATCAGTAAGCTTTATGTATTGACAAGCAGGATATGAGATGTTAAATCCTACTGAAGCTAATTTTCAAATTTTGATTTCCTCCAGAAAAAGAATCAAAGAAATTATTAACAATAGATCTAAAAAGCCCAATGAATGTGGGTAATCAAGAAGGAGTGAAATTTTTCTTGTATTTTGCTTCTATCTTGGATATCAGTGATGTAACCAGAAAGATCTATGGATTTAGTAAATATAAGGTAAGATTTTTAAACACCTTTTCCAGTAGTTTTTAACTGACTTAAAATAAATGTCTCATTGCCATGTAAATACTGTTACAGCTGTCATGATTGGTGTCTGTTTATGCCAAGAGTTTCTGCTTAACACTGCCAACACAGAACAGTGTTTCTCCTATCATATCTTAAGCTTTTGTAAAGGTACTTGATAAGGATGAGAGGAAACGGCCTCAGGCTGTGACAGGGGAGGTTTACATTAGACATTAGAAAATTTTTTTTCACCAAAATAGCTGTCAAGCTGGGGAACAGGCTGCCCAGGGATGTGGTGGAGTCCCCATCCATGGAGGGATTGGAAAGCCATGGAGGTGTGGTGCTGAAGGACATGCTTTACTGCTGGCTTAACAGTTGGACTTGATCTTAAAGATCTTTTGCAACATAAACAAATTTGTAATTTTAAGATTTAAAACTAATTGTAGCAAAATACAACTGTCCAGAAAGTGATCACTCTGTGATCAATGTCAGCGTTTGGACTTTCAGTTTTTCAGAAGCCAAAGAACTGGATGCTCACAAATACGAAATATTTTCAGAAATGATCCCTTGTCTATCCCTTTTCTCACTGCACTTGTAACTCATAGGAACTTCACTCATCCAGTAAAAAAATGTAGGAAGCCTTACTGCCTGTGATAGAACCACTTTGCCCTGAACTCTTAGAGGCTAGAAACTGAATGAGGACTAGAACTTCTATAAGCTTGTACAGTCTATTTTGTCCTATAACCTAATTTCAGCTTTTTACATTTTCTGACTTAAAATATTTTCTTTTCTGTTTCTTGTGTAAAAAAAAATGAGAAAAATGTTTGTTTTACATAGATGGTTACTCACTTTGTAGGGCTTTGGTAAGAAGCAATCTACATCTGTTGCCAAAACAACTGTACATGTCATCTTTGATGAAAGTGGATCACAGGTATTTTGTTTCAGCATGCTGAGAGTGGGTTTTATATTTAGTCTGATTATTAGCTAATATGTGATCATTGACCATAATAACAAGAGCTTCTAAAATGCCAGTAAGTAAAGATAATTCTAAAACCAGTGAAGTGTTTTCTGGTGTATATTGTAAATTTGGGGATACAGCATTAATATCCAAATCATAGAATGCTTCAGATATGTGCAGGGAGGCTCTTTTATGTGAGTTGTGATTTGATAACTCATCCTTTCTAGCAAAAATAGCAGTTAGGTTGCATGCTTTTCAACCTAGAAGAATATAAGCTCTGGAGTTTATAAAAATCTACAGTGAGTGGCATGCTACTTAGGGTAAAGAAATGGTTCTGTTTGTGTTTGTATAAATGTGAAACATAATAAAATCCAAATACTGAATTTTTTTTTAAATCAAAAATACTCTATAGGTTACAGTACCAGAAAGTCAGTTGTCACCATCTTTGGAAGAAAAATCTGAAGGGGAGAAACTCAGGAAGTACAAAACCCAGCAACTTCCATCAACTTTGAAGACTCAGAATAAAAATAACAGTCAAGAAAAAAACAAAAGTGATTCCTCCAAGGTAAGTAGGATTATCAGAAATGAAAAGAGTACATAAAAAATGCAATTAAATCTAAATATTTATTGTATTGTGTGATGTAAACCTGCTGTTATTTTACAGTTGCAGCATAATCATTTCAACTTTGATGGTTTTTCATATGAAGCTACATAAATCCCCTTTGTACAACAATTTCTAATTATGTATTTTGGAACTAAAACAATGTCACAAAAGTATAAAGCAAGTGTTAACATTCTATGGCCCATTATATCAGAAATCTCTTTAAAGATAAATGTTTTCAAGGCATACTTAATATCTCTTATGTTATGTGAAAGTCAGGAATAGCCTCTGGAGGCTGACTAATGTTCAGCAATTGTAATAGCTGTAATTAGGGACAAATCCCATAGTTTTGCCATTCACAAAGACTGCTGGCTACAAAAAGCATGTGTTTCTCCAACAGAATCCTCTATCCTGGTTGTTATTGGAATAGTGTCATGGGGCTGTTCTCTGATTCTGTGGTTTAAATAAAAAAGAGTCCAGTTCATTAAGCCTGGTGTTTATTTTGGCCCACAATCACTCTGCAGTTCTAATGGTTCTTTATGGTTATACCAGGGCTGCATACAGCTATTCTCTGGATGGGGGGAAAAAGATAAAGGAGTGCCACAGTGCATGCCTTGGTAGCAGTAGTGTAGTAAACCTCTTCCAGAGGTCTTGCTAGTGTGATAGCTATGCAGAAACTCCTGGGAATTACATTGGCTACCTTGACTGTTAACAAGGTACAGGAAGTCCATACTTCACTGAATTACTTCAGAAAGTAACAATCACCAATCTCAGTTTAAAAACATTTAGTTTCACGACTTATATAATTCAAGTAGTTTGGAGAACCCATTGCATTGGTATATGCAGCAAGAGCAATTGACGTTCCAGTAAGGGAAAGTGTTCAAAAGACTCTTGGAAGTAGGAATGAAACAGAAGATTTTAGAAAATCTAAATGTGTTATTATGGTGAAGTTTTTTTCGGTTCTCCAGATAACTGCACCTTGTAAAAGGAAAGTGTCTGAAGCATCTGTGCTTATTCCTGGAATTGCAAGGTTTTCCACAAGGACTCCACTGGTATTTACTAGCACATGTAAGTTTACAAGTACTTCCAATGTAGAAATATGCTATAAATCCTTTCTGAAATACAAGCATAAATTGTGATCCTCTTGCAGAGCTGGAAATGAAAAGCAGACCTTGTAAAATCTTTCTAGCAGGTGCTGTAAGATTGAACTTGTTAAGTTTGCTACTAGTCTGTAGACCTACGATGCAGAACAGTAGCTGCATGTGCATTCCCAACAGCTGAAGGTCACCTATCCTTTTTGATGCTGCTGTTTGTGCTGGACCAAGCTGAGGGGACAGCAATCAGTTATAAAAGCTAACAAGTATTTTCATCTCTGTCCTCATATTTAAGTATTCTCAGGAGTTGCAGTAGAAAATCAGAATTTTCCAATGTCTATCAATGACAACTAGTATTTTACTCTAAGTGTGTGTGTTTCTTAAGGGGCAATTGATTATATGGTTAGTGGGCAAGGTGGCATCCACTGCAAGCTTGAGGCACAATTCCAGTGTTTTTGATGCTTACATCAAAACTGCCTCTTTCAGAGAGATGTGTAAGGAAGACATTATCACAAGTAGGAGTCATTACTTTACTGTTAACAATCTTACTGTAAAATATATTTAATTCTTTACACAGGGGAGAGATTTGTAAGACAAAGACCAGTAGAGGCTGGAGATAGAACTAGTGGCAGTACTTGCACGACTAACAAGCCTAATTTTCTTGCTTTAATCTCTTGGGTGTGTCATTATTCATGGTTATGTAAATCCATGTGTCACATAAAAATTAAGAGTAACAGATGCTAGAAGAGTTTTCAGATTAGGATGGAACAAGAGAGAACATCCATACATTTTTTTTATTTAGAACTTAACCATACAGTGTGTTACAGCAAAAATATCCTCCAGTAAAAGCTTTGAATAGGTAACCAGCTGTTTTCTACCAGAGCCAGACTGTAAAATGCATTGTTTGCCTCCAGATGTCCACAGTACATGTTCATTAACCTCCAAGTAACTGAGTTGAAACAAAACCAAATCATAGAAGGTCCATGATAAGTTGATTTTTAAGTGTAGAGCTAGTATGCACAAGTGTTTGGAACAGTTGTGATCATGGGCAGAACGCTTCATATTGATGTCAGAGGCAGCACATTAACTGTGGTAGTAGAATTCTAACGTGTCTCTGGTTTATTTTCAGCCACTCCTTGTAAAGGACGATTTAAGTTGCCTCTGGAAATGATGAGCTCTGCTGAAAGGTCGAACAATATTGCAGTAAATGAGACCAGAACAAATCATGTTTATCAAGAACCTATGGGAGTATGCATATCATCTGTAGCTAAGTCTTTTACTTAAAATACCCTTTAATTTCTATTCAAATTTGTTCCTAATTCATATTTTAAAAAGCTGCATCTTTGCACTCAGCAACTCACTTTAAACAAAAAAAAAAGTTTTACTGTTTTCTTGTGCCGTGGATTTCAGGTTTTAGTAAGACTGAACTCTTACAAGAGAAGTGAAAGTTTGCATTCAGTAGTCAGTACTGACCCCAGAATTAATTGGTTTTACTAGAGCTACAGTTCTTTATTTGTATAGTCTGAGAACAGTGTATGCAGAATCTCAAATTCCTTATGCAGTGTTGAAATACTCTTAAAATACATCCAGCTGTAGTTGTTAAATGTTCATGTTTTAAGCTTACAGTACTTGCAGCATTGGATTTGGTGCATTTTTGAACATTCACTAAAATCAGACAAAACTACATAGGTAATCACTGAACTGTAGTCTGTGTATTTCTGCTTCTGTTCCAACTAAAAAAAGATATTGTAACATTTTTATTTTTAGTTCTCAGTGTTGTTCTGAATCAGATTCAGGTCAAATCTGGGAATATGGGAACATGAATTAATTTTTGGTGTAGCTACACTTCAGAAAAATGCTTTAACATGTAGAGAGTCATTTAGAATATTTCTAGTGTTACTTTATAGGAGAATTTTACTTCTTTTGCTTTTATAGATTGCAATTATTAGTGTTCCTTGTGTTTTTCAGACTGGGCAAAGATGTACACTAGACAGTGGATCTGGCAAAACAGAACAGAAGATCAGGAAGTCAAAAAGCAAAAATGGGGCAAAACTACCTGAGAAGGTAGTGGAACCAGTGATTCTATGAAGTGGAAAAAAAATTCTTGCATTTTATTAGGGAAAATCCAAGTTTACGAGGTTGCGCTGGCTGTACTTGTATGTTAACCTATTTTTTGGGGTATTTCCCACTGTTGCAGATGTGTGCTGAAGAAGTAGAAATTATGCAAGAGGCAGAAATTCAGGCCATACAAAAGCAAACTTTGGGCAAGTAATTTTACAAGTGTTGATATTCCTTTTAAAAATTTAATTGTGTCCATTTCTTTTACTATAGTAATCAATACCAAATCAATATCTCATTTAGATGAAGTGCTAGATATTGTACCTGATTCTCAGCCACTGGGGAGAAGCAACAAGTCTTTGTAAGTATTGTAAAAAAACACCCAGTCATTGTTGTCTCTTATTTTGAGGGGAGCATTTTCAAGTATTGCCAGAATCAAAATTTTGTTGCATAGTTTTCTATTAGAAAATGCCAAATGTAGCTGTCTTGTCTTTCCTGGGAGAACTGTTGGCTGTGTGAGTTAGGCCTCTTCTATGTTGCTTGATTTTTTTTTTTTTTTAAGTTTTTTTCCCTGAAATACCTGGCACCAAACCAGCTTTTTTACGTTTGCAAAGACTGTTTCATCAACAATACTCTTTTGTTGTCTTAATCAGATTTTAAATTGGTGAATCTGCTTATGAGAGTAGTGCTCACTAACAAGATCAGAGTAAGAGTTTAAAATAAAAATGACACAGGGGTTTAAGTGAAATGTGCCAGAACATGTGGAAGATTTGACACACCACAGAGTTTCTAAATTGAGGGTTTAAGGATGGCCATAAGATACTGTTGCCTTTTTGAAGCTGACTTAAGAATGTGTTGTTTCTGAAAGTTTGCCATTTTTCAGTGTGCTGATTAATTGGACAATGGGAGCAGGCTTAGGCACCAATGTAAAATGCATTGGTTGCTACAAGATTTCTGCTGTTTTCCTATGTTCTGATGCATGTTTAGAAAAGTTAAGATTTACTTTTTGTGATTCACTGATAAGATTGTATTGCCTTTGTTAGGCCATCTGATCTTTTGGAGAGTTCTTTGGATAAAACCAAAACATGGAAAAAAAGAGCTTGCTCTGTTCCTGAGAAGAACATAACAGCTGGTGACATGCAAAAGCTAAATCAATCGTTGGCACGTACATCCCAACTAGGTTATGTTCACGCTTTAACTGTTGGTGTTAAAAATGTTTCAGATAAGTTTTTAATCTACAATTGGGCTTGTTTTGTTTCTGTGTCAGATTTTTACTGTTAGTGAAAAAGCTGTGGCACATACAGCGTTTATTAATTGAAGTATCTCCCCAGATGAAAAAAGTGAAAAAAAGAAGGAAACTAAGAAAATTAAATCGATAGAGTGAGGGAAGAAAACCATAGCATACTTGGTTGGACAATCAGTGTGTTCATCATTTAGAACAAACTTCTAACTTTGGGGGAAAACACTTAAACTACTACTGAAACACCATTTAAAACCTTTCTTTCAGCTAGAGCATCTGAAACATCTTTTCATTATGATTTCACAAACAAGGACCCGGATGTTCCATTTCCGAAAGAGGTGGAAAATGCAATGCCACCAAAGACTGTGAGTTTCTGTCTTCCTTTCTTTGACTTGTAATTAAGAGACTTGTCAGATATTGTGTTGCAGAATTTGTGGTTTATTTTCATTAGTCACCAACTTATTTTAACTGACTTTCCACTGGAAATGAGCTAATTAGTAGCATCACTGCTTACTTTTTCATTTGGGCCTGTTTAAGATTAGTTTACTCTGAATTTCTTTTTTAAAATAGTGTTTTTTAAAAAATTCTGAAATAAGCACCAACTTGCACTTCTTACAACTTTAAATGCTATAGTACACACAATCAACATTTAAAATAAACTATCTGCTAAAATGGTATGTCATTGCTCACTGTTCAGGCAATGTAAGGGAAAATGGTTTTCCAAGAAAGGTGCTTTAGTACATCTAGAACATGTTTAAATGAAGTGTAGGTGACTGTTTGGAACCTGTAGTTTTGTTTGCAGCTTTGCCCTTCTGCTGAATGGGTTCCAAGTTTGACTTTTAAATTCTATTTTTGTAGAAAAAGAAGTCTAAAGAAGTGACAGATGCAGCAAAATCACTAATAAGTAAAATCAGTGACAGATATAAACTGAACACGGAAAAAAGCAAACCACGAGACTCTTTAAGTTTAAACAGGTATGATGTAAACTACTATTGTGCCTATTCTTTCTCTCATGTACTCTAGAATTACTTCACATAACACTTTCATCCAAATCTTTCATTCGCTTCTATTGTAATTTTTATTTATAGTAGCTGAAATAACTATCAAGGCTATTAGAAACTATGTGGAGGTCTTTGCTTATTCACAAGTCATATGTTTCATGGAGAGAAAGTGGGGTAGTTCATGGGCATTGCACAAATTTGGCGTCACCATCCTGTCATCGTAGTTTGGGAGTCAAACTTGGATTCAGTTGTCAATTTTCTGATTATCTAAAATTACTAGTTCTCCCTGAAAGAGCTGTCTACTAGAGAGTTACCATGTAACAATTTCTTAAATAAGAAAATTAGACTTACCTTGTTGGAAGTGATGCTTGGAAATGTACTTTATACACAATTACAGACCCTCCATGTTTGATTGTACCAAGATGACAAAGTACTGCAATAGTTTGGGTGTGTCATCTTTTCAGCCTTTTGATAGGGACTTATGAGACTTGTAGAAACTGCTATATAGCTGTGTGACCTGGGGAAGATTATGCTAGAGCATTAAGATGACAGAGGCTGAGGTATTTTAATCTGTTTGGTTTTGTATTTAAAAGCATTAATAAATGTGTTGTTTGATATAAGGCTTTTATTTAGATAAGCAGTATTCTGATGCATATATTCTAATTAGCATTTAACAAAACACATCCTTATTTTTCAGGCCACATCTAAATAAATCCTGTGTCTTTAAGGTAACATTGTAGTGCTTTTGTTGGACAATTTTTTGTTTTGTATGTGGTATACATAGCTAGTAGATATAAAGTGAAAATTCACAAATATCACTCTAAGTTAAATATCTGTAGATGTTAATTTAAAATCTAGTAAATGAGATTATAGAATTTGTATATGAGATATAGGCAGTATGTGGAAAATAATACTCGGGGTGGGTTGCAGGGGATGTGGGACAATTCTGAGGTTTTGTTGATACCCTTAAAGGGTAAATTCTACTAGCTCTTGTTGCTTTTTGCTATGTTATACTGTTGTAAGTCAAGTAAAGTCTGAGAAGCTGCTTGATAATTTTCATATACTCATGGTAAAGAAAGTGCTTTTTGAGGTGACAGCAAGTACAAATGCATAGTCCAGTTCTGACATGTGAGTTAACTTGTTTACATATAGGAAGAAGTTCAGGCTAGAAACCTGAAAACCATTCCTTCTCTTAATACAACTGCTAGTCATATTATGTAAGTAGTTAAAACATGTTCAAACAATTTTTAATTACCCGTACCTAACTTTGTGAAATGTTCATTAACTCAGTCACAAAATTACTCTCTCTGTCTGTTTGACAGGGATGATGTCTACAACTTTAACATCAGTGGGTTTGATGAGCCTACAATAAAGCTTGGAGTAAGAGTATAGCTGAAATTTATATGAATAGAATATAAAGGAGCTCAATCAAATTATGTTTACTGAAAGTACAAGTTAATATCTAAAAGTTCAAATTATATCATTGAACTAAGTGGGGAGGGGAGGGTGTGTGTGGAATTTGCCCTGTTAATAGCTCCATCACATTCCAGTGTGTGATACAAATGTGCTCTGGCACCTTAAAGCTATTACAGTGCCTTCTTGAATTGAGAAAAAATTAATTTGTTAGGAGTATCATTATTTTTAACTTCTCTTATTATCCTGAAAGCATTACTGCCATCATTCAGGTCCCCTTTGTAAAGACATCTTTGCTCAGATGTTGGAGTAAAAAAAATCCAGCTGATATAAAAGCAAAAGACAACAAAAGATAATTTTGCTTTTCATGGCTCAGAGGATCCTGCCAAGTTGAAGGTAGTGAAGCAAGTGAATAGGAACTTAGTGTATTTTGAGATTCTGAAAGGTTCAGCCACTTCTGACTGGTATAAACTATCATCTCTGTTCTTAAATTTCTAAGATACAAATTAGTCATCATAAGTTAATTGTTGAGAGCTCTTAATTTTGCTGTCTGATGGCTTATGTAATTTTATTTGAATTGTATAACAAATGAAAAGCTGCACCTTTTTTTGTTTGCTTTTTTTTTTAGGTCCAAGAACTGAGTGTTACTGAGCTGAGTGTTGGTATAGATCCAACCAAAAAAGGGTAGGGCTATTAACGTGTTCGAGTCTGTTGATTATCAAGTACAGTACTGTCTGCAGTCTCCAGCATTCCAAGGAATGTATACATGACAATATCTTGACTGTCGGTTGTTTCATGTAATAAACACAGCTGCTATAGTGTGCTATGATTTGAAAAAAAGGAAAGAATGTGTTTCATGAGGAAAATTATTTTAGTTATCTTGGTGGAATACTGTGTGGTTATAAACCCCTGAATAGAAGGGGATAGCTTTTGTTAATGATTAGCTTACAAAGGAACACATTGTTACTGTATGTTCTTAATAGTCATTGGCAAATAAGCACATCCTTTGGGGTTTAAGATTGAAAGAGTATTTCAAAATGGATGTGAAAACAAAAATAGGTACATTTGTTTGAATCCTTAGTGTACATATCACAAACAGTAGCAAGACTGAGAAAAAGTTTTTCAAAATGTATTGTTTAAAGGTGTTGGTTTTTTTTCCTTATTAAGGAACACAAGTGGCAGTAAAACTATCACTGAATTGAAAGGAAGAAAAAAAGTAAGGCTCAGATTTTTGTGGATCAGTATAATTTATCTTCCTGCCTTTGAATTCCTATTATACAAATGAAAGGGATATTAAAAGAAAATCAGTAACTTAAAAGTTTTGGGTTTTGTAGACAAGAAGCAATCAAAACAAGAAGCATCTCTTCAGTGACACAGATACAGAATACAGAGCTGATGACAGCAAAACAGAAGTTAGTTGGCTAAATGAATCAAATAGAAAATCTAAAGCACAAATAAATGATTACAGTAGAAGTAAGAATTTGTGGAAACCGATGAGCCCAGACAAAAGTAAGAAGCATTTTTCATATTTCTTTAAAATGATGCAGTAAATTTGTCCGTGGATATTTACTGCAGAACTTGTAATATGCCATGTAGGTTTTTGTTATCTTATTTCCAAGCATAAGGAATTTTGAAATTAGTTCTAATAATTTTTGAGGTTAATTTCTAAAAAGTCTGCATTTTAGCGTGGAAAACAATTGAAGATGGGATAGGCAGTGGTTGTTGTTAATAAAAATACCTTTGGCTTTTGTAAATAATTTGCTGAAAGCAATTTCCTGAATCAGTAATTTGTGGGCATAAAAGTGATTCCGTGATTTTAGAGCTAAAATTCTAAATGTCAAACATTTGAATATTTTGCTGATATTTCTAACTTCATGTATTGTAAAAGCAGATAAATCCTCTGAACCTCCCTGCCACATGGATAAACCTAAAGGCAAAAATTCAAATAAGAAAAAGGTAAATGTAAATTTGTAGCTAGATTTGTAATACATATTCAATATATCTTCACTCAATGCAGAAACTGTTTTAAATTATTTTTTCATAGATATGTGCCATTCCTCCATACTTATTTCCACATCAACTGAGAAATACAGTTCTTTTCAGATATATTTTTAATGTGATATTTGCCTACTATTTCAGGCATAATACTATATGTGAGTTAGAATTATTGTTGTACATTGATGCTTTTGTAAATTTTATTACTTAAAATTACTGATTTATAGCCATCTACTCTATTGAATGAATGTCATTCACTTTTCAGCAAAGGTTTTCATGTGGCTAATGTGACTAACTGAATTTTAATACATTAGAGATTATTTCTTTAAATGAATATATGTATCATGGTGAAACTGTGGAATGGATAATGTTACAGCTATTAAAGATTAATTATTGCAAAATACTTGTAAGCACATTAAATTAAGAGTATAACAAATTCTATGTGATTATGAACATGTTGATGGAAGGTACTTGCAGATATTTGTAAGGCACAGTTTAAAGAGGGAAAAAAAAAAAGCCAAACAACAACAAAATCGTAGAATCAACCAGGTTGGAAGAGACCTCCAATATCATCCAGTCCAACCTATCACCCAGCCCTAGCCAATCAACTAGACCATGGCACTAAGTGCCTCGTCCCATCTTTTCTTGAACACATCCAGGGATGGTGACTCTACCACCTCCCTGGGCAGCCCATTCCAATGCCAATCACTCTCTCTGGGAAGAACTTCTTCCTAACATCCGGTCTATACCTCCTCTGGCACAACTTGAGACTGTGTCCCCTTGTTCTGTTGATGGTTGTCTGGGAGAAGAGACCGACCTCCACCTGGTTACAGACTCCCTTCACACAGTTGTAGACAGCAATGAGGTCTGCCCTGTGCTGCCTCTTCCCCAGGCTAAACAACCCCAGCTCCCTCAGCCTCTCCTCATAGGGCAGGCCAGGCTTCTCAACAGCATCATAGCCCTGAAAGAGCCCCAAACCTTTCTCTGTCCCTTTAAGACTACTTTTTTATTGTAAAAATTTATATTCCTGAAATGTTTTGTAGAATGATAGAGGAAAGCTTTGAGTGGAATTAATTTTTTGAAGCATTTTGAAAGAATGAGTTTTCAGGTAATTAAACCCAGTTGCCTGTTACTTAGTCTTATAAAACTATTTAGTATGATTTAAACTTAAAATGTCTTTATTCTTCCAAAGATAAATGAATGTAAAAAAAAGAATGCAAGAACTGATGGAATGGCAGAGCAAAGCACCAGAAAAAAACTACCTCGAAGAGCAACGTTAGCAAAAAATTACAAAGAACCTTCCAGCTCAGAGTCAGACAATGAAAGAGAATCTCCAGTACATACCTCTAAGGAGGAAAAATCAAAAATACAGGTAGAGAGTTGCAATTCATTCTTAAAAATCCAATTCTGACACTTCAAAATAAACTTTGGTCTGCTTTCTTACTACTCTTGAGTTTTCAGTGCCCGACAGGCGCAAGTCAAGTGAATTTTACTCATTTTTTTTCCTAGTAGTGCCCTTTTTTTAATTGGGAGTATTTAGCTGCTCAGAAAGTCAGTCCTAAGTCTTGTAAATCATAATAATATTTCAGGTTTTATCTATTAAATGTACCCTGCTGCAAAGAACCACTGTGTCCTTTATTTTGAGAGTATTATGAAAACATGAGGTTTTACTGAGACAAATTCTGTTCTTTCAGATAATGTAATTTTGACAATGCCACACCCACTCTGTATGCAGTAGAACAGGGTGACATTAGATAGACTGTATGTCACTTGGTTTGCTGGATAGCCAAATAGGATTTTGTGTATGTAGTAAGCCACAAGGTTGGGTGCTAAAACATTTGCATTCTTTCAGCGTAAGATTTCAGTATATGTGAATAGGTCTGTAAACTTCAATGATTAAATTCTGAAGCATTTGTAATTGCCTGCAGTGGTTAAGGAGAACTTAAGAATAGAAATTTGGTTACAGCATTTGAACAAATTCAGTGCTTACTGGTATTGGAGCACCTGGTGTTCTTATGAATTGAAATGCTTCTAATGATGCTCCTTTGGAGACTTACTGCTTGTTCAATAGTACATAGAGGTAACGTGCCCTTTGCACGCATCTGTGTGTTTACAAACAATGTTTATGTTTATTAATAGAAGCGAATGAGTGGGAAGAGCAAGGATAATAATCAGCAGAAGGAGCTCCAGAATACTCTATATTTGGAGACAAAGATAGGAGCTTGCTATGTACAAAAAGCTATTGTCAAATCAAAGAATTCTACTGAACTAAAGGAAAGTGAAATTCCTTCGTTTGAGAGTCCTGCATCTCCTGAGACAATGAGGTGTATGTATTTTGACTTACAATTTATAGCAGTTCTGTATCAAAATTTGGAGGTTAAATGAGGATTATCACAGTAGTTCAGTTCTACATTTATTTTATGCTTTTGAAAGAAATCACTCCTAATTCAGCATGTACCACATAATTTAAGAAAGTGTAATACTATGTTACTAACACTGATAGATTGGTACAATTATTTGACATCAGCATAGTCAAGAAGTCTAAAACGTAAACATTAGAATGAATCTGATAACCAGAGACTGCAAAAAGGGCAAGTGTGACAAGTCATATGCCAGCAGCTAAAGTAAAATGCTACACATCTAAGACCTGAAAATATCCAAAATTGGAACAGTGAGCAATACAGGGCCTTAACTTGCCTTTTCCTTCCATTCCTCATGTTGACAGTTAAAAGAACTGTTTTCTAGGTGCTGAAAGAGTATCAGAAGGAGATGTTACTCGAGAGCATGCTGACAGTGATAGATCACCCGGTCTGCAGGACTCAACACCAGAACAAAGGGAAGCATTAAGCTTTGAGAAGGAAATCTCTCTGAAAAATTTCCTTCCACAAAAAAAGGATATTCAAAGTTTATGTCTAAATCAGTCCCCTGAGGCAACTGTTAAAAAGTTGACATTTGGAAATAAAAATCTCTCACCAGTTCTAAATGAAGCATCTTTGGTAAGAATATTAAAGTTACTCTGCAGTTACTTTAACTTAAATTGTTCTCTTCATCTGTTCAACTGTTTTATGCTTTTGTACATTTTCTATCAATGTTTTTTACAATGTGTAGATCAGCTTAACAACATGTGAAGTTGTCAATGGAGAACAGGCAAAGGGATCTGTACCTGAAGCACATGATGATAATGAAGATCTAAGTTTCAGACGTTGCTTTCCAGACACACTTTCTATTAAAGGAAAACAAGATCTCACTAGACCTATCACGAAAAGTAAAGACAAGGTATATTACTAAATCCTTTGCTCTTCAGAAGAGACATGCATCTTTTTGTCTGTTTTATCTACCTCACAGATGATGAGGTTTAAGGAAAATGCATGTCTCAATGTTAAATTTTATATCTACAGTTCACTTTGTGACCCACTGGGAAAATCCTACTAGTTAGTTTTTAAGTATTTGAGATCAATTAGGGAATTGTTTATCATGAGGATACAGGGAAGAATTGTATCCCAACAAGATCATTATAATTAGTATTTTTAAAAATGAGTAAACATTGATTTTTCAATAAAAACAGGTTACTTTCCACAAATAAAAGAATTGTGACATCTGCATGGAAAAATTCTTGAGATGAGAAAGTGCTGTCATAGTTTTAGCATTATTACTCAATATAACAACTTTTGTAGCATTGTCACATAAAAACTGCTGTATACCTTCAGACCACTTGTTTTAAGTGCCTTTTCTGGTGGGCACCCCACTGATTACTCCTTTAAGAAATACTCTTTTAATGTTTTATTGCAAGAGACATTAGATGTGATTGGTCATCTGACTTAGTGCTAGCATTAGTTATTGATGTGGTGGAGAATTTATTTCATTTTGTGAGACATGGCAGTAGTGCATACAGTGATTTTAAATTATCTTTTTTCTTCATACTGTAGATGTGTTCATGTCCCCATTTTAATGAAATGCAATGTAAATGGGGATTTCAAATAAGGACTTCTAAAAGTACTTTAATTTGGAAGCTAATAAATTGGTGGCTTTCCTTTTTAGGATCATGTAACACCACCTTCATCATCTCTTTCCAGCAGAAGTGAAGTACAGTCTTGGAATGAAAAACCTTATGGTCCTGCACATAAGTCAGGTACAAGCTGTGAATCTCTTCAACAAGAGAGTCTTACATGTGTCAGTTCTGTGTACCACTGAAATCCTGTTGTTCGTTTATGTCCCATCAGTGCCCTCCATAAGTGCAATGTTGTTTAATTTTTATATAATTCCCAAACTTTAAATCCAAGACTTACACACTGGATCCAAACTCTAGGAGTAAATAAATTCTTCTCTTTCCTTCCATGTCACTATTCTAAATAATCCTAAAATGAAGCATGTGTTCATGCATGTTACAGGACCAACCGTACAGAAATTTCCCACAAGAAGGTACCACAGTGGTACAGAAAGCAATTCTGATGAAGCAGAAGCAAGCAATGAGGAGGAAAAGAAAGGAAAGAGAAAACCAAAGTTACAGCCTAGAAAATTATTCAAAACAGACCATTCTGGTACTTACAGAGGTTGGTTTTGGAATGAAAGGTGATGACAGTTGTGCAAAAGTTGAAAGTCATGTTACAAATTAAAGTTTAACAAGAAAATGTAATAACCATTACAAAGACACCTGACATCTTTAAAAACAAAAACCCACAAATTAAATAGAGACTGATCTCAGCCATCTGGCTGATCTCTATGTAGCAGAAGCTGTTCTAGGACCTGTTGTGACTTCAGATAGAGCACTTTTTCATAATCTCTTTTTACTTCTCTTCAGTGTCTGAAAGCATATCTACTATATCTGTAAATGATCTTGCTGGTTTGGATGGGGAAAACTGGGAACCTGATTGTTCAGCTATCAGCATATGCCAGAAGATCCAAAAAGAGTTTACTAAGAAGATTGAGGCAAGACATTTCATATACAGTATTAGTTGTCTCTGTGGATGCATGTCCATATGACTAATCGTTTCTCTTACACCAAAGAATGTGCTTAAAAGGACCTGAAAATATCTATGTACGTAGAACTTCAAGAAAAGATAGGATTCAGGTTTCCTTTTAGGCCTTCTTCAATTCATTCCCAAAATGGTAAACACAAGGCAGAATAATGCATTTGTGCATCAAAGATAGCTGTAAACTCTTATCATTCCTTTGTTATGTACTTCTCTGGCTTGAAGAGATAATGTTCAAATAATGTACTTCAAATCAGGTAAAAATTTACCAAAAGCATAAACCTATGCTTGTTTACATTTCATGAACAGAAAGCTTTCCCATAAAGGATAGGGAGATGATGAAAAAGCTTTTGGTCAGTGTAATCCTAAGCAATTTCAGTACTAAATATACTGCAGCTTTTTTTTCCCCTAAAATGAAGTTAATCTGAATTTAATGTTAAAACCCCTTCACAGAGCCGCTCACAGAAAATGGATCATTTTACTAAGCAATCATTAAGAGCTGTCCATGAGCACGTGACAACAATGAGTTACCAGCTTCATGAAAGCAGGTCTGTAACGAAAGATTTATTTTCAAGCACCCCTAAAATGCAACGTATGCCTTCTAAAAGTAACTCATTTTGTTTTGGTAGGATCAGGCAGATGGAGAAATTTCATTTTGCTCTTCTTGAGGAACTTGAGAATTTTGAAAAAGATTCTCAGTCCCTGAAAAACTTGGAAAAAGAATTCTCGGTTTGTATTTTGGTTGCTTGGTCACAGAGAAAACTGAACTCTTATGGAATCCATAGATTATTAAAATCACCTTTAACTTTCACTCGTTCTGATTTTAAAAGCCTTTGGCATTTTGGTAAAAAGTTGGGTTAGATTTCAACTACTGAATTTGATGTGTTAGGATTTGCTCTGGATCACCACTATGTTTTTCTTTCTAGAGTAAACTGCTACTACTACTATTAATGAGTCCTTTACCCCACTTACTGAGCATTTTTTCAGCTGGCCTGTGCTTCAACTGTAGGTATTTAAAACTGGTTTGCTGTATGTTCTACAATGAGCCATTTGACGTTACATGTCTGCTACTTGCTGTCATGTAAATGTCAGTACACAAATACTTATATAAACACAAGGCTGTATTTGTTGTGTGTGTTTTTTACTCTGAAGGTATGGGTTTAATTATATGGGAAACCCAATTGCAATGCTATACATAGGCTTTGTTTGTTTTGAAACTGTTATGCAGAACAGACTTTTGTTGAAATTGCTTCCATGAAAACAGAATTTGTCAAGTACCTTATTCTGCTGGCTGAGCTTTTGGTTTATTCCCCTCAGGCTTCTCTGGTGACTGTCTAACTCCTACTCATTCTGTACTGACTCTCTGTGGGTTATTTTATTTGTATTAGCAGACAATTTTAGTTCAGAAAATATTAGTTCCTACTGATTATTTATTGTGTTTTACAGACCTTTTGGAAAAAACATACACAGACTTTTAATTCATACAGGAAAAATGAGCAACAAAGGTTAGTAGGCTTCGTTAATCTCGGGCAAGTATTTGTGTTGTTTTCACTTGAGATCTAAGTTAGGTCAGCTACTGTATTATCTCTGCAGCTTTTCGTTTCCATGAAATAGAGGTGGTAGTTGAGATGACAAAATGAGATAAAAATATGAAGTTGCAGGAGAAATGTAATTATTCTCCATCCAAATTTTTCCATGCCACTATTGGACTACTCCAGTAGTAACAAGAGTATAAAATTATCCATGCCTTTAGTAGAAATAGACTACGAGTAATGGGATGTATTCATGGTATGTGGGGGCAGTTCATACATGGCAAAGCTATTTGAAGTGCCATTTATTTCTTTAGAGTCCAGATTCTTAGAACTTCATTTGAAAAGAATGTCTACCATACAGTTGACTATGAAGAACGCATTTTTACTTCAGAGGTATGAGGAACTATTCTTTGGGTTTATTAATTATTATTTTTTTAATTGTAACAACAGATCTCACTGTTGACTTTTTTTCCAAAGAAAGTCTTATCCTCAGCACTGCAGTAATGCCATGCAAGTATTTTTGTAGTTGTTAATGGTCACAAACTAACTGTCCTTCGGTATAACAATACTGAGTCTTTTAGGATTGCATTTCACCCATTAGAAGGTGTGCAATTGTTTGGAAAGCAAGTGAGGGCTTTATTCCATGGCTTTTTTTTACCAGTGTTAATCATCCTAGAAAGAACGAATTTAATGCACAGAGCCCTTGCCTTAGGGAGGTGGCTGCATGTGCATTGGTGTCTTGGTTACAAACCATTTATGGTGTAATTGTCACCTTGAAGATGGGTTACCAGTTAAGAGCAGAGAAAACGCATTTGCTGTGTTTTTATAGATGCATCTGATGAAAGAAGACATAAAAGGACTCCAAGAAAAACTTCTTAAAGAAATGGTAAAGAAAGTTATCTTGTTCTCATTTGTTTTTATTTCATAAGTATGGTCATTGGTGGCCTTATCCAACCTGACCTTGAACACCTCCAGGGAGGGGACATTCGTGATCTCCTTGTGCAACCCGTTCCAGTCTCTCACCACCCACACTCTGAAGAATTTCTTCCTAATATCCAGTCTAAATCTACTCTCATCAAGCTCAAAGACATTCCCTCTCATCTTGTCACTACAAGCCCTAAGTCCCTTCCCAGCTTTCTTGTAGGCACCCTTCCAATACTGGAAAGCCACTATAAGAGCTCCCCAGAGCCTTCTCATCTCCAGGCTGAGCAGCTTGTTCCCATAGGGAAGATGCCTTAGCCCTCTAATTATCTTTGTTGGCCCTTCTTTATATGTATATATTCGTTTAGTTCTGTGTCTTAGTATGTTAGTGTTGCTGTGGAAAAGTACCATATTTGATATGTTAAAAGCAGCATATACTATGCACCAGAATTAAATACTGTGTGATAAATGTAATGCTTTTTGCACAGCAAGAAGAGGAACTGTGTAACGTTCGCAGAGCATTGCAGACAATATTTCAGTCAGGAGACAGAATTCTGGAGTAGCATTTTCAAGTTTCTTCGTGAAATTCAAGGTGAATTATAAGCACTCTTGGAAACTATAAAATTTGTCACTTTTTTTTTCTACACTTAAGGTAAATATTGTAATGAAAATATGTTTTTCTTTATAACATAACTAAAATCTTTGTGGATAAGATTTCTTTTATGTGTGAGATTTGGAATTGTTTTACTGAATTTGCTAAAACACAACATATAAATCTTCAGAATTTTGGCACATGCTATTTTATAAGAAGCCTTTAGCAAATTTTATAGGTTATTTAACTGAGTTTCAGAGCAGTATCTTTGAATTTTACTTACAATCTATGCTTTATGTCTGTGTGTACAGAATACTCATTTTGTCTGATCCAGAGTACAGTCAGAAATTATCTAGGAATTAAATCGCGTGTGTTGATCTCAGTCCTGTTTGTCTCCAGTGTTAAACTTCAACAGGAGTTTCTGAGAGAAAACTATAAACGCTTGTGGTTGAACTGTTACAGATAGTTGTATTAAATATTTCAAGAAAAATACATGTTGTCTGTCTCTTTACAAAGTGATGTTGTTACTATTTTGCTTTAAATCATCAGTATATATTTGCACATGCGTCAAAATCGCTATGCAGGTATTTTGTGTAAGACAACAGGTAGCAAGTGGGTCTGCTGTCAGTAGCCATAAATGAATCCTCAGTACTAATACAACCTACTCTATATGCTTAGGTTATAGTGAGTTACAATTTAACTTTCTCCTTTGTCATCACTTACCAACTAGAAGGTTTCTTCCTAATATTTCTAAGCTAACTAATCTTAATTTGCTGTTAAACAAAAGACTATCTTGCATTTTAGAGTTTCTTAGCAACCTTTTAATCTCTTATATTTCAATCCTGCATGAGTACACTGCGAACTATTCTGACTAAGAACAGTATCTTTAACGTTTAAGTTCTCTTTTAGAGGGGGGATTTAAAACCTATGGCTGATTGAGAGGTAACAGCTCTAGAATAACTGAGAGAATGTGGATATTTCTACCTAAACATAAGGAAAATCTTTGTGTGGGTGCCAGAGCACTGGAGCAGGATGCCCAGAGAGTTTGTAGAGTATCTTTCTCCGGAGACCTTCCAAACCCACCTGGACATTGCAATCCTGGGCAGCCTGCTCTGGGTGACCCTGCTTTAGCAGAGAACTTGAACTAGATGATACCTAGAGGCCCGTTCCAATCCCCACCTGTCCATTTCTCCAAGTGCACAGCTGCGTCTATCATGGAACTCTCTCCATATTAACATCTTCAGCATCTCCGGCACCGGTGCTCACTTAACACAGCACTTGCACAACTTGACAATTTCTGAAGCACAGCTGAAGTGGTTACATGCTTCTTTGGAGTTGGTAAATTGTTTGGTGCACTCATACCATCTACCTAACTGTACTTCATATTTTTCTAAGTTCTCTTGAGTATCTGGTATTTGTTTGGTTTATTTTTGAGCCTGTGATGACTCTCGTCTCCACTAGATGGACCTCATGAGATGTGAAATTTTGTTTTACTGGTCTAAGGGAATTTTATCTGCCTATGAAATAGTATTTTTCTATTTTTAACTGCACAAGGCTTTAAAAAGTATACTGCAAGGCCCAGAGTTCTTACAGTTAGTGGATATCGGGAAAACAATACATTTGCTGTCTGTAGTGCAGACTCATGATAAAATGGAAGTGCAAAACTTTACTGTCCAGCTCTTATCACATTAACTTCTAAACTTTGAGCAGGAACAATCAAATTTAACAAATGTGAAGCATATCACGTGAGAGTATTTGGAAAGGCAAAGGTCAGCAGAGGGAGATTGCTTTTCAGTTTGTGGGTGGGGAAAGCCCAGGAGACAGTCAAAGCAGGCACCTAAATGAAGTGATAGGAAGTGCAGGCTTGCTTCTTTTTTCCGTTGGGAAGCAGTAGTGTGAGAAGAGCTCTCCAAAGCTAAACATGCCTTCAGTGAGTGCTAAGTTCCAACAGTAACCCAAAACTGTACATGGCCCAGTGAATGCTTGCAGCCTCCAAACAGCCTGAGAGACCTCCCCATCAGCAAGCTGATAGTAGTAAGCTGACAGTGATCATGTGGCCTCTGAAGTCACAACTTTGTGTCTTTCCTTAGACAGAAGCTGAAAAAAAGCTGCAGTGTGTGATGGAAGGACAGCTGAGAACGTGAAGTGAAGCTTGTTGCAGCATCATTACAAGGTGCTTAAGTGACATTAGTAATACAGTTCACAGGCATTGTCTGAAAGTTGAAAAGCTACTTTAAGCTACCTTTAAACTATTTTTCTGTTTATTTTTCAACATGATTTACATGTTTTATACAATACCTTTGTTACCAGTGAAAGTGCGCATTGCTGTTAACTGGATTGTTACTTTCACCAATTATTAGCCAGGTTTGTAGTTAACTGTGAGTTATCTACTGTTCTCAAACTAAAAATGGTTCTTCTGCTGAAGAAACTTTTCTCTCCTTTCTGTATACTGTACTTGAGCTACTGTTATAGTTGGGTTTAGAATTAACAGTATTTTATTAACAATAAAATTAAAACTATAGAGTTAAGAGTATATTAAAAGGCTAGTTGTACTGTTGCATATTTCTGTGAAAAGCCAGCAAGTTATAAAATTGAAATAAATAGGGGAAGATCCTTGGGTCAATTAATTGGATAAGTCTTCAACTGCCAGTCACATAAGTCAAACGTTAAAAAGTTGTACAAAATCAGAGCTGGCTACAATGAAGCTGGCACTTCTCACTGGTCCTGGGCTGCCCATGATTCCTCCATTTTTTTTCTAGTGCTGCCCTTGCAGACTTTTTAAGTGTTGCACTCTGTCTTTCCGTTCTTACATGTTAGTTTTGATAAACACTAGCACTGTACCTGTGTTTCTTCATCCCCACACTGAGCAGCAGGAGGGAATTGACACTTGGTCCTTCTGCTGTTTATATTGCCTAGAGTCACTATCTTGCAGCAATGTAGTAGTAGTCTGTACAAACAGTGTTACATACTATGTCTTCTTTATTGTTTTCACACTTCATGGAGATAATCTCAATGGAGCTACAAGATGGGGAGTGCTTCTTTCAAGGTTCTATCCAGAGTGACTTCCTCAAAGGACAGCATTTCAAACTCTTGGAAGGCAATTTTTGTCTGGTGTGTGTACGCCCCACTTTGTTGCTCTGGTCAGGCATGCTTGCCAGCTATCTCTGTACTAGTTATTACATCTTTCCCTGTAATATTTGGAGTCGAATGCTCAGATGCATTACACATTACTAGAATGTCTGGCTTTACTTTTTTCTCAACCAGTTCTATTATTAGTATTTAGTAACTGTTTTATTATTGATGTCAAGAAAGTATTAAAATCGTTTGCAAAGTACATTGTTACATTTCAGTCTCTAGTTGTCCAATTCAGTAACTCTGAATGAGAGTAACAGTGAACTGCTCATTCTTTAGAGGGCCAAAACCTCAACTAGTGAAAAATGACAATCATGTTATGCTGGTTGGAACTGGTCTTAAACATTCCACAAGACGGAAAACCTTAATTAAGATCCTCCTTTTGAAGGCTGATTAAGAACTGATATCTGGTGGACAAGAAGTGTAATTTCTTCCCAACTGTCCCTGCAGAAAAAAAGAGCTTTAGGAACCATATTAATTTCCTGCAATAAGTAGTCATTTAATTAAAGAACAAAAGTAACAGGAATCAAAAATGCTTGCAGCTGTGATTCTGTTAGACATTATATAAAAAAGAATGAAATTATAATACATTAAATTAGTTTTTAGAACATGAACTGAAGTGTTTTACAAACTAATTGTGGTAAGTTCAAAATGTCTTGTCAATGTAATACTGAATGACAGTGTCATGTCCATTATGTCAGAGGCCTTGGAATGGTAAAGCCTGTACATGCACATCTCCTTTTCCAAGATAGGCTGCAAAACAGTTTAAAAGGAGTGCTAAAGGAGAGCAGTAGGTTCTTTCAAGTAGCTTTACTTCAGTCTGTTTCAGCAGATCATCCTACTCCACAGGCCATCGCTCTTCTGACTTCAAAGCAAAGTATGTCTCTGCTGTTTCCTTCTACATGTAAGTGCTGCAGAGGCTTCATCTGCCGAGTCCTTTCAGATAAACATCAAGGTGTCCTGGACTGAACGTTAGGGAAAGACTCAGATATTCCCTGATATGTGTCCAGCAGCAGTATCAAAAGTTAAGACGGATTCTTCTCAGAAGAAAATTTCTATGGCCTGTGAAATCTAGGAGAAATAAAAGACAGCTGTCACACCCTGCTGAAATTTAAAAACCCCTATAATTGTATAAAATTCTATGTTAGGTTAAAAAATGAAGCATTTGCTATTTTTTTTTTCACCCAGTATTCATTCTGGTTAAAGGTAAAGATATTGAGCAATATTAGTTACTTTATACCTTTTCACAAGTATACAGTGACTGACTGAAGTGCAGTTAATTCTTCTAAGCAGTTTTCAGGAATTTGGGAATGCAAGCACAAATACAAGTTGAGGTTGTTTTTTTTTGGTGGGTTCATTTTCTTTTAGAAATTAAGCCACAGTTTGTCACTGGTAGAAATAGTCTTTTACTGAGCAGTAATTTTGTTATTTTGCAAGAGCTAAACAATGTTGGATTCATGCTTTGGAAAATATGAGAACATTGTGTTAATGTACAATAGTCCTCAGAGTTTGTCTGGAATATACTCCTGCTCTGTAGGCTTGTTCTCTTGGCTGAGTTACGCAATTAAAGTCACAATCATTTGTAATGCCTTAGCAGTAATTGTAAATTGTAAGCCTGTTTAGTCCTAATATTCTAAGCAGATTTCAAAATACATCAGTGTAATCTGCTTAAACTCCCAAGGTAGCCTCAATTAGGGACCATGTACCTTACTTTCAGACTTAAACCACTGCCCTGTCATTTGCTTTTTCCTGTATATCATTCTATCAGTGATGCCTTGTCATAGACACCAAGTCTGAGTCCTGTAACATTAAAAGGGCCCTAACAACTTCATTACCCATCTAGAAGTATACAAACAGTGCGTTTATGACTCAACTATATTTGTCTAGAACATCTTTTCATTGACCCTCCAAAGCTTACTTAAGCTGGGATTCATCCTGAGTTCCAGAACATGAAACTGCACACTGAGTTCCTTCATACTGTGTTAGGTTGCTTATTTTAGCAGCAAGCACACCTGAGGGTGATTGCAGCCATGGCAAGGGTACACTGTGCTCCCAGCAACTCCCAGCATTCTGTGTTTAAGATCAATTTGACTTCCTTGAGAGAGGAATTGTAGGAGATAACTGATTGCTATTTCAATTTTTCCTCTCACTAATAAGGTCTTTTTGGAAGAAACAATGACTGTGAATTCTGCCTCACATATTTTCCCACTAAGAAAAGGGAAGATGATGTTTTCTTGCATGTTTAAACATAGTACCTGTCGGCTGTGAACCAAGCACAAGGTTTCCTAGGCTCACATGGGCCCAGTCACTGGAAGAGTCCGAACCACTTATCCCTCCTGACCTCCTGGACTGCCACCAATTGAACCTGGGGGGGATCACACTCAAGCCAGTAGCAGGTGGGCCAACGTTCAAGGGGTACTGAGATCTACAGACTCAATCTGCTAGAACAAATCCACTGAGAACATCTGTCTGTCTTTGGAAATATGGTTGTCTTGTCAAGGTGTATAGAATTGGATATGTTCCAGTAGGCATGCTGAAATGTTTGGAATAAAGAGGTTGCACACTCAAGTGCATTTAATTCCAACACTTTTCATGTACTGTATTAAGTTGGGTTTTGATAGTTAAAAAGTATTTTCACTAGGTTATAGCTTACATTTAATATTTTCTCATCGCTTTTGAGTCTTCAGTGTAAAGAATGCAACCTGAGAGATGTTCTGGATAAGGACTGAGAGTTTCTTAGATTATAATCATCACAGCTAAAATAACAAACAGACAAAACCAGAAAATGCAGGTTCTGAACAGGAAGAGAAATACTGGTGCTTTCTTTTAAAACAAAGCTTCCTTTGCCTATTCTTCTCCCACATCCACCACGTGAGAGCAAAAGCCACAGCTATGGGACTCAGGCAGACTGTTTTTAGCAAGCAGTAGAAATAACCAGCTGGAAAACTGACCTTGTCAAGTGTTTGCTTGAGGCGTGTACCTCCATTTCATTGCTTTTGTATTCATTTAGCTCTTTCCGAATTGCTGCCTAGGAATTGAAAACAGAATAAGGTTAACAGATGATGTTGTATTTACAAGCATTGTAAACCACATGATTGCAGAGCAGAACAGAGTTTTCCTAAAGCAGAAACAACAGGTACTGGGTATAGCAAAGACTGCTCTGCCAGCAGAGGTGATGGATATCTAGGTTGTACTGACTGGTGATATGATACTTCCTCTCATTCTGTAATGATTGATGACAGGGGCATTACTGTCTAGGAGGAATTCTGTCTGGAGAATAAATCCACTGGGCTTATTGTCTCACTTTTACTAAGATTCCACTTTAAATGCATTAAGGATTAACAAAAGTTGCTAAGAAATTGATCAGCTGATCAAGTGCCTTCTGTGGAATTCTAAAGTCCATCATTTAAAACCAAAAATCAGGCTTGTCACAACTTGCAAATACCAGTCCAAACTGTGCTGTCACCTGTAGCCAGAGAATTACAGAGTCTGCAGGGAAGCAAAATGTTCTTTTTTGGTGCTTAATGTAATTAAATTTGAGAGTAAAAAAACCTACAGCATTCTTTTGTTTCAGTGGCAACTGTGAGTGAACTGGAACATAGTGGTGCTTTTATAGATTCTTACTGTAATTTACCAACCTGTAATTATGAGGCTTGTGCCCATATTCATGTTTTATATCAGAGATTTGGCTTAGTAAAAGGAAAATTTAGGAAAAATAATGTCTTTGTCTCCTCAAAGGCAAATCTTTTCAGCAAACTCCTGACCTTGAATTCATGACTACATCACTTAATACATGCATTTGAACTCTGACTTTCTTCACTTATAAACCTGCCTAGCTAATGATATAAAACCTAGTAAATCTAGGGAGAGCCCTACTTTAATGCTCAGTACATGCAAAGAAAATTATTATGCCATGGATTAGTATCTAATTGCTTATTCAGCATTTTAGAGAGGTCAAGAGAATAGCTACTGTAGTTGAAATACATTGTTCTTTAGGTCCTCTAAACCCATTTGTTACTGGGGAATGATCCTTTATTTGCCATTTTACCCAGTAATTCTCTCAGCATCTCTGCTTTTCCTATTTGCTGCAGCCCTAAAGTTTCGAAGCTTATTCAGCAGCTGTTCTCCCTAGAATCATGCTGAGCTAGCTTTCTTACTACTGGAGGACCTAAATGTGAAAGTTAAATTAGGATGTAAATCACCTGTGTAGCAGGTATGGGGCAAAACAAAACTGAAGTGCTTATGCTCATGAAAATGTAGGATGAAGTGACTCCTTGGATGCTCACAGGAAACAGGGAAGGACACATAGTGGAGATATTTGTATGTTTGGCACAAAACTTCGGTCTGAGGATAAATGTTAATACTGCCTTGGCTGGAAATGGTTTTGAGATGCAGTCCTAAAGCATTGAGAAGAGATTGTGCCCACCTCTTTTTTTTTGGATGGGCTGTGTCGAAGCCTTTCTAGTACAAAGGAGGCGTTTTTATAAATGTCTTTTTTTATGGCCATCTGCACTGGCCAGTGTGCTTTTAGCATAAAAATAATGGTAACCTTTACAGAGATTAAATGCCCCAGAGGTTAAGTGTCTTTGTGGGATCTGATGTACAGACAAAGCAGGCAGAAAGCAGCAATATACTGCTGTAATTATGTCAGTACCTTATCTGCTGCTGATAGTCTTGTCCATGGTTTATCTGCTCGTCTGTCGTAGTCCTGTGCTTTTGCCACTTCCACGTAATCACTGAATCGAATCAGGATTTTTCTGTCTCTTAGTTCATCAACTGTAGGTCTCTGGTTAAGCTGTATTAAAATAGTGTTGCAAAATAAAGCCAGTGTTAATAACAAGCACAGCGGTTAAAAAGTGAAACATTTTCTGCTTCCCACTCTTAGCTCAAGGTGCACTTATGTATCTGCAGAAAAATCCCACCCCTTGAAATGGAGCAGTGGGCTACAGCAGAGCTCATTTTATAATGAACAAAAAAGGAAAATATTTTAACCTGAAGGTTGATAAAAAGCATTTACAGTATATAAAGGAATCGTAATGAGTGTATTATGATCTGTGAATAGTAGTGCATGCTGCAGGGCTTTTTACTACTGTCAGCAGCAGATGGCTGTGTAAGGTTTTCAGGACGGGTCGCCCTGTAAGAATTTCAATTTAGCTTTAACAAGGTACCACCACATTTGGCTGAGAATTCCAGTAGAGATTCCTAGGACACAACAATTACACAGTGGAGTTCTGATTCTGAGAATATCTTAAATGCAGAAAGAAATTTACTGCCAGAGCACACCTGGTGCTCAGCAAGGAGTCAGCTCTGCTACTGATTGCTACACCCAATGAAGTAGTCCTTTTCTAGCAATATAGGTGGGAACTCTGCAAGCAAATAGCCCTATTCTGAGTTTACCTGTAAATATTATGCTCAGCTTCGTGTAGCTGAGATAAGGTAGATGTTTTTATAATTCACATTGATAGATACTGCTGTCTTTCTGGCTGGTTAATGTTGTATTAGCTTTACTACATTTCTAAACACTAATAGAAGGTATTGCAAGGTGTTACCTTTCTTGTCAGTCTCTGTTTGATTTCCCTTCTTTCTTCCTGTTCTGTTTGATCATTTCGTTCTGTGGAGAACACACACACACACCAAAAAAAAAGGGGGGGAAGAAAAAAGGTGACTTATGAGGAGGACTGGTATTTTCCAAAGTTCCAGGCAATAAAAAATTAGAGCAAAGAAATAGTAGCTAGTTCTTAGTTGTGTGTTTTGTTAGCTTAGCACATCTCTCTGGTCCTCTATGAGAATGCAGTTACCTCTCTGTACCATACTGGTGCCAGTGCCAACTTTTCCTATGCTCTAAACCCCCAAAAAGGTTTAATAAAACAACAAGCATCCACACCAGCTAAGTGATAAACTTTAGAAGGAAAATAAAAACATTCCAAAATTAATCACCATTTTTATTTCTGCATATTGCTGGAGCCATTCATTGCTGCTTAGCTGCTGGAACGACTTACTGCAGCTGCTCCAGGGAAACTATGTTCTGTCCTGCATAAACTTATTCTCAGGCTGCACCTTTGGATGGTCACACTGACACAGTAGTTATCTCTGACTTGGTGGTTGTTTTCCTCTGCTGTTCACGGTATGCCACTGACATTAGAACCTCTTCATCCTCATGGGGTTTCCTTTTGTAGCATTCCGTTCTAACCTAAGCAGCTTTCCTGTGTTTTGTGCCTATTAACATTCAAGCCGTGATAACTCCTACACACTGGGGCTAAAAATAGCCTGGAGTGCTGTAACGCTGTGTGAAGCAGCCTTTGCCTTGGGAAACCAGTCACTGACGTTGCTATTTCTAGTACTATCTGTTACTAAATTAAGGCATGAGCCTGTGACCTGAACAAAGCTTGAGACAGAGAGAAAAATGTTTAACCATTCTGAGATTCTCTAGGTAGTACTGTGAATTTTTATTACATCATTCATATGAGGTATTTCCAGTGTTAAAGCACACACTTCATTTTTAATATGCCTCAACAAAAGCACTAGCACTGCAGATGGGTTTCCTGAATGCTATTTTTAGTAATAAATTACTTTTGCTTTTTATTGCTTTATTGCTCATTAAATTATACTGAAATGCATAATTTAAAATAGGGAGTAGTGGATAGCTACAACTGGTGATAGTAGAAATGTAAATCATTAAAATGCTCTAGTGTGCTATATTGCAGTTTGGAGGCAAGGCACACAAATTTAAAAGAGACTAGGACAGCTAAATTTAGCGGTCAGGCATGAGCAGCTATTTAAAGCTGGAATATTTAAAAACAGACCAGGTTTTAAAAAGCAGAGTATATGCTAAGGTGTGGAGATACCTGTGAGAAGTTCCTAATCTGCTTCATTCAGTTTTAAGTCACCCCTTTAGATACTTCTGTCTGCATGTTTTTAATAAAAGAAGAGAATTTTCTGTAGCACAGTGCCTTTTGAAGATGTGACAGGGCTATGTGCTGAGAGAATTCCTTAAGCAAAGCCACAAATACACATTTCTGATTAAAAAAAACCAAACCAAACCACTTTCCTAAATGTACTGTGTGTATTATGACCCATTTCTGTGAGACATCCACTCAGATTCACTGCTTATTCCCAGCTTGAAGAAACAAAAGATTTCTTGTAGAAAAAATAAACCAGACTATGATAGGAAATGCTAGCAAGGGCACCGTAAAACTCAGGCATTATTACAGAGAGACCAGAGAGATTTCTCCCAGCAGCATCCCTCTGTCTGCACTTAGATCCATTCATTAGTGAGGGCTGGTTTCATAAATCTCAGTGGAGAGACACTCCCAATTATGAAGCGGCATGTGCAGTACTGTAATTCATTTTGCTGCTCTCTGGGCTCTTCAGAGAGCTCTCCACTGTGCATGACACTGAAACAATTGTGGTGTTCAGAGTGAACCAGGGACTGTGCAGTGTGTTTTAAGAGACTGCTTTCTTGAATGGGAGCAGCAGCTTTCTGTTGAGTAGAGGAAGAACATGTGAATGCCTGGCTCACGCTTTTGGTTCATGCTTTGTGGTGAGCCAGCAGTGCTTCTAGAGTTAAAGGACTTAGATCAACAAAATTTTATGAAAACGTTGGCTTTAAGTTTGCATTTTGTTACTTCTATATCTCAGAAACATCACCCCAAGGGAGGTAAGAAGTTGCCTTTTTCTTTTTTCATCTTACCCAGATTTCTTTTAAAACAACATAGTAGTTGCACTTAGGCGCTTGCAATATGCTTCCCATTTTGAGAACTGTACAACTGTGACTGTGGTCCTTAATGCAGCTTTGGGGGTAGCACTGCTTCCATTACCAGTATGTATTAGGAACATCAAAGACACAGGGAAACTTCTGCTGCAGCTGCACAACCCAGAGGAGGTTGTAGTGATTTCACTGAAGGGCATTTGTGCAGCCACAGCTTTGCATGTCAGACCCAATCTGGGTGATTTTAAATTCCCTAACAAAAATATTGACAGCCCTGTTACTAAAGGGAGACTTTAACAATTTCCAAATACACTCACAGCTGAGACTAGAGTTGTTGCAGCTGTCCAGCCTTTTACAACTACAACTGGCACAGGTAAGTGATGACCACAGCTCTGCACAAGACATGGAGCTTTTTATATAATGGAGGAGGTAAATAAAATAGAAGTGGTTCTGATCTCAGCTGAACCTGTGTAAAGCCTGAGCAACTGAGCTGAAGTCAATTTCCTCCATGCTGGGAGCTCTTTAAATGATACAAATCTAGATCAGTATGTTTAGCTGGCATTCAGGAAATATCTTTAATTCTGCTTTATCTTCTTTCTGCTTTATCTCTCTCTAAGCTCATTATATGAATGTATTCAAACTTTTTTATTATTGAAGCTGGTCAGTTTAACCCAGATTAAGGATGTAACCAGTACACTTCAAAAAGTAAACATAGAGGAACAGATATTTTCAGTGGAGATCAACTAAGATAGGAAAAAAAATACAAAGGAACAGATTTTCAGAGCTCTTAGGCACTAACTCTTGAAAATCTGGCCCCACATATTTCAGAATCTTGGGTTACTGCTTTTCCTTGTCTGTTGTGCTAGGCAACTGATGAAGTTAGGCCAAGTTGCAAAGTACACATCCTGCTTCTCATTTAGCTCTGCACGTGTTAGATACATCTAATTTTACCATGTGTGATGTATGCATTGGAACAGGACTAAAAATACTGATAAATGTAAAAGTGGAATCCTTTTGTGTTAAAACTGAAATGAACCCCCCAATAACTTCAATGGCAAGACTATAAGGTTTTTTTCTATGAACTAATAAGAAAGTTCAGAGAAATTAAATTGTAGGTAATGAGCTGTAGATAACTTTTTTTTCCCTAGCAAATTGGAACCACATTAATAACTAAAGATGAATTAAATAGCATAGGCAGCATTCCTTGTATGACATAAGCTTCTGTGGCTTTATATTTATGCTTGTTTAATGAGAAACAAACTATTGTTCACATCATTCTGGTTTTTGTCTTTCAACACTAAACAGATGATGAAAATACCAAAAGCAGAGTACTTTGAGCAAATGGCCTCCCTTCTTCTTCTATCTGAGACCCATAATGGAGACACAGTCAAAGTTCTCTCTCACTTTCCCCTAACCCAGAGGATTCACAGAACTTGTAAGGAAAGAGATTATGTTCATCACTTGTTTGATCCCCAGGTCAGAACACCAATCCTTGGGCAGATTTGCAAATCTCTGCCTTAGGTTTATTTGAGAGATGTTGAGAACATCCACTTGAATCTTGGTAGTATTCAGTGTCCAGTTTCCCATGACAGTCCAATTCTCTTTGCACTGTGTGACACTAAGGTTGTATTCCCCTTCTAGACATCCATACCAGTATAATCAGAATGATGGTTACTTGAAGGACTAAATCTGAACAAGTCATTCTTTTCTGTGCTAAATTACTTGCCTTTAACAACTTGTAACTCCCAATTCCTGCAGGACTTGAAACCCATGTGAAAAAGTTTTAGGTAGAGAAAATAAGCCCAAGTAATTAATTAGTCTATTTAAAACCATTATGTTCTAGAAAGGCAATCGCTGGTTTCACCAAACAGACAGAAAATACTCACGTTTAAGGATATTTCTTCTTTCTAGCTCCTCAACAGCAGGTCTTTGGCTGAGTCGCCTGCGGAAAAACACCAAAATCACATTTTGTACCATGCCTGTTCTTTGGAAGGTCTGCAGTATTCTGAGTTCTGGTTGGTGTTTTCCTCAGGGAGGGGACTACAAAGTCCCTCTCCAAAACTCAGGAAGAAAAAGATACAAGAATCCTGGCAGTAGGATGCTTCCTTGTATTCAGCAATGCAGGTAGAAGTTCTCTAGTTTGCTCTGCTGTCAGTGAAACACTTCCCCAGATTGTGCATCCTTTTCACCACACTTTCCAGACATTCAGTTGGAACCAGTGTTGTCCAATGGTTAAATTCACTCTTCAGAGGGTATTTAAGGTGGTTATCAAAGCAGCTTCACAGTGATCTTCTGTAGCTAGCTATGTCTCTACCTCTTAATGGCATGCAGCAGTCAGCTTCCTTTTCTCTAGTAACACCGATGGTGCATCCTGACAAAACGCAGACTTGCCAGAAATAAGCTTTCCCGTGGTTTCCTGACTACACATCTAACAGACCAATCCAGCAGATCTTCTCCTGCCTGCTGAATAAAATCCGTGTGCTGCTCACAGCCTCATGCTGTCTGAACGGAGTGTCTTGTGCAGTTTCACCTCCCCTTTTCAGTAGTGCTGCTACAGGATTGAGTCTTTGAATCATATGATCAGTGCCTCAGCGATTTTATTCTGCATACTAAATGAGACTTCCCCCTGACACACTGCTAATGTCTGCAGAGAATCTCAGGTTAACTGAACCCCTCCTCTAGGCACACACACACACAGAGGCTGTATTTGCTTGCTTTCAAGTAATCACCTAGCAAGCAGATCAGAAAGAGTTTATGATGATTTCTGGCAACGTTAAGGATTTTCATCGTCTCCTCTCCAGCAGATGTTGCCAAGCCAGAGATGAAGTTACAGAGACAAAGAAATACTCGAGCAGAGACCACGCTGCAAACCACTGCTGCAGCAGTTATCCCTTTACTGTGTATAGGGAATTTGGGAATAAGGGAATAATTACCAAATGATGCTAGAACAAGATCTATGTTTTATCAATGTAAAAGATGAAAAGAGTGAAGTGATTGTTAACAGACCGCAAAGGAACTGGTAAAAGTAACTGATTCTCATTTCTCCTCTATGCACATGTTATCAGAATAGCAGCCCAGAATATGAATGCAATTCATCCTTTTTAAACTAATTTCCCTGAGATCACTGGGAAGGCTCTCATCTCTGGCAACAGGAAGGCATCACAACTACTATCCCAGATTCACGCCCACAGAAAACTTAAGATGAAAAAACTTCTGCTTAAAAATGCCTAAAGCCTCTCATTCTTTCTACCTAACATCTATCACCTAAGATATTTCCCCTGGTCTCTGGATTTCTCTTTGGAGTAATGGGTCAGCAGTGAATAATCCAAACTGAAACAGGAATAATGCTGAAATGCCCTGCTAAAGGCTTTAACCATGTATCTCCAATTCCCATTGCCTGCAGGCTCCTCCCTCATTTCCCTGTACTATCTCAGAAATGATACAGGTCTGGCTAGGTTTTGTTCGAAAAAGATTAATGTGCATAATATAAATCAGGGGAGAATGACTTGGAGAGTTTATCTGCAAATGAAAGGTCCACTCCACCTGCTGCTCACATGCCTCTCTCTCAAGCCATTCTTAATTACAGCCCTTCCACACAAGATGTGTATAGATTCTCCCAGAATCTGAATAGTAGATTTCAGAGGCCCCTTTTAAACAGGGGGGTTAAAAGCCTAACAGAAATGACACAAGCAGTGCACATGTATCTGAATGCTTTTTTTTCCTCTCTTTTTTTTCTGTATATATAGTTACAGTATGTGTGTACAATTGGACTGTCACTGATCCACTCCTGGAATTTGCTTTCCCAGTAGCTTAAATTCAGGGATGTCTGAGCTGAACTGGCAGTGCCTCAGTCAAGGTGACTGCAGCTGCCTCAGGAAAACTGGGCACAACTGGAGGCACCAATGTCACGTCCCTATAAATGATGTTTGGATACGGTTCAGATGGAGTTTGCTGTACCTGTGTCAGTGATGTTCCACATTAGGACAGAGACCAAAATCTGAATAATGCTAAAGCAGTTACGAGGGTGGGCAAGGGGCACACAACACTATGTGGACAGCTATTTCTTAAGTAAATTCAGGAAAAAACCTTCAAGTTTCTATGTTATTGTTGTTCTGTGCAAAGCAAGCATAAATTTTCAAGCAGTAGGTGTTCTTCAGCTGTTTGAGGTTTGGGGGGTGTCCTGGGAGTGTTTTCAGATTACCTTTAGGATGTTTTCTCCAGTGATTTGGGCTCAGAAAGATACGTGGATAAATTTATATATTGCCGTCCCTCATAGCTAAGGACTTTGCTCCTGAAATGTTACTCCTGAGGGTGAGGAGCAGGTCACTGCAGGTTAGCTCAGTCACTTGTGGCTCACCCCAAGAGCACCCTACAGGTATGGCCATGTGCATTCTTGGTCTCACAGTACCTTGGGTGCAGAGAGTCTGCACATGGCCTGGAGATACTTGTTTGTTCCATGTAATGTCCACATGGAAATCCAGTGATGTCCACGAGTGGTCCATGCTGGCTCTGAGGGGAGTAATAAATCTCCACGTGTCTGGCTGCTTCCCTTGACGTACTTGTGCAGTGGCTAATTGTAGCCAAACAGGCTGCCCAGGGAGATAAAGGACACTGCCCACAGCAGCCTGATGGGTGGGGAGGTCTCTGATGGCTGGGCTGGTGGACTGGGCTGCAGCCCTCCACTGCAGGAGTCTGGTTTGAGGACCTGTTAACTGACATGTTTGACACGTGCACATGCATAGATGCTGCAGTTGGCTTCAAGGGGAAAACCTCTAATTACTAGTCCCCTTTGGAGCAACGTCACATGTTCATGAGCCCAGAGACTCTCACATGTGGCTGTGACTGCTGATCAGGAGATCAATATTTACTTCACACAGTCAGATTGTTTCCTTCACATTCAAGGAAACAAATGTACTGGGGCCTGCATCACCCCAGGGTAGGCAGTGTTGTCTGTTACAGGTGACTGAATTTTCAGCAGTCCGAGGATTTGCATGTCACTAGGATCCCAGGGAATGCTATCAGATGGGCAATGCATCAACATGTCCTACAAGCAGTTGAAGCTGCCAGGTTCTCTGTCCTCATAGTTGATCTCAGCAGTGTCTGCTTTGTCCGTTGTGGGAAATGCATCTCAGCGAAGCCACAGCAAGCTGTGGGCTTGCAGGTATGGGCACAGAATAGCTGATGGGAGACAAATTTGGAACAGGTACAGCCCACCTACAAGTGCAGGGGTCTATGCTGACTTCCTATGCCTCATACAGTCCTTTCTTTCTGGCTTCTCTTTAGAGTCTCATCTGCCTAGCAGACCCTAGCAAGTGTTCAGTGGAATCCAGTGGAAAAAAATCTGTGTTCTTGGTTTGTAGGGTTTCTTATCTGTCCCTTTCTTCTCTGTTCCTTTCCTTCCCAAATACACTTTTGCATGAACTCTGTTGCACAGTATCTTATGTATGATTTCCATAAAACTGGATTTCTTTGGGGTTTGCAGCTGAAGCCAGAAGACATACTTCTGAGTCCTGGTTCTGGACTGTCTTACTTAAATCCAGGTGATTTTAATAATCTTCTGCAGAGGCAGAGTGTGTGCACACGTGTGTGTGCCTGTGCACTCTGGGCTGACAGGTGAGCAATCGATCCAGCCTTCAGTAAGTGTGCTGTAGCCAGCAGCAATTGCATTGATTTGCTCTTGTGACAGGTGGCTTTGCAGATAGCGTTGGGAAGGAAGGTGGTGGGGAGGATCCCTCTCATAGGAGAGCTCCAATCCAGGCAAAGTAAGTCTACTACCCACCAGGAGGTGAAGGTTCTGCCTCTTAAATTGGCATCTCTGTTACCAGGACATCATGTTCAATTCAACAAGAAGTTTATTTTCATCTTCCTTATAAGTAGCTGTGAAGAGGATGTGTGCCAGAGCTTTGAGTCACCCACACACTGCTCTGTGGCAGTGCAGTACTGCTTGCAATATACAGTTATGGGTAGTAGTAAATCTCTGGTGGGAGGGACTTGCCTTCTGCAGTCTGTACAAAATTAGAAGGCAGACACTGAGACACAAACTTGTTTTTACTCCAAGGTGATTTTGGAGCATGTAAAAAGTGGTAGCTGAGTGGTGTGCCAGCATTTCCCATAGCACAACAGGGTCTCTGCCATTCTCTGATAATGGGAGGCTACAGAGCAGTGTGAAAAGGGTATGGCAGATTCTCAAAGTTGCCTACGAAAACATTACTGATTTTAAATGGCTCGATAGTTGTGTCTATGTTCCTTCATAAACTTTTGTTTTGCATCCCAATATAAAAAACTGCCTTTGCATGCCCAGTAGAAGACACTGGATACATGCAGAGGCCAAATATGTTGCCTTAATTACGTATCTTATTCCTTTGTTTGACCTTTAGTTCTGTTTGGATTTTCAAGGCTGCAAATCAGAAAGCATTCAGTTAATGATGTTGTCACTCATCTCCCAGGCAATTACATTTGTCCACCATTATAGTTCCTGTGATATAAGCCCTGCAATATGGATTTCAGGTTTCAGTTGGAATAAAAACCAAATACTTGCTCAGCGTGACCCTTGCATCATAACCCTCTGTCCCTGAACAACCCCCATCCTTGTGACAGGCTTGTTACTGCCTTCTGTTAGTGATAAGCACTGTGTGGACTGAAATACAGAGCCAGGATCTAATTATGTCAGAGGATTCAAATGGAGAAGGCTGTACAGTAATCACTGTTCTCACCACCTGTGAAAGTCCTGATGCATTTGACCTTTGGTTTCATAGTTCTCTCACTGTGTGAGGAAGAAAGGGCAGACACAGCTGGGAAGCAGAGCCTGTCTCTCAATTCAAAGGCCTGATGAAGGTGCTGAGCATTCTTCCATCATCTTCAGGAAGCTCTTGCTGTCAGACCTCTCTCAACATGTTGAAGGATACTGTGGCACATTGCAGGACCAACACAACATATGAGCTGCCATTTTCAGCTGACCTAATAGTTAATATGCAAGGAGTAACACACCTACATTGGGGTCTAAGTGTAATAGCTGCTTATTTTGGAACAAGAGCTTTCTCCTCTCCCATCCATCTGCCTCCCGGCTCTGTGGTTTAAGAGGGCTGCTAGGTAGTGGATCTGTCCTGTTTGTAACAGAATTACAGTATTTAATCATCAGGGTGACAAAACTACAACTTATTAGTCGGGCAAAGACATGCTCAAAGTCTGTAGTTCGATGAGTGTTTCTTTTGGTAGCAATGTCAGCATAAGCAGTGCTGCCACTTGATCTTGCTTCTGCTTTGCCTTGCAGCTGGGCAAAGAACTGGCTTGGGGAATACATTCAAGTTAAAAATAGCTCAGTCAGAAAAACTACTGAAAGAACATCCTCTTCAAATAAGAGTACAAGTGGTGCAGGCTTCCAGTGCAGCTCATCTGCTGAAGTCTGATGAGGGCTCAAGGCTGTGTATAAAATTGTATGTTGCAGGGTCTTCCTACCAAAACCACATGCTGGTTATGATCTGGGTCACACTGTGCAGGTCACTAAAAATAGTGAGTAATGTTTCATTGCAAAGCAATAGGTTTGGGGCTCTTTTCCTCTCTGAAGCAGGAGCAAAATTTGAGCATAGAAGGAAAAATATTTGGGCAGATTGAGAACATTGTACGGTTGATGCTTCAGGACAAGCAAACACAAGCAATCCTATAAATCCCAGGGTTTTAATTCTATCCCATTATGTATGGGATAGAATATTATGTTATTTTAAATAAAGACATCTGCCACTGCTAAAATCAACTCTGACAGCAACTGCTTGAAGCAGCAGTAGAGAGACTGCATGTCAGTCACTACTAGACCAGAAGCGAATCTTAGCCCATTGTTGGGACTGCCACTTCACTGAGACTCTCTAGTACTCCTGGGTGCTCACTGGATAATGATATGTACAGAAAGAAAGAAGAAAAGAAGGAAGGAAGAAAAGTTGGATTTTAATTTCACTGTCTAAAATATGCCTAATATAGTGCTTCCTCTGGGGTGACTGAGGCTGGCCTGTCAGCCATCCATGAGCCCTGTAGAAACAAGTGTCTGCAGGCTCATGACTCAACTTCCTGGGCAGTCAGGAACGCAGTTTTAGCCACCACAGTCAGAGGGAACAGGGACAGGAGGAGAGAAAGCCATGACAGTTTGGACTGTGGCACTCATTATGTTTCAAACTCCACCCAACAGGGATACTGTACGTGGATGGAATTGTCCCAGCACGCCCTGAATTCAGCTTGGCTGCTCACTGTTGCACAGCTAGTGTTAAGATCCTGCAATATTGTCCACTTAACCTACAAACAGTTGTCCCTACCAACAGATGCCACTGCAGTGTGCAACTGTGGGATTTGGGTCACTGGAAGAAACCACAGCTTTGGATTTGCACAGAGCAGACAAAGAGCTATTGGTATGTATAGCTTGTCAGTCTGCCTCTGCTGACTTTATGTAAATTCTCCTCCACCCCCTCATTTAATGAAAAATCATTTGAGAATGGCTGCTCTTGCCATGGATACAAGCTGCTGAAAACTTCCCCATGCAGCATGAGCTCTGGAAAATACACTTTTCTGTTCCCTCTAACCTGTATTTGTATACAGAGGACCCTCTGGCAATCTGCACAGTTTGTGAAGTGGCAAATAAACACCTGCAGGCACATTTGCCATTGCAAGATACTGCATAAAACAACAGCAAGGATTTACCCCAGAGCTTGATGGTATCAAACTGCATCAGCCTACTAACCCAGCAGCCTCACACCCTGACAGAAGAGGGCATGCTGTTGTACTTTGCAAACTTTATGCCAAGGGACAGCTTTCTTAATCACTGAAGAAAATCAAGGCAAATGCAGTGCTCTCTTGCCTTTGTGCAATCCCTAAAGAAAAAAAAAACCCAAGCCACTAAATGGTAGTGATTCCTGAAGTTACAAATGCTGCTGGGATAGACAGTCCCTGCTGGGACCATATGTATGACTGTACACCTGCCACCAAATTGCAGGGATCTCTCTGGGAACGCTCTCCCTGGCAACACCAGTACTTTCTAGTTCTCGCCTGTCACTCGCCCACACAGCATCGCCAAAAGGATGGGATATCCCTCCCCTCAGCTAGCACATCACCATCTGTTGTACTGTTTTCTCTTTCTCTCGTGCACACTATTGTTAGCTCACAGTTTTTCAGCACAGAGCTAGACCAACAGCAGGATGGCATTAACCAAAGCTGGCCAGAACCATGCAGCCTTTCCCCACAGCATGGTCTGAATTCTGCTTCTTTACTGTATTCCCACTTAATTTTAATATTTTGCTTTTTTCAAAACTTTTAGAAGGTTATCAGCTGATTGTCAATGCAAACAGTGTTCCTGCTATCAGCACATGGAATGAATGAGGATTTCCACTGACAGCTCAAAGATGTGGCCCGAGCACTCTGTAGGAGTGTGAGTTCCCTGGTCATAAAGGCAGGAATAATCATCCATTTTGCCATCATGTCACCAGCCGATCTCACAGTGCTCTGCAAAGCTGGTCCGTATGCTTACCCCTGTTGTACAGGATAGGAAAATGTGGCAGTGTTCTGTCTGGAAAACCAGACTGGCAGATCTCCAGGGGATTCACATCCCACTGCAAATTGCATTTTAGTGATTCTGCTTTCCTTTGTTTCTAAATGGGGCTATGTGAGGAGTATGACTTGTTACTTGATGCCACAGAGCATTAGGCAGGCTGACTTACATGGAAATGCAGAGGGGATTTGAATGGGAAAATGCCATCCTCATCTTGTCTGCTATTTTTCAAAGCTTTTTGGGACCCTCCTTAGTTCTGCTTAGGATCCTGTCTTTAGTTATGTAGTATAAATCCAATAGTTAGGTATCAATAGGTAATATAAATCCAATAAGAGACTGCTGGCTGGTTTCAGTCAGGACAGAACATTCTAAGCTTTTGGAATTTGGATTCCTCAGCTGAATATCATGGAAGAATTTAATTATGTAGCATTTCCCACTGACCTGAACATTCAGCATTGACATTACTGCTATGATTTGTTATGGTACAACATACACTGTCTTTTACTGTCACAGTGCAAGGCTGTGACACTAAGCCTTTGTGAGGTCTCCATGTTCTTGAGCAAGGATTCTATTTTACCACATCCATGTCTCCTTGGCATTGCTGTCTGCTGAGTGACTGACAGAAGAGAGATAAGCTAAGCAGAGCAAGGTAAGGTGGCAGTGACTTCATCAGAGCTAGAACAAGCCTTGAGTAGAGGCTAACGACCTCCATCATGCAGTCATTTTCTAGGCTCTATTGCTGATGATGCACAGCAAGTCACTCAAGTGCTGGGTTTCTAGTCCACCATGAAGTCCCTGCTAACCTCGAGCTTACTGCTCTGGTCATCCTTGGTATTTCCACAGAGCTGCCTCTCTCTATTATCTTTTTCCTTTATGTTGTAAAAAGGCTGCAAAAACATTTCTTTAAACTCAGTGGCCCGATGTCTATAAATATAACTCTCCTTACCACATTACTATTGGTTTGTTTAACCTTTTCTGTAGAAAGAGGCTTTTCCCCCTGTTGGGTGGCATTTGCAAGTACTGAAGCCACTCCCTGTGTTAATTACAACAATAAGGCTGCAGTGGAGCCTGGCTGGAATATGGCTTTTGCAGACACCCACAATTAGCCTGATCTCTTTGCAATAGACCAGCTGCTAGCTGGAGAGACTCTTGTGAGATCCGGGCTTTTAATATTTTTTTAACATGATTTCTGAAAAACTAATGAAGTATTCATTCCAAATTTAATTTGCTTAATGAATGTGATCATCTCAAGCAAATGACAATGGCTGTTCATCTGTGAGCCATGCAGCCTTGATTTTTGAGGGCTTTTTTTCACTAGTGAGGCACTCAGGTTTTCATTCTGGTATCTGTCTCTTCACCAAGTTTTATTTTGTATAGCTTCAATAAAATAGTTGTTCACACCTTCGTACAGAATGGACTGACCAGATAAAAGTGACATCTTTCTAATGCAGTTTAAGAGTCAGATTTTACCAACACATTGATTCTCCAAGCAGGTATGTTTCCTATTTACCTTGATACAGTCCTCTGTATAAGTGGACTTTCAACAGAAGAAGGGCCTCAGCCTCCAAAGGTATTGTCTGTTTCTTTTTCATTTCACTGGATAAATACTTGAGCATGGATTGACAAATGTGGGAGTCCTTTCGGTGTGTTACATGCAACAGCTAAAGAAAATACGTTAAATGAAAGTGCTTCCCTGAGACAAAAAACCCTCTCCAGAGTCTGGAGAGGTCAGGGAAATGTGCTGGCCACTTGGATGGGTTAATTATCCTTAAAAACAGACACTGAAGGAAACTTTCAGTGCTCTGTTTGACCCAAGTAGCTATACAAATAAACAGGAACACCCCCACCACCACCATCACTCCAACCAGGAGCTGCAGCTTGGCAGGTGGGCACAGGCAACGGAATCAAAAAGATTCAGCTAGAAGTACATTTTAATAATGGATACAATTATATGATATTTATTAACTAGTGTTTAATTAAAAACAAATAGCTTCTGTTCTGACCTGATTTCTCTCCTTCCTCTCCCATTTTCTAAATATTTTTCCTTTCATTTTTGACCCCACTTGCCTGCCCTAAGGCTATTTCCAAAAGGTAGAAAAACGGCTCTAGACTGACCCAGTTTTTGTGTATGAAAGCAGCAAGCCCAAACTTCTCATTCCTGAGGGGAAATGAAGATCTTGAATGAGCCAGGCTACAGAAACTGTGCTTAGAGCTCCAGGAGGCGGAAACTGTAGTAACTGTAGTATTTGGAGGGTCAGCAACTGTGCTGTATGAATTGCAGTTTCCTTGGATCGCATGTGGTGAGCCAGCTCTTGGAAGAGAGTCCAGAAATATGCTCAAATTCTTCATGCAAAGGTGCAGATGACTCATCTGACAGCACTGCCTCATAAATCACTCACACCGTACTGCAGGGGTACCAGCCATATGCCCTCCAGTATGGTGTGTGCAAATGTGACACTGCACAGTAAGGAAGCTTTCTCTCTTCCCTGAACTGAACTGAAAGCCACACTACAGATTTTGTGGGAGAAGTGAATTCTGTCCACTTGGGTATTCTGCAGGCAATTCACAGCAAGAGTTATGGTGAAACATGTTTAAATCCAGTCTGCATACAGATTTGATTAGGTCTAAAAGGAGTACAGGCAGGAGAACCAACAGAACATCAGAACACCTCCCCTCTCTCCTTTGTTCTGTGTGCTTTCAAATCTGAAACCGAGTATGTTAAACCTGAAAAACGTGCAGCAAAACCCCTTTCTGGATGAAATTTTGCTTACACCACATCCTAGTCTTTCAGATACATACTCTTCACCCTATTTTGCATCTGTGAATTAAGTGCTTGGCTTTAAGTGCATAAAACATTTTCTTCCTGGATTTCATTAACAGATCTAAAAAAAACCAAACCAAAACAAAATAAAAAATCCCACCTAATCCTGAATAATCTCAGTTACACAGCCACCATCCCCACAAATGGTGAGGGCTGCCAGCATGAATGCTTGAATCCCTGCTCAACCCTTGGGTTATCAGTGGCTCACAACTGCTACAGCACCTTGTTCTGGTCACGTTTGTGTCATAAAGCAGCACAAATGGCTGTGACAAGCAGAGCAGTTTACTCTGGTCCCTATTGATTAAGCGCTGCAAATTAAATTAAAGTAATTTCTTTCTGTAATTACTTGTACTGCAGATCCAAACTAGCTTAAGGACCTGAATAGTAATCCAGTGTAAGGTAAGGCATTACAGAGCATTACTGGCTTCCTGCAGATTTCCATTTTGCTTTATGACTGCTTGCCACTGTAAGGAGCTGGGGCCCAGATCTCCAGGCACATGTCGGGTGATTTCTGAGAGAGGATCTGAGCCTGAACACATGCTGCTATTTGTAGGAAGTTTGCCATGGCAAAACATGTGCATTATTTGATTCCTTAAAATGTTTTTTCCCTTATTTAATTACACTGGCTTTCGCAGTTTTCCTGCATGTTTATTTACATAATTATGCTCTTGTGATCCATTACAGCTTTTTGAACCCTGGGGTTTTGTTATTTCTCATTTTAGGTGTGCCACTTATACCAGAAGAACTATTCAAGGAATTGATTCGGTGTCCCAGAAAAGGCTCTGCATATTCCTCTCTGTGTTTACACCTCCTGCTCTGCTCTTCCCTTCCCTGCTGTGCACTGACCTGCTGCCCTTGCCCTTGCCCTTGCCTTGCTGTGCCCGGAAAACATGTCTGATTATGAATTCCTGGTACTGGGTCCAGAGGAATAGTGCAAGGAGTTAGTGTCTTCCCAGAAGACAATCACTCATCAGCTGTGTCCTAGGCATGTGAAACCTTTTCTCCCCAGACAGAGAAGTAACTGCTCTCTGCAGTGACACCTCCCCAGGTCTGCACAAACACCTAACATTTTCAACAGGACATGGCTGTTGAATCCGAGCAACAGTAACTTGCACTGTGAGCAGCATTGTTCAAATCAAAAACCTAACACACAGGACTAAGTCCTCTCGTTGCAACCTTTTACAAATTAATTAGTATGTTCAAAAGTTCTTGCCAAACATGCTGTGGGCTGTCCTGAGACAGCAAATTGCTCTTTCTGGTTCAGCTGCGGATCACAGCTCTTGTCCAGATCTGATAAGGGTGCTCCATAATTAATTATGTGTGCACTGTGCTTCCTAACTGAAGCAAGCAAGCACCTCTGGTTAAAGAGCTTCTGTCCAGAGGGCCCATTATGATCACAGGCTCAGAGTGGTTAGGTTACTTGCTGATTAGTGATTCACACTTGTGAAGTTCATTCTATTTTTGCAACTGTTGTACCTGAATGAGAGCTAAAGCTGCCTTTCTCAAGAGCCCCCCAGTCCTTATGATAATGGGACAGAATAGTTAAGGTATGGCATGTACAGTACTTGAACCTCTTCTAATACATGTATTTGAGCTGTAGCTCCCTGGAAAGCCTTGTAAATGAGAGGCTAAACTGACTCATCACTTGGAGATGCTAACAAAACCTGAGTTTTCTCCTTTTCTTCCTGATTTTTGTCCTTGAAGACTCTCTCAGTGTCTGCCAGCTGTTACTCTAAACGTCAGCCACCTTGCCTGTAAGGTCAGTGCTGCTGTCTGCCACCAGGCATATAACAGGATTTCCACCTGTGTACCACTGCCTGACACCAAGGAAGGGAGTAGGAAATATTAATGTCTATCCAATTTAGACATCTAAATCCTGGAGGCAGCTCCAAAAACCCTCAGCTATCACTTGCACCTCCTCCATTCTTCCCGTCCTTCCCACTGTGTCCTCTATAATACTTTTTGTGTAGACTGATAAGCTGAGCCTCTAACAGGAAAGGTACAAAACATGAAAAAAAATCCCAGATCCTCTCACAGCACCAGGTTTAAAAAGCACTTGGGCACTGTGCAAACTGTTAATAAAATACTGCAGCCACCTGCAGCACACACCACACCCCCTTCGAGCTGGTCTCTGCTGCCAGCATCTCATCTTGCTGTCTAGTGCAAAGCAAGAACAGGAGACTCCCTCGGCTTACACACACGCCCACAGAATTAAATTGGAGCTCTATATATAGCTCCTATCTCATGTGAGGAGCTGAGGCTTCCACAGACGCCCACGCTGTGCTCACTGGGGTTATTTTTAGCATCAGTAGCAAGGCTACCTGCATGATTCCAGCCAAGTAGGAATGAAATGCATTAAATGTACACAGCTAATTAGTGGTGACAGCTCCTCTCTTCATGCCTGCCTCTCCTTTATCTCTGGAATAAATCTGTGTCGAGTCTTCACAGCCTTCTGAAATCAGGGCAGCTCCCTGATTTCTACTTCACAGAGTGGGAGTTTGTTCTGAACACAGTCAGAGCTTCATCAGAAAAACCCTTCATAATCTCCAGGTGAACCTGGGCTAGTCTCCCAGCTGGGCTTACTTCAGTATCTACTTAATTTTCATGTTAAGGCTACTAATGTACACCTCTGCTTCTTGGCCCAACTGAAATATTCCCCAAAGTTCTGTGGATTCAGTCCATTTTCACACTGAACCTTTCAAGGTCTTTTGTCTGGAAGGCAGATGTCTTTTCATGAGCAAAGCTGCACTGAGACATTTCTGGGGGAAGTGACAGTGGACACGCCGTTCTGGGAAAACAGGGCACAGCTTTTGTTATGGCAGTAGGTAAAATTTTCCTTTATGCTTGCTCTGTGCTGAATTCTCATGCTTTATGCTTTTAGGCTGCAAATCTGAAGTGCTGTCTCCTTGGCATTGTTCTGTCTCCAGCAGCACTGTGAACTTCACGCTCTGTTACATAAGGCTGAGGTACAAACCAGGGTCTAAACTGGGGGTGAATTTAGCTATGTCTGCAGTTTCTGGGCGAGTCAACTCAAAAATAACTTTCCAAGAACCTCAGGGCAGGCCTAGAACTACAGAATCCCAGATGCAGTAAAGTACTGAATCTTTATTTTCCCTTTCACTTGACATTGCCTTGCCCCACCATGACTCACTCACACATGCCAGGATTTTTCAATGCAGAGAAGATCAGGTTGAAGCACTCGAGATTTGGTTCCATTCTGTGTCCACAAACCCATCATGCTTCCTATCTAACGCCTTTGACACATTCTGCATCTGAATTCCTGTCTTCATAACCTTTTAAGCATCACTTAATGCATCACATCTACTTATGCAAATATCCAGGGAGGAGAAAGAGAACATGAAGTGAAAACTGCAAGTATCATCTTTTCCAGGAATTGACTGAAACACTAGCAATGGAGCATCTTTAACTGGGGTCGTACAAGGCATACTTGAGAAATATAAGGAACACAGGTGATTCAAACATTAATTATCAGATATCACATTTAATTAAAGGACATTTTCCTCTGTCACTCCGTGGTCTAGCAACTATTTTACTCCCCCAGTTTTCAGCTTAAACCCCTTCTAGAACAAAGTCTGTAAGGCAGAAAACAGGTATCGCAAATAATTGTACTTGCAAATGTCTTTGCTGCTCCTAGACACAAACAGCTCTCAATTCACTGAATTCCATTGAGGGCTTATTATCTGCACTCCAAACACATAATAATGTGAACCAAGACCTATTGGGAGCTCTGTTGCATAATTCACAGTAGACTATTGCAAGTACACACCACGGCCTGGGGCACTGGGGATGTGTGAATTAGTAAGAGAAAGGCTACTGGAAAAGGAATCTTGGGAAAACAGAATACTGCCATTTTGGGTGGAGGATGAGGGAGATGTGCACGTTTCCACGGCAACAAGTGATAGACTAAATTGCCTGCAAGCACGAAGTATGGGAAATGCACTTTTCAGAAGCAGCAGTACACATAAATGAAGACTTGAATTCGTACTCATACTGCTAGCAGTCAGTAATAAATCTCAAGTCAGTGGATTTGCACTTCTGTAAAAGTAGAACCTGGCCCAAAAGATAAACTAGAATTTCTTGGTTTCTCTTTTGAGATAGAATGAGTGGGAAAGTGAAGAAAAATAGGGATTTTTGCTTTGACTGCATAAACACTCATCAACATGATAGCAGAGTTGGTTTTCTCAGCAGGTTCACAACTGCCTTTGAAATTACAATCAGAACCATTTAAAAACGCAGTGGTTTTGAGAGAATGTTCTCTTTTTGCCCGTGTTTGAAGTTCCACAGACACCATTATTTGGTACATTTTTCACATTAGACACATCAGCACAGTTTTCCCTCCACAGTACAGAGCTAGGCTGTATTAGCTGGTGGAGTGGGGCACTTCGCTAGACAGCTGTAGACTTTCAAATCAGTGCAAAAGTGCTGAAAAATATTGGTGTTGAAAACAACTGCCTGTTTTCCTTGCCATTTCTGTGCAGACAGCCACTGAGTAACTACTCGCTGCTCTGCTCACAGATTACTGTTTTGTACAGGTCTGTAGCCTAATGGTGGGTATATGTGGATTCATAACCGAGCTGGCAAGTGCCCTGGCTGTGATCAAAGTGTTACTCCTTCTGCAGCAGTAGCAATATGCTCTTCTCTGCATATGTAGTGGCAAAATCATACAGTGAATAGACTTTTCTGTTGGATCCCATACATTCCTTAGCTATACATTTCCAAGTTGTCACAAATTACCAGCAAAATGAATGAAGACCTCAAAATCTCATCCAAGAATTTCACTCTTCCCAGCATGGCTACATTTCCACATTACTGTCAGGTTGTGCTGAGTGGGGGCTCTGGGGTGGCCTGGGTTTTGTGGGGTGAGACCTAGTCAGTCCTAGTTAGAAACTCCAAAGGGATACCTCTAGGGCTTTGACTCTTTAGCCTTTAGCAGTCCCCAGTTTTACTTTGATTATTTTTCTCCTTTTTGACACATATTTCCTTTTTCTGTTGTAATGACAGGACTAGAGGAAATGGTTACAAGCTGCACTAGGGGAGGTTTAGGCTAGATGTTAGGAAATACTTCTTCACTAAAATGGTTATCAAACATGGGAATGGTCTGCCCAGGGCAGTGGTGCAGTCACCATCCCTAGCGGTGTTCAAGCGGCGCATGGACCTGGCATTTAGGGACATGGTTCAGTGTTGACCTTCAGTGCTGAGTCAAGGGTTGGACTGGATGATCTTCGAGGTCTCTTCCAACTGGATGCATTCTGTGATTCTGTAAATATTTTCCTGCATGCATCCACCACCTGAGCTTGTTTGCACAGTCATGTTCTATTCTGGTGGATGAGTTAAGAGCTGAGCTAAGCTCTGCCAGTGCACATATGTGCTGGAAGTTGTGTGGGAGATTGCTTCCAATCTGTTTTGCCATTCCTGGCTATTCCAACAATCTCTGTACCGTCTGTTCCTGAGATGTGCTGAATCTTCCACGTTCCAGGAAGAAGGAGCTAAATGAAAGCCTATCTTCCAGTACTTGGAACAAAGATGGCTTTTAGCCATCCTTGAGATATCACCAATGAGACTAATGGCCTGCACCACAGATTGCTCTGTAAGATCAGAGCAGACAGTGTGGAGGCATCATGAGCAGCCTTTTTCCTCACCAGTGGAGAAGTTTCTTTTTTCAAGTCTTGTACTGACACTTGACCTCAGGTATGCTGCCTTTAGAAGAATTCTATAGTTTCACTATTAAGCAAGCTAAATAGTGAATGAGAAGAGATCAAGCCTGTAGTTGTACAACCTGAAGCTGCAATTCCTTAGACTTTTCCCACAATGAGAAGTCAGGTTGTATTGAAAGCACTGTGACCTTCTACTCACTTCAGCAATGTGAGGTGTGACTGGATATGAAATAAGCTTCTCAGTGAATATTCTGTGATGGTCAAGCTTGGTTTTAGGGATACAGGAAACCACTTTTTGTGTGCCGAGATGGCCAGGAGAGCCAATGGCATCCTGGCCTGCATCAGGAACAATGTGGCCAGTAGGGCATGGGAGGTTATTCTGCCTTTGTATTCAGCACTGGTCAGTCCACACCTTGAGTACTGTGTCCAGTTCTGGGCCCCTCAACTCAAGAGAGATGTTGAGATACTGGAACGTGTCCAGAGAAGGGCAACAAAGCTGGTGAGGGGCCTGGAACACAGCCGTGTGAGGAGAGGCTGAAGGAGCTGGGGTTGTTTAGCCTGGAGGAGGCTCACAGGTGACCTCATTGCTGTCTACAACTACCTGAAGGGAGGCTGTAGCCAGGTGGGGGTCGGGCTCTCCTCTCAGGCAACCAGCAACAGAACAAGGGGACACAGTCTCAAGTTGTGCCAGGGAAGGTCTAGGCTGGATGTTAGGAGGAAGTTCTTCCCAGAGACAGTGATTGGCATTGGAATGGGCTGCCCAGGGAGACGGTGGAGTCGCTGTCCCTGGAGGTGTTCAAGAAAAGACTGGATGAGGCACTCAGTGCCATGGTCTAGTTGACTGGACAGGGCTGGGTGACAGTTTGGACTGGATGATCTTGGAGGTCTCTTCCAATCTGGTTGATTCTACGATTCTATGATTTTGTGTATTAGACATCAGGCTCCTGACCTATGAAGCTATTTCACAAGCAAGTGGCTGGTCAAAATGCTGAAACTAACAGTATTGGAGTACAGATTGAAATATTTCACTGAAATGGATAGATAAGGCTTGCAAGGTCAAGATGATGTGGGACATGGCCAAAATCCATGACATTCTCCTTCCTAATACAATAGATATTAATGTGGCCCATCTATAATTTGCTCTGTCTGCAACTCTTGGATTTTAATGTAAATTGTAAAGTGAAATTTTCTGCTTCTAAGGGATGTGCCTGTGTTTTGTGATGAGGACTGTCATCTGCTGTGTGTTGTGCAGGCACTGGCACAACACACACCATTCTCTTTTGAGAGGAAAACCAGCAGTCGCTGGGACTGCAGGAATCACAGAATGTCCCATCTCCAAAGTTGCAGGAACATCATGAAGTACACCCAAAATCTCATCTACATTCACTCAGTAGCTCATTTCTTAGCTAAGGGCAAGTGTGGTGATGGCAGTGATTTTTCCTCCACAAACTCTGTTCCATTAGGACTGGTGCTCTGATCCAAATGCTCGATTCTCATTCCCTGTCCCCTGAGGTAAGGTTTAATCAAATGCACACACATGAATGAGCTAGTCTAAATATCAATAAATGTTTCTTTCAGGAGAGGCTTGAGATATTTAATATTTAATAAGCTTTGAAAATGAACTTGTAGTCATGTTTCTCAATTTGATTCCAAGCATTTTGGCATTGAGCAGCGCTCACTGTCCCAGTGTGGGCAGGCACAGCACAGATTATTTAACAATCCACTTTGTCTCATCTGAAATATTCATGTTTGCAGATATCCAAATGTAGCTTTTAAAAAAAAACACACACAAAACCCAAATGCTGCAGTCCAAGCCTCACAGTAACCTTACATCTTTGCTTTAGGCTACATGCCACAGTAACGCTGTTTCTCTCACAGCTCTACCCTGTTGCCCTGGTTACTGATTAAAGGCAGACCAACCCTGCTGTCCCTGCAGCTGGACTTACACAAACACCTTACCCATCTGAGGCCAATGCCGGTGAAGCTGCTTCTTCCTGAAAGCAGAAATACAGCCACCAATGCAGACAGCATCTTTGTCTCTTTCAAGTAAATATGCGGCTATAACCATTGTCTGTATCTTTACTTTCAACTAGTGCTGACAAAGCAAAGTCAGGTTAATAAAGAATTATATTCTTGTTTTTGTTACAGCACTAGCCTTTCTGGAGGACCTCAGGACACTGGTTACATCAGTGGGGCTGCAGCTAGACTTGGCAGAATTTCATCCCACTTCTGTCTGGGTTTCTACTGAAATTGAGGGAATCCTGGCTGAGGAGCTAAGATATTTTTTGTGTGTGTGTGGCTGACTGACAGCTGAAAATGTGTTATACAAGTTTGTGTATGATTCACTGCAGGAAATGGCCTTGGGGGTGGGTGACAGTATCTCATCTGACAGTACCCAGCGGATGCTCTATTGTAAAGGGAGGTTACTCCCTCTTCTTAGATAGACTTACTTTGAGAGTTTCATTTCAATTTGCTGCCGGATTTCCTGTCTTTCCTCATCTGTCCTCCTTGGGAAAATATTCCTGTCCTCCAGCTCCTGCTTGCTGGGCCTGTTCCGCAGTTTTACTGCCAGCAGTTCTTTCTTGCATTTTCTTGGCAAAGTACCTGGGAAATACATTGAAAAAACAAAGTATTAGAAAGACAGCTTCTGGAAATGAAACACAAACGTTGGAAGAGCGGGAAACCTACAGTGACCGTGATCTGTTATGTTAGTGTGCAATGAGCAGCTGTACACATTAACATAAGCACACTTTAACATATGTATATATACACATATACACATTAATATAAGTAATTACTACAGTTGTGAAGGTAAAACTGCTTAAAAATGCAGAAGGATTGTATTCTTCTGTTATCTTTGTTATCCAAGCAGCGCTCTTTGGTGAAAATTACCTGCAGCTAAGACACAATTCGCAGCAGGAGTGCCCAGGACACATACACCTTCCTCTCTGGGTCACCAAGTATAACCATGAATAGATAATGGCAACTGAAGCAACCAAAGGTGTTCTTGGCATGCATGTATATATATGCCCCCCCCACACACACACACATGTAGATGTATAATGATATACATATGAAGTGCATTCTGGTTTTCTGGCATTACAAATTAAAAATCAGAGTTGTGATCAGACACTGTGTCTAATTCTAACACTAAATGTAAGTTATTGTATGTGTTAGCATCCTGGCCAGAGTGACAGTGTCATAAGAGAATTTCATTTAGCAATCAGTACTGAAGAGAGCAGGGGCAAATATTCCAAGGAATGAAAGAAAAGGCCAGATTTTATGGCAACTTAATTGCCGTATGGGCAGTAAGAGACACAAATACTTACTGTGGTTGCATGACCTGTGGTGCTTATTGTAACAATACAGGAACACTTTTTTCTCATCAAGCCAAATCATTGTCATTACAAAGGAACAGTTTATAGGAGAACAGGCAACAACTGTTTTGGATAGGAGTATACTTCAGTGTTCTGGATGTTGAGTCCTTGATGCTGCCCTTCTGATGACATTAGAAACATCTTTCACTCTTACTGGAGGGAAATGCATTTGAGTTTAGGTGTTTCTGTATCTCTGCTGTAACCCTTTAGATGACTGCAGGCTAAACAACTGAAAATGCAACTCCTGAACTTATAAAACCATTTTGTCATGTCACAATAAAATGGCCATAAAGACATCTTTCTTTTCAATGCAGACTGAATGTCTGAGCTGATGTCTATATTAGATGAGGAGTAGCTTGCTTATGATGGGGGAAGAAGGATGAAGTCGTACTAAAACCAGTGAGCTGCTGAGTCATACTGGTAGGACTGCAGTCTTCTAGCAGAAGTCTTCTAGCAATCATGGAACAGGTGGGCTGTAAGCAAGTAAATTTTCACCAGATCCCTGCATGCCTCAGCTGTGCCATATTGGCTTTTCTGGTGTCCAGACCAGGGCTTCAGCAGGGTCTGACAATTACCATCATTGAGTAGCAACAGTCAGATGGTTGTTAGGTGTTGTCAGGTAGGCAGGAATCTCTGTATTTGCTTTGTGTTGGGAGTGTGGTGTGTAAGTAGAGGTGATTTTGGTTTGGATCCTTTTTACTTAAAAGGATTTTTTTTTTTTAATATTTAATACTTGGCCCTTTCCAGAAAAGGTCACCTCATTTTTAAAGAAAATGACATTTATTTGGTATTTTTGTTTGGCATTTGAGATAGCATTAAAGTATGCTTTTTAAAGGATGCTCTGGAGGTTGCCAAGATTCTGAATTCTAAATAGATTCTCATTCCTAAATAATGGGGTTTGTGTTTGCTAGGGATCTGTGGACCTACATTATTATTATCACATTGATCTTGAATTTCTTTATGCAGAGGGGAGGAGTCTATGCCACATCCACATATATATGTTAGGAAGATGGGCAGAGAGTAGTTATGGGCTCCATGTGTGAGATGGGACAAGTCACTTGATAGTTGCAATGGTCTAAAATTAAACTTCTAAAAAGACATAATCAGTTCAAAACCCCAGCTAGAGTCTCAAAGCTGTGCCCTTGTTTAGCACCTTCCTCCTAATGCTTTCCAAGTCTGTTGCAAACATTAATTAAACTAAACTACACAACCTTCTGTGAAGTAGTAGATATACATTTAACAGATGGGTAAAGAAGTGAAATTATTTGGCTGCTAATTGAATATGTGACTTCATCAGAAACATTTGGCTCATGAAGACAAAGACTTAGGACTGTCATGTTTTTTTCAAGGCTCCACCTCACTAGGAATGGGTGCAGAGTGGGTGTTTGTAGTGTTTGATCCATACAGCACAGGAACCAACAGAATTCCTTCTGAAAATGACCTGAAGCATATTTGAGACTATCAAACTCCCAGGTATCCCTGAAAACGTCCTCATTTTCACCTGGTAATTTTAAACAGGCAGGAAGAGGAATTTGGGCATATCAGGAGATTGATCTGGAGACTGCACAGAACATGACAGACATAGCATCCATGTGCTGGCCATCTCTGGGGTGCATTTGCAGGCAGTTCAGTGCAGCTCAGGTGCACTGAAAGGACTATATGCATACATTCTACAGCACATGCATATGTCTCTGTCCAGAGCTGCTTAGAAGGAAATAAAGGAGCTCTAATTGTGTAGCAAATACTCTTCTGTGGAGATGCAGCCTAAACAGTTATTCTCCCATTCACTGGTGTCAGTTAAAGTATGAGCATGTAGGACTATCCCTACTCTTCAGGCTGTCATAAAACTCATTGTCAAACCATTTTATACATGATTTTTGAATTGTAGGAGAACAAAGGCTAGAATCACAGTGACTGTTTGCTCAGATGAGGTCACCACTCATTTTCTGCTGTCCATCATCTCATTGAAGGCCAGCTGAAACCAACGCTCCACAGGTAAAAAGACAGGACCTTCTGGCAAGAAGTCAGATTTTGAAGCTGGCGTCGAGATATTGGCTTAAGCTAGCTCAATGTCTGCCCTAGAGGCTTGTATTTCAAAGTGAGACAAACAATGCAATATTTTGCTTGAAACAAAGTAAAATGAAGCTGCTCTTCGGGGCCTCAATTGCTCCCAGGCTCCTCTGCTGCACACTTAGAATGAGTCTACTACTTTGTGAAATTAAAAACACAAATCACATCTGAAAATTCTCCACTTTAACCCAAATCCTGCTGTTGTACTAGAAGAGTGGAGAGCATATAACCCACTCAGGATGAGCTGTGCATCCAGATGCTTGGATTTCTAAAAGGCTTATGCTATAGACACTCCCATGGTCCGTATGCACTGGTTACTGATTAATCTTTAGGATATTTCACCAAACAAAAATGCAAGAGATCTGGATTAAGCTGATCTAGTCTGAGCAGCCATTCCTCATGCCTGATCAATTGTGTTAATGCCTGAAAAAGAATACCTGTCTGAGAAGTGAAAGGAGGGAGATGATGTTCCCTCCTTCAGGAAGACAATCTGGGAAGCACTGTGCAATTCGTCTGTTTGCACATTGACCAGCCCACTGACAGCCAGTTCTGTTATTCCACTTGCTGCAGAAACCCATATCTGATCTTTCAGAATTAATAACAAACAAAACCAGAGAACAAGGAGAAAATAAAGCCCCAAACTGTTTTTTCCCACCTCCATTTTCAGCACCCTAAGGCAAATTCCTTTCTGACCACTATCTCAGTAGAAAGTGAACCTATGAATACTCCTGGCTTAAGTATTTTCTTACTAAGGTTATTTTTGTTGCTCAATAAGGCATGTTCAATGCCAGTCTGCCCCACGACCAAGCCATCTCAGGCAAGATCTTGGCTGTGTCTTGTTTCATGATTTATGGCAGCTCAGCTAAGTCAATAAGAAGCAGTTTGAAAATTCACACTCTATTTATGCTTGGTCTGCAGGTTCCTGACAAAAGTTCCTGGTTCTGTTCAGCTGAATCATAACATTTAATTTCCTGTACGTTTACCATTCTTTCTATTAAGTAAAATGCAATCCTAACAGCACATGCTGGTGGAAAACCTCACTTTCACTAGTCAGCAGTTGTGGGTTAGATGCTGGTGGAGTTACTGTTTAAGCTCATACACAAGAAGGAAAGCTAAAGTAGGTTTCTTAATTTTTTACAGTTATCTGTGACCTGTACCAATCTCCTTGTAACCACAGAGCTGTTGTAGTGTTCTGCTGGCAATGACAAAAGCAAAACTGGGGATGTAATTGGGCAGTACACTAATTGGAAGGCATCTTTAGATTAATGGAGAATTTTACTTCCTGACTCACAAACCAGGCCAGATTTTTTAAATCAGAAAGAATCTGGGTCTTTTCAGGGAATTGTTCTGGTGCTGCCCCTACCACTACTGTATCTTTCCTCTCAAAAGCAAATCGGTGCGTTTGGATGAATGCTGGCACAAGCAGTGCCACCCAGTGTCAAGACCAGAAATGCCTTGCTGTTTGTCAATGGACAACAGTCACATCCCCAAAGCTGCTGTCTCCTCAGGGGCTGAAGTTACACCATTCCATTCCAGGTCTTACAGGGTTTCAATAGTTGCGCTGTCCATCTTGCTCAGTACCTGCCCATGGCAGCCTCCTTAGACTTTTCACTATACCATCATTGCACTGAAATAATAGTCCTAAAATGGGGTGCTTCCAAAACAACCCCAGCATTGATGCCAGGTATACTGAAGGCTTTGCCTGCTGACAGTGAGGTGTGTCTGCAAGTGCTGCCATAGTAGTGCAAAGGGTACATAAGTAATTGAAAGGGTAAAGCACACCGATACACAGACCTACCTGTGTAACTCTAAAGCACCTCAGTATGCAGTACCTACCAGCAGAAATGATCATAGTCACTATGACACAAATCTAACTTCATAATTTCACCAAGATTCCTTGAAAAAGTTGATGTAACAACAGAAGAATTTACACCACTCAATATTATCTGCTGTATGCTACCACAGTGTTCCTTTGTAATATATTAAGTGACTTTCCTTACCAGAAATAACAGAGTCATTCAAAACTTCCTCATCCTGATAAAAAACAGAGTCTTCCTTGAGCTCTGAGTTCATGATCATGTTTTCTTTGTTCTCATCCGACTCTTTCACTGAGTTCCGCTTGTTTTCTGAGTCACTGCTGTAACCCAGCAAGTTCTCCTTTTCCTTGTTGCGCTCAATGCTCGATGTTCTGGATGGACGGACATCCACTCTTTTCTTTGGAGAGCCTTTGCTTTCTCTTCCATGGAAGCTGTGGGTAGAAGATGTACAACCCAGTTTTTACAAAAGACTGTTTTACTGCCACAACAGGAACTTATCATCATATGAGAATGAGCAGAATGTCCTGTAGCTTGTAAAGGCCTGGGCACAGAGTACTACATGAGACAACACGAGATGGCATTCTTAAGACCTTCCTATCTCTGTCATAAAAATAAGGTGCAGAAGGATGGTGACTAATACATTCCTTTGATACATAGCCACATGCTATACTGCACTGATTTAAACAACTGCTATATATCGTGTCCCCGTGACATGAAGTTTTTCCATTGTGATATTGTATGATCACGTCAAAGGTTTACCTGGGCCTGGAAATAATACCATATGAAACTGTTCCCTGTGACAATAGCTGTATGGAACTAAGAAATGTTACCAGCTTAGCTCTGTGATGGCAAAGGTTATCTCTGTCTTTCTTCAATATGCAGGATGGCTTATAATAAAAACCAGACAAAGCACCCAAAGTGTTTCCATGTGAACATTAGAATTAGAAATGGATACCTTATGTGCTCATGTATAAGATAGGAGACATATACTGAAACAGTAGCATTTCCTACATGGAGAGCACTGATATTCAGAGCAGGATTTGTCTTAGTTCCTATAACTTGGTATTTGTGAGGAGACTTCTTTTTAAATAGATCAAGGATTATCACATGATTCTACCTGTTTGAAGACCTACTACCATGTTAAAGTAGCCTTCTTAGAAAGGAAGAACATACTTTGAAGTAACTTTCAAATTCAGCACTTTAATCATGGATGGATGTTCAAAGTAGTGACATCAAGAGAAAAACAAACACCATCTGTAGGGGTAAATAACATGCTAATAGCAGGGTAGGAATATTGACCAGGAAATGTTTGGTGGAATGAGTCTCGTCATGCACCCGTATAGCCAAGAGGCCATAGGTACCTGTCCTGGCGGTGTTTGGTGGCCAAAGCCCTGTGGAGTTCTTCAATGACTCTGCTGGGAGGTAAAGGTGGGTGGACGGCAGCCAGGTGAGGGGAGCCGGTTGGCGTCGTTACCTGTCCTCTGACATGGGGATCTGAACTTTTCTGGCCAGAAGGATGGAAGAGGGCAGCTTGTCCTGAGATTTGGGAGGAGCCAGCAGCGACATAATTCTTCAGGATGGTGGAAGGAGGAGATTTCATGGCTGGGTCATCTATTTCACTTCCTGCAGTCAAACCACAAGAGAGTGAGATGTCATGCAGTGCTTCTTATTGTTCTGCACACAAAGTCTGCATTGAAATAAATTTATTGTGTCGAAGAGAGGTTACTGATTAAGCTGATTAACCCTCTGCACTCACACTACACAAATCCAGAGCTTTAATCTAGCAAAATAAATGTCTCCTCTATTCCCTCTCTTTCCCACAGTATCAGATTCTCCTGCTTCCCACCCACCAATGCATTCTTGCTTACCAGTATCCTTCCTCTTAACCATCACCAGTGGCTTTCCAACCCAGCACTCTCTCTGCTGAGTTCTGGCAGACCAAATTAAAATTTATGCACTGTGGTTCTCAGTCAGGACAAAATGTACCACTACCTGTTATCTGCTCCTCTGTGACTGCTGCACAACGTAGACCTCTGTCTTTCATGTGCCAGATGAGGAAATGCCAAAATCAATATAATATGAGGGTAATATTCACATAACAAAACGACAAATGAAATTCAAATGAGAGATGTGGTACTGAGCACCAAGAAGAAGAAAAGGGAAAAAAAAGAATACTGAAGCAATCTAATGACCAGATTCAGGTATTTTTTATGCACTGTAAGCATTTGTTGGACATTAGACTTTGATACATATGTTTGTCTAGCACCCAAGTCTAAAAACAGTGGAGATATCCTTGGTTGTAAATTTGGTAGTTTTTTTTGTTCAGCCTGGAGAAGAGGAGGCTGAGGGCAGACCTCATTGCTGTCTACAACTACCTGAAGGGTGGTTGTAGCCAGGTGGGGGTTGGTCTCTTCTCCCAGGCAACCAGCAACAGGACAAGGGGACACAGCCTCAAGTTGTGCCGAGGGAAGTATAGGCTGGATGTTAGGAGGAAGTTCTTCACAGAGAGAGTGATTTGCCCTTGGAATGGGCTGCCCAGGGAGGTGGTGGAGTCACCATCCCTGGGGGTGTTCAAGAAAAGACTGGATGAGGCACTTAGTGCCATGGTTTAGTTGACTGGATAGGGCTGGGTGATAGGTTGGACTGGATGATCTTGGAGGTCTCTTCCAACCTGATTGATTCTATTCTATTCTACACTGTTAAGATAACTGAACATCTGGCCTGAAAAAAGATGCTGGGTTTCTGTTCTGCAGTTCTCTTTCCTTTTGCCTTATATCTCCATTCCAATCCTCTGGCATATGGTGGTGTTTGCACCAGTAGCTCAGCCTAGGTGTAAAAAGGCAGTCCAAAGGTTTCATGCAAGAGTATTTCTGTGAGCCTGTGCTTCTTTTCTCCTACTGCCACCTAGTGTTTTAAACAGGAATTTCTACTGGTACAGCTTCTACAGCCTCTTGACAAACTCGTTCTCACACATTTTTACTCTTTTCGCTTCCAGATAAATCTTTCGGTTCATAGCAGAGAAAAAAAACTTCTGCTTGGACAGGGTTATCCTGAAATACTGATATTAGGGGGGACTCGAACTTGGTTCCTGTAGGCAGGGTAACTTATGAGAAAAATGGTAAGAACAAAGGGTTTGAATACTACCTTCAATACTTAAAATACTTCATCCCAGACTCAACATCCTGCATAACAGTTACCAACTACATGCCTTTTATTAAGTTCATGGCTGGAAACCTGGTACAGCTCCAGTGCTGCAAACAGAGCTGGAGGATGGAGGGCAGATTTACTGAGGACAACAGCAAAAGCACAAGCTCCTGTAGTCATAAGACCAAACATCACAAATTTGAGCTACTGAACCAGGGCATTGTGGCAGAATGGCCACAGGTCTAAGATTTTTTTTCTTATTTTTGAAGGCATTTTTGCACCTCCAGCCCAGAACCCTAACCAAGGCCCAGAGCTTCATTAATTTCTCTATGCGTCCAGGAGAGGGAGGTCAAGCTAACTGAACAAGTACTGACTTTATCGTCTGACATGTCTGAAAGCACAAGGGCACTTCTTCAAGTGTCTGGGTGGACAACATGCAATGTCTTGGCAGTGTGGCACCTTCCCACCCCAGAGCTCCTCCTGCACTGAGAAGGTTGGCTGCTGACTCCAGGAGACAGCCAGCCTCTACTAAGCAAAGACCTTTGGTACTCGTCAGGATTTTGATTATGTGCTACTGTGGAGATGCACAGAGGACATTTATGGTCAATTATTGAAACACAGTCTGAGGGGATGACAAAAACACCCCTTTTAGTCACAGTGAGAGAGGTTGTCTGTGCTTTCTTGAAGCAAGAATTCCAGGTTAGCACAACCCCAAAGCCGGAAGGGACAGGACTTTGTTTTATCTTTATACCTGTTTCTTCCCGGAACAGGTTAAGGGCTGATTTTGTCCTCATTGCAACTTGGGCCAGTACTTGAAAGATGAGTTTCCTGAGATCACACCTTATTTGTCCTAATGCCAGCTATTCAGTGGATAATCTTCCAAAGTGATGTCTTGGCACCTTGCCTTGTTCCCCTTGCTCCCTCTGTGACTAATTGGGGCTTGGCTGATTCCTCACTCCTCTGCTAACAGCATATTTAACATTGTTAAAGGAGAAAAAACTAAACACAAAAGAGCTTTTCAATCTCTTCATCTTCCTTTTCTTTCATAACAGTTCCTTCTGTTTCCTCATACATCTGTATTCTCTTTCACCCATTGACAGTGTTCGTTTAATTGTAACTTACCATTGCCTCCAGGTCCACAGGAAAATAAACAAATGTAAAATCACTACTGGAAAGGGGTCTAGATGTACTGGAGTAATTGAGGAAATTAAGAGTTGTTCTTTGTGGGAAATGCAGGTGAGAATAACATACCAAAACTCAGAATACCTTAGGTTTTTCAGGGAATACTTTGGTTGAGCAGCAAAATACGTAACTGCTGTGAAGAGCAGCCTCCATCTCATACAGGGCATGGCCTTCTCATCTACTGTGCAAAGTCAAAGAGGTGTCCCAGTTGTGCCTGTTTGTGTTACCTGAGCTTGGCCATAGCACAGGATGTTGAAGCAATCTAAGCAGCAGATCCCAATGGGTGTTTCCATACCATTTTGAATCCAGCTCCCATTTAATCTTGTAGAGTATTTAAGCAAGCACAAAACACAGGTATTTTCCATGGGAAACAAGAACTTGTACTCTTCATCAAAAAGACTGAAAGCCTCAGTATTTTCTGTGAATCTCAGCGATCAGATCACATTGTCCTTCTGATGTTCTGTTTCCTGGTAACTTTGAAAACCCTGTTCATTGTGCCAGTAGATAAGCATGGATGCCAATCAGGGCTGACATAACTGATGCCATTTAGAAGTCTAAATATCCAACAGGTATGACATTTAGATGTCAGGACTTGATTCTAATTTACAGTAAGACCCTTTTACTGCTTTCACCATATGTAGGGTCTCTAAAGCTGGAACAAAGTAAAATCATCTTCACTTTAACACCCTTTTTGCAGTGCCAGAATGCTGGAAAATGTAACAATATTTGCAATACATTAGGAAATCAGGCCCAGAGGAATTGCTCTTGAAACATTCAATGAAGTCTGGCACAGAGGACTGCTTTGTGGGAGCCAGGTGTATTACTTACATATGTTCAGTGTAACTAGACCAGATATCATAGTCTGAGTTTAGACCTACCCAAAAGAGCAAACCCTTTAGAAAGAAACCTCCTCAGAACCTACTGAATTGACCTTGATTTTGGCTGTTGCACTGTTATCCAGCAAGTATAGGTGATGAAAACACTTAAATCTTCCATGTGTTTTATGGCATAGTAATATGAAAATCTGATTCAGCAGATGTTTGCAGTTGGTTTGATTTGTTTTACATGTGTTTAGTGCAATAGACTTGCAAGAAATAATCCATTGAGATGTTCAGATAAATATGTGAAGTACAAGGATCAGTGCGTTGTTGTCAGTGAACCAAACCACTTGGCTCATGGCAATCATTAGTGTTCACTCAATATAACTGGCCTGATTCACAGCATTTTGCAACAAAAGCCTTAAAAAAAACATGTAATAAAAGAAAATATGTACTGTGCTGTGTAGGTCAATAACACATAAGGGGTGGGAAAGCCTTTACTGACCTGTTATGCCCTTTGCAATTTTGGAGATTGCCTTAGGTGGTGGAGCTGGAAGCAATGGAGGACTGGGAAGCTGGGCTGGGTTTCTTTCTGTCTCTTTCTGAGGGGAATCTGTGGATTCAGATACAAGTAAGGCTTGTGGACTGTCTTCAGATGCTGGCAGGCTGGCATCTTCAAATTCTTCCGTGGGTGCTGAAGGTTTCTTGGCTAGTAGGAAGACAAGTGAAATTAATGGAATATGAAGTTAGTAATAATGATAGGCCAGGGGACAGTGCCAGGAACATTCAGAAAAACCACAACACATGGTGCACAGCTAGAAGCACCTTTTTTCCACAGTGGAAGTTACTATTGTGTGAAAGAGCCAACCAGTCAAGGCAGGTGAAGAATAAAATGCACAAGGATATTGAAGAAATATTAATTTTGCTGTTCCTGACAAAACTTCTGAGCTTCCTGAACTTCCCTAGAGCCTTGTCCCCTTTCTTTTTTGTTTTTTAACAATGAGTGCAGCAAGGCAAAACAACTTTTGAGAACTGCAATGAATTTTCTTACAGCACACAACTGCGGATGCAGAGTTATTCAGCAAGTGCTCTCCTATGCCAGGAACACACAGCTAGGGAGCAAAGACTGTCAAACAGGTGTTACATGAAAGCCAGTTGGTTGTGGTACACATTTATGTTCACAATTTAATTTTTATCTTAGTTGATACATGACTTCAACCTGTATTCCTGGTCTTCTCTCACTGCGCCTGATTCCAGAATTGTTGAATCTTTCCTGAGGTTGAAGTTGATAACCAAGACAAGGTTGCCATAAAAAAGATTCACCATTTGATCTCAGAAGCTAGTATGGAATGGAGAATCAGTGAAGTACTTACAAAAACATTCAATCACCAAAGCCTTTATTTGAGATGATGAAGCAGTGCACACTTCAAAATTGTCTCATGAAAGATGGTAAAAGCACTTAGCTCTTAAAGTCAGTGCAGGTTTAATCACTGAGCAGTTGATCAAATTGACCTGCTGTGATGAGGGCACAGGGGACTAGATCCAGAAAGAAATGAAGCTGAAGTGGGACATAGGTGGAATTTCAGTGAAGTCCAAGATTAACATCCTTGATCCTGCTCAGATACCAGCTGACTCCAGCAGTGCTTAAATTCACATGGTGCCTCACTGTTTGGCTTTCGCACTCTGTTACATGTCCTGGTCTCTGCCTTGGCATACATAGGAACCCAAAGAGAGGCTCAGTGATGACTCTGATTCAGGACCCCAGCCACAGACAGGCTCTCTCCAAACTGCATTTCCAGCCACTATGGGTTCAGTAGTAGCCATGAGGATTATTTTTCCTACACTAGCAGGTGAAGCACTCATCTGAACAGAGAGATCAGTGTTTAAGTCTCTCCTCAGCATAGGATCATAAAATGGTTTGCACTGGAAGGGACCTTTAAAAGTCATACAGTCCCACCCTTCCTGCACTGAGCTGGGATATCTTTAATGACAGCAAATTGCTCAGAGCCAAATCTCATCTGACTTTAACTGTTTCCAGGGATGGGGCATCTAGGACCTCTAATGGGCAACTTGGGCCAGTATTTTACAACCTTCATCATAGAAGTTTCTTCCTAATATCTAGTACAAATCTCAACCTCCTTTAGTTTTAAACATTGCCCTGTGGCAACAAGCCATGCTAGAAATTTGTCCCCATCTTTCTTATAGGCCCCCTTTAATTACTGAAAGACTGCTATAACATCTCCCAGGAGGCTTCACTGAACAACCCAACACTCTCAGCCTGTCCTCACAGGAGAGGTGATCCATCCCTTTGATCTCCTTTTTGTGGCCTCCTTTGGACCTGCATGAACAGGTCCATGTCTTTACTGCGCTGAGGACTTCAGAGCTGCACGCAGCACTGCAGGTGGATCTTGAGAGAGCAGAGCATGAGAAAGATCCAAACTACTCAGTCTGAATAAATGGCAAATCCCACTCCATTTAGCATTTTGGATTGTCCAAAGTACCTTTCCCTCCAAACCATTCTAGGGCGCATCCTAAAAACTCAACAGCAGTGGGCACCCACAGCTTCCACATCACAAATCTTTTCTTGGCTCAGTTTTATGTCTTATTTGGAATATAAATTCTGTATTAGTGAACATTCAGCATCCTCATATTCAGAGTGCATGGGGAAGCACCAGAGCACTTAGGCAGTTGGAAACAATAACATTAGCAAGATAATAGCATTTAATTTGTTGACAAACAGATTAATGAGTATGCCTAGAAGAGGAGGAATGAGTATTTGTCATTTAAAAAAAGACAGGAAAGAGGAATAAATAGGCATTGTTAACAGGAATTCTTGTGAAATGTGGCTTGATAGGAAAGCTGCTGTCTGTGATAGTTGCCTGAATTATAAATCTAAATAATTTTATTTAAAATATACTTCTAGGGAAATGCTTTGTTCCAGGCTGATATCACATTTTATTTCAGCCTACAAGACAAGATGTGGAGGAAGAGAAAAATAAAGTCATTAATGGGTTACATTACAGAAAGATCAAGAGCTCCAGTAGATGTTAATAGCTTGCTAGGAAAATTAGTCAGATTTCAGTGCATTCCCCTGGGTGGAGCAATGCTTTCTTCTGGCAGTAGCGTCACTGAAATCAGTAGACCTCCCTGTGACATGAAGTGCTGTTTGGCACAGATGCAGAGTAGGCACCATAGTGGGACCTCTCCTACAGAGAAGGTGGATTTAAAACACATCAACTTCAGCAGTCAGATCTTTTTGTGTCCAGACTCTGTCCTGTTCTAAGACTGGTATCACAAAAGCAAATTGCCATTGTGTGTTCTTGTCTAAAGAATGTTCATTTTACATCCCCTGCAAAGAATGGTTTGCTTCTGGTGTTTTCTGTGCTTGTTTCTGGTAACAGCACGTTTGACTCAGTCTGAAAGCAAATCTGAGCCTTGAGTACACAAACCTATTAACGGATTTGATACTGCAAAGTGGACATCATCCTGCTGAAAATATTCCAGCACTAGACTTCTTGCTAGAGTAGTTAATTATTTGTGGAGTGCTACTTGTCAAAATGCCATCTCACTGCCAGGTAGGAATCCCTCCCTGGGACTGGCCCCAAGTCCACTGGCCAGGTTAGGTATGAAAAACTGCCCTCTTTCTGTCTAGGCTGTTTTTTTCCTGTGTATTAAACAAATATGAAGTCTACAAATATTTCCTTTTGTTTCCTCCTCTTCCCTTCCCTAGCCTTCATTCCACATCCTTGGGATGAAATGTGACATTCTGAGGACAAAGGAAATATATTCATTTTGTTTCTAGCTGGTCAAATACTTATATGAATTTGTAGAAAGACATCTACTGGCCCTGGAATGAGCCAAAGGAGAAATATTAAAATAAAATCAACATTATAATAAACTCAGCAACACACTGACTATTTTGCAGAGCTTTTCCACACAACAAATTCCTTAAGGTGAATTCAATAGAGACAGGAAACGGGGATAGATTAGCCTATAAAGACTAGATTGATAGCAATTATTTTAAAAGCCAGAGGTCAATGATGAGAGAATTAGGAAGATTTCCAATAAACAGGAGCGGAGTCTTACAGACCTAGGAGACAGGAGAGGGTAATACCTGAAAAAAAAGACACTAAAAAAATGGAGGAAAAGAAATATAGAAGAGGGAAAATGCTGTGCCAGGGAGACAATAAAAGGAACTAGGATTAGAAAAAAAGAGACAATTGGGATGATTTTGAAAGCCTCGATACATAAACTGAATGCAGCACAAGGTAAATTTTTAATCCTAGTACTAGATTTTGCAGACTCATAAGGTTAAGTACATGGTACATTATTAGTGCCATCTTTCCAGGATAGTCTGCCCCAGGGATAAGAATTAGATGTTCGGAGATGAATTTTCTTAGTGACATGGAATGAAGCACTCTAGAAAAGAGTAAAAACATACCTGAAGGATTCTAGTCAAGAACTTGTTCTGGTTGTTCTAAGAGCAGGAAGATGAATGAGTTTTGCCTCTACTGATTTTCAGGGGAATGAAAACCCAAACACAGCCATAAAGAGTTTGAAGAAAGAGCAAAACAGCCTTAAGTGTATGTATTAATAGAGGTTGTCAGTGCCCAATTCTCTGTTACATCTCTATTTTAAGAGATAAAAACCTTAAGATGCCAGATACAGTGCTTTGGGATACTTCTTGATGAAGTAATCTGTGTAGTTGAAATTAAGAATGTGATGGATAATGGAAAGGTGAAGCTAAGCTTACAAAAAATCTTTGTGATGAGCAGACATGAGGAGAGATACTTTTAGGGAGACAGAAGAGTTTATGTTGTCAAAGCAATTAAGAGCGGAGCTGAACTACTACATGATGTAGTCTACCTGGACTTCAGCAAAGCCTTTGACACCGTCTGCCACAACAAGCTCCTGGCAAAGCTGGCAGCTCACGGCTTGGATGGGCTCACTCTGAAATGGGTCAAGAACTGGCTGCAGGGCCAGGCCAGAAAGTAGTGGTGAATGATGCCACATCCAGTTGGCAGCCAGACACAAGTGGTGTCTCTCAGGGATCAGTGCTGGGCCAAGTCCTGTTCAATGTCTTTATCGATGATCTGGACCAGGGGATTGACTACAGAATCAGTAAGTTTGCAGATGATATCAAGCTAGGAGCAGCTGTTGGTCTGTTGGAGGGTAGGAGAACCCTGCAGAAGGACCTTGACAAGCTGGATGGGTGGGCAGAGGCCAGTGGGATCAGATTTAACAAGGCCAAGTGCAGGGTTCTACACTTTGGCCACAACAACCCTGAGCAATGCTACAGGTTGGGGACAGAGTGGCTGAAGAGCAGCCAGGCAGAAAGGGACCGGGGGTATTGGTAGATAGTAGCTGAACGTGAGCCAGCAGTGTGCCCAGATGTCCTGGGGAGGCATAGGCTGGATGTTAGGAGGAAGTTCTTCACAGAGAGAGTGATTGGCATTGGAATGGGCTGCCCAGGGAGGTGGTGGAGTCACTGTCCCTGGAGGTGTTTAAAAAAAGACTGGATGAGGCACTTAGTGCCATGGTCTAGTTGATTGGATAGGGATGGGTGATAGGTTGGACTGGATGATCTTGGAGGTCTCTTCCAACCTGCCTGATTTTATGATTCTCTAGGCCAGGAGTGCAATATTATATAAAAGCAAAACAGCAAAAAGGGACAAAATTGCATGAGTCATGGGAATGGAAAGGACAAGAAGAAAAGGATAAAGCAAAGAAATGGAAAACACTTCAGAGGATGATTTCCATTCTGAGCTGCTGAAACAGGCTGAGGGCATGAACAGGCAGCATTGCTCAGCAAACCACAGCAGATAGGGGAGGGCTTGGTGAAAGAGGCCAGGAGCTGGGACCTCAGAGAAAGCCAATGAATGAGGGCACAGGATGGAGAACAAATGGCAACCAAGGCAGCTGGAGAAGGTGTAAAGATTGACAAGAGGGTAGGAAGATCTGTAATCATTATGTGCCACTCCTTACGAACTAGGATAAAGCATTATCTCTGCAGCTTTGCATTACTTGGTTGTCAGGAAGTGAATGCAAACCATCCATCTGCTGAATTATGCCTGGTTGCTCTAGTTCCAAGGAACTGTTGTCGCAGAGGAGCTCTGCTAGAGCACAGTTCCATGAAGGGAGCTTGGTTTAACTTATCTGTGCTCCTAGTATTGAACTTCACTTGTATTTGCAACATGCTGTAGGCAGGGTGATGATACAGATATGTGGGCTGTGTATTGACATTGTTCTCCTGAGCCAGGACAAATAATGTCAGGATTGGCACAGAAGTTTAAGAAATGTTTTTATGAGAAGCTTGTTTCATCTTCATAACAGTCACTCAAATATCAAAGGAGCACCATGCAAAGACTGAATTGTCTCATAACCAAACTAACTCTATTATGCCAAGCTTTGTGTGGTCCCTCAGTTTGGTAGCAGGCTCAAAAATCACTGTCTTTAAGTGCTTTGAGTGCTAACCTAGCATGGGCTGAGCTGAACAACGTGCTCTGACCCTTTAATGCACTGACATGTTCAACTCCTCATAAAGCAACTCAGCAGAAATATTTTCTTAACGTTCTATAATTTCTTGAAAATATTTTATATCCAATACCTGCATCTTCTTTCAGCTCATCCAAGTGCAGCTCCTCACCAACCGAGGTCACATTCGTTGTGGCTGCTGTTGTACTCTCTTGCTGCCCCTCTTCTGAGGCAAGTGCCTGGCACACTGGAGCTGGAGGGTCACTTAGTGTTGCTCTCGTGGCATCATCACCAGTGCAGCCTTTGCCTTCAGTATCTAAAACACCAAATAATTTCATCTTAACTAAACCATGAGCAGTGAAAGTTGAAACTTCCTTTTATCCCCTTGAGAAGAGGGAGTCTCAAAGCTGCTAGTGCTCAGGGGACTCAAATTAGTCTCAGAGCAGCACCTGATCTCTAACAGTGCTAAGCATCTGTAATACAAAGCTTGTGATGAGCAGCCCATCTGGATACTAATACCCAGTCAGTTTTCTCAAAAGGGCACCCTTTTCTGTTGGCATTCATCAGTCTGGGCAATGGCCACTGTGCAGGTACAGGAAGGTTCAAGCACCTGCTGTATGGGAGATGAGCACAAGCATGGGAAATCAGATGTCTCTGGGAGGAGACAATTCCTTGCACAAGCAGAGCTCATGATGCAGTGCAGTCACAGCCTAATCTGACACATCAGTTGTGTGAGGCTCATTGCATGACATGCTGCCATCCAGCTGTCCCAGCACTAATGTCAGAGCCTTACTGAAGACAAGGCTGCTAATATTCCCTACCAAGCTGTAGGTTTGGAGCACAGTTTTAGTTACTCAGCTTTGAAAAGCACATCGTGTATGACTGAGCTGATCAGAAATTCAAATCCCTCTCCATGCAGACCTAGAAACTGCTCCCTTTGCTTACTCTGAAAGATTTTTTGTGCCAGTGATCCCTGCAGCTGTATGCATCTTGATGACTGAAGCTTTTCTAGTATTCTCCTATTCAGGCAAGAGTCCACAGAATACAAACTATCCTTTTACTTCATGTCTCTCTCAGAATTTATGAGATCTACATCACTGATATGAACCAAAAAAAGCAATTACTTCTCACTCTAGCCAGCACTCCATGCTGATGGACATGTCTGCTGTTTACCCCTGACCTCCTAACTTGTATTTCTCAGCCCTAGACACTCTTTTCTGGAGCCTGACACAGCTATGTTTTCTTGCAATGATATCATGACAAGTTTCTGAAACACTGATTTAAAACAGCTAGCATTCACAGCTACTCTTTTTTAATACTATGTGGACAGTCTGCAGAGCAATTTATTGTGCTTTTGGGTAAGAGTATCAGATCTTGGCCCTGAGATGCTGCAGAAGGGTTGCAGTATTTTCGTACGTTGAGCTCACTCAGTCTGCCTCATAATCACGTTTGGTGAAAAGTTACTGTTCTTAAAATAGCACTTGCAGTAGCACAGTTGCTATGATACAGGGAAGGGGAGGGGGAAAAAGTTCATTGCCTACATTTCAGCTCATTGTGAAGGCAGCCTACACATAATCATCAGTGTATTAACAGCTGCCTGCATTATTTGACAGGCAGCCCTTAGTTCTCAGAGCTGTTAAGCACAGTTACATTTGATCAGTTATGTGCTCACAATGGGGAGAAATATCAGGGGAAGCTACATAAATGTTTTCAAGGCAACTCTGCACGTTCCTCACATCCTTCAGAAAGGCAGGCTGCTAACAGCTGAGCCACAGTGAAACTGCAGCCAGAGACATGAGCACCTTCAGATCCCAGCCAATGGAAAAGTGTAATACTAATGAAGTAATGACAAGCAGAATACACCCCTGTTAAGAATTTCAGTTAAGAAGCATCTGAGTTTCACAACAGCGATGTTTCTGGTCACAATTTATCAGCTTGTGCTCAGATCAAAGTGGGTGTGCTGCTTTGATTGGCAGTAGGTCTAAACATTGTATTTTAAAGATTGTCTAGGGACAGGAACTTAGATCCACTGATAAAGAAAGCAGCAGAGTCTTGAGTAAATTAACTAGAAGTGGGGCTGTAATTTTGTTGGGAATGAATTCCACAGTATATCAGACTGCACCCTCTTTCAGAGTTCAAGCTGGTTCCCTAGAATGAAGCTGCATTTCAGGTTCAGTTTTCAAGCACTGGAGCTGGAGAGGACAGAAAGGGCCCAAGCTGTGCAACTGCACAGTGTGTCTGGGCAGCTGGGTTTTGGGGTTGTGTGAGGAGAAAGGGTGACATAACCTGTTAGGATGACTCATCACCGACCAAGGACAGTGCAATTTCACCCTGGGCTGCACACAGATTGATGCAGATTCTGCGCTATCTTTGTGATTTGCTCTGAGCCAAACAGTCTAGTTTAAAATGCTGCATGACAGACCTTGTGCTGCCAGAATGGAGTGTGACACAACTACTGTAAATGCATGAAGCAGATCTGGAGGTTTCTCAGACTACACCTTCATCCCAGTTTGGGCTATTTATGAAAGTGAGCAGGAATCAAGTCCCTGAAGTGGAGTAGAGCATTTTAGGATTTACTGCAGACTTTTAGCATAGTATTGCTGCTTTGACAATTGCAACTTACTGCACAAATAAGGACTTAGCCTTGCAATTGCTGCCAATTCAGCTCAGTCCAAGTAGGGCACTAATCATTTACTGAGAATTATTTGGGTCAATTTTTTTATCCCAGTTAATAAGCTGCTTCTACTAATAATATAATTAAAAAAGCCCTGGAGATTCACAATACTCTGTAAAGAAAACTTGCAGGTAGCTGCAATGTCCTTCAACTGACTGTCAGCTGTTCTTTCCTTTCTGGGCAGCAAGGTAGTACTGAAAACTTGTTTGATGTGTATAGGAGCTCTGTGCAATTTTGTTGCAGACAGGTAAGCAGCCTGTGTGCAGCTGCCTTAAAAGCAGAGCTTGTCATCACTTCCCATTAGACTATATGTATTTATTTAAACTATTTTCATTTTGTTAAAATGATCTAGTAACTTAGCATCATTTGTTTTCCTCCCAACCAGTTCTTCATGCATGCAAGAGGCTTATTGATTCATTATTATTAATATCTTTTATTGTGCTCTACAGGAGTTTTATTTTACAGTTCTTTTGCAAAATGCTACATATATGTGTCTTCAAATTCATGGATTAAGGGGAACTTTCATATCCCTAACAGAAATTTGGTGTAATTTTTCTAACCAATAGTGTTAACATGCTAACAGGGCAACTCAGCTAGAAATATGAGAGCCACAAAGAGTCCAATTGACAGGAATTAAAAGAAAGCTTTCTAGAAACGTCCATTTTAGAATAAGTTGATTGTTTGATAGCTTATTTTTTTAACTTAAACATAAAATTCATATTAAAATATATCAATAAAATAATATTAAAATTGCTTTACTGCAATGAAAAAAAAATCCTGTTCCAAATGTTCTTTTTTTGACTTTTCAGTTGCTCAGTTACACTCCAGCACAGCATCACTGAGTATTGTCCCCCAGCCTATTTATAGGCATGGCATTTGTTTTATACAAAGAAACTCAATTATTAGTTTCAAAGACCATAATTCTATCTATCAGATTAATCCAATTCAAAAGACCAGGCTTTCTACATGACAGTGCTTTTTACTAAGAAGTTTTCAAAGTAAAGACGGATTTATTTTGTTTATGTCTGTTTAGGTGGAAAATGGCAATTGGAATGTTGGCCATAACACTGGGAGGTCACTTGATCTCACAGAGCAGTCACCCATATCTCTTTCTCCCTTGAGCACTGGTCAGGGCTTTGGAGCAGAGATGTACAGAACCACAATCCTTTGTGTGTGTTTCTGACACTATCATCTTTCATTCAGTGACTTCTGCCGAACTCAGTTTGTACTCTGGAAAACTTTAAAATGGCACTACCAAATGCTTCACTTTTCCCTGTGCATTAAAAACGGGCAGAAGGGTAATATACTTTGTTACAAACCTGGTTTACTGGAAAGACATCAGAAAACATCAGATTAGTGTCATCTGATGAAATTTGGATTCATGTTAGCTGAATGCCTCTGTATGTTTAAGTTTATATTTACACAAGCTTTAGCCAACTTTCTTGGCTGTAGCATCTGGGTAGGTATAGAACAACTGCACAAAACACAGGTACCAGTTTAGAGTGTACTATGTATAAATCAAGCAAAGGCAGAGTTGCATTCAAGATGGTAACACATCAAAAATTAAACATGTGGATTGATTGCAGCAGGGAGGAATGTGAAGATAGACATGTTTAATTTAGATACTGATTTTTTTTCTATTTGCATTGAAGGTTTTTCTTTTTATTCATTGTCTCTCCTTTTGCAATTGTGTTTCCTACTGTCCTGAAAAAAAGAGTGTGATAAAAAAAGATAAAGAATATTGACTTACCTTGTTCCATCATCTCCAGAAGGCCTTTCTTAATGAGTTCATCCCGACCTTGTCGTGTTGTCATCTTCTTCTCCAGCACTGCATGAAGTAATAGCATAACACAGCACCAGTTAACAGGGTATTCACATACAGGAATGAGAAAGATGCAACACGGAAATTCCCTCTAGTTTTAACTACTGTGTGCTTGAAAAGAACTGCAAGGATGTTGTTTTGGGGAGCATGGAGTAGTCAGCCTGTTTGTGCCTTTTCCTTTGTTAAAACAGCTGTAAAATCTCCCACATGCAGAGCTGAGATTTATGGTCTAACCTACTGTCTGATCACAGTGTGTGCAAGTAACAGGGATATTAGAGCCCTGTTTAATAAGGCACATTGGAGCTGCCTCAGGAAGTGGTGTCCTTCACTGTGATGATCCACAGGATATCGGGACACATGGAGGGAACTGCACCATCCTATCTTAGGAAAAGGCAAGAGAGTTTCTTTCCTTACTGATCTCCTGGGACATCCCAGGAGACCAGCAAGAGCATGCAGTGCTGTGTGCTGGGCTCCTTCACCACAGAGACAGCTGCTTGAGGGAACACATTTTACATGCTGTAGCTCCCTCCTGTCACTTTTCATAATGTTACTGTGACCTATATAATCTTCACCCCAAATAAAAGGGGTGATGATACTTGGGGCTATAAACGTAGACTATTTTGGAGAAGCCTGTGAAAAGCAGGCTGTGTTAAGGCTTGTCCTTCATTCTTGTATTTTGATTTTTTTTTCTGAATATATCCTATTCTGTCATGTTATGTCAGTCTATAGGGGATCATTTTAGCCTTTAACATTATTAATATGTAACTTGCTGAAATCTCTGAATTAGATTTAGAACAGGTCACTTCTAACATTTCCTATGCAAGCAGTCTTCACTCAAGCTGTGCTTTGCTTTGTGCAACATCACTCTCTTGTTCTCATCCTACCTGCAGATGTCTGCTTCAACTTCTCATTTTTCTTTTTCCGCCACTTCCATGGTTTGAAGATCCTGCCCAGTGTTGCCAGTTTGCTGTTCCTCCTCACTGGCGGAGTTCGAATCCCTGAGACCAAGTAGTCAGAACGCATTGCAGGGGATTGCTCCATCTCATCTGAGAGAGGAAGAGAGGAAAGCCAAATGTCAGACAAAATGTTTCAGCATAGACCTAAAAAGGGGAGCCAAACTGTGGTTCATCAGCTAACAAGCATTCAATCTAGTCACCAAGAGAAGTGCAAGACTTTGAAAGAAAGTCTCTGCATTGTTGGGAGTCAGTGGCAAGGCTGAGGGACACCAACCAGAAAGGTGTTCAACCTGACTGTGTGAGCCCAGTGCTTCCTACCAGCTGCTCTCTTGACTCTGGTCTTATGCAGTACCTGTCTGGATGCTAGATATTTTAGTATCTCCACTGCTGCCATCCCTCATGGATTAATCAGGGCTATTAGGCCTATGCAGAGGAGGATGTGGTGAATTAGAACAGCCTGTGCTTTATTCCACTGCTTTCCTACCTTCACCTGAGCCTGGTACACACCAAGTTTCTCTCCCTCCCAAGGCTGTGTGTAACAGCATTACAGCCTTCTGAAACATGAAGAGATGAGAGCTCCCAGTAGCTTTAACAGGAGAAGTAAGAAATTTAACACATCTGCAAACCAGGCCCATATGGGCCTTCAGTTAATCATGTAAATGTAACGCTCATTTAGAAAATGTAGACCCTCATGAAAAACTGAGAGGAAGTGAGAAAGCTCAGGTCCCTTCTGAATTCCCAACTTCCGTTTCTCTTCTCAGACCACAGGATATTGATGCCTTTTAAATGAACTCTTTTCACATAAGCTAACCTAGAACACACTGACTTGTGTGAGCTAATGCAAATCTTTTATATAAGAATAGTTTATTTGATATGTGCTACATAAGTAAAACCTTAGAACTATTGTGAAAATTTATTCTTTGAGGATGCTAAGGGGAAAAATCTTTCCCTTTTGTCCAGCCAAGCCACAGGAATGCAGAGATAATGTTTCAGCTGGAAAAGCAATCAGGTATTTTTAATATTTTGTCTTGAATATACACTGTAAGTCTTGCTTGTAGACAGGTCCTGTACAAAACAATACATACTGACCATTCACAGTGGTGTGCCAGCTAGTACCATGAAAGAAGCAGCCTCATAAATAGGGCTATTGATGTCTTTACTGAGATTTTTGACTGAGTACCAGTACAGTGACTGTTAAAAGACAAGCTGTCATCAGACATCAGACATGTTACATGAATCAAAACTGATGGCAATTTGTGATTTTTTTTTTCTTAAGACAGTTATTATTTAGATGGACAATGTGGAGCTATGTACATTTCCAAGTAATTTCTCTCTGGAACAACAGCATTTATCATAAGTTGCTTTATGATTGCAGGATAAAAACCATACAGCATCTTCCAGGCTTTGTTTTCAGTTAAGAGGGTGAAAATGCTTAAATTGCAGCACGGAGGTGGGGATCTCCAAGTAAACAGGAAACAATTTTTGGAAGATTATTAAACACAGCAGGAGAATGAACACATTCCTCCTCTTCCATTTAATTTTGAAAATACTGGTAATAGAGATGAATCATTCAGTGGAGACAAACTAAACACTTGGCCACATCAACTAACAAAACAGAGAAAAGGCTTTGACAATCCCCTGCCCCCACCATGCCCAGCAAATTCCTCTATGTACTGAATTTAGAGCATTTTTGCCTCATTCCACAGAGTTTATCTTAGGGTTTAATTTAGAATAGACTTTAAATGTATGTATTTATGTATTTTTGTCTATGAAAGAATGATGTCTATTTAAGGTGGCATGTATAATTTAGAATTTGGAGGTCAATATTAAATTGGGAGCCAAAACTAGCAATGAGCCTAGTGGAGGAGAGAAGAGGAGACCACAGATGGACACCAAGATACCACGTTCCTTTCCTAACTGTGTATTCAAAACCAAGAAATATCACAGAAATAAATTTTAAAGTAGAGCTACTCTTGATTACAGAGATGGCATGAGAATGAAAATGGCAGAATAGATCTGCTATTAATCTGCTGTTATGATTACTTTAAAGCTCTAAAAGAAGCCTCAGAAAACAACATTTGGCCATTTCTTGTGACATCCCTCGAGTGGGAATGGAAGTGGTCCCAAAATTAGCTCATCTCAAAAGAGCTGTAGATCAGGATGCAAATCAGACTGCAAAGCAGACTCTTGTGCCTGGAAGCTACAGTGGAATAGGACAACTTCATCTCAGCTGTCCCTGGCCCTTGCCTGTGAGACTGCGCTGCTACTTAAGCACTTCCTACCATACCAAGAATTTCTCAAACACGTACATGAATATTTAACAAGCTGATTTAAAGCAGTACTGTGACAAGTTACTGATCCTACTGCATTTCATTCAGGATGTAGGTGTCTGCAAAGTGGTTTATGCATCACCCACATGTTTTGTTTAATACTGATAGCATGAAATCATTTCACTTTTTTTTTTTTTACCAGATAGGAAGAAAGAATAAGGAAGTCACTCAAATGGAAATCTATGTGCCTCTAGCAATGTTCACTATCCCAGGTATCCCCGTAAGAATGGGGAGATATTGCAAAGGTACTAAGAATCCCTTAAGTGCCTTGTAGAGATCAATGCTGCTGTAGTTTCTACCAGCCTTGTCAGCTGGGTTTCTCCCATCCCCTTCTGACCTCTTGGTTACGGAAATGCAAGGATTTTGTGCCTTAAATTTTGGTTATAGATTAATTACAGATAGAAATCAAATGTCAGAGAAGGAGTAGTAGCTAAACCAAATGTTCCAATGGAAGTTTTTGTGGGCTTTTTAACTTTATTAATGCTTCTCATATAGTACAGAGAGTTCTTAAGCAAATGGTTTTGTCACCTGGTACATTCTTACCATATGTAGTTCCTACACCATACACTTAGAGATACGGACACAAATAAAAATAGATAAAGACACAGCAAGACAAATGTCCTGAAGTCTTAAGTAACAAGGAAATGGTCTCACTGGCAATAGGAATCACAAGAAAGCCCTTGGAGCTCTTCATTTCCAGTCAGTTCATTTTTGCGTGGTTGTGGGTTGGCTGCTTAGGAGGGAAGAAGTTGACAGCACAAAAAAGCAGTTCCCACATACAGCAATGAATGCCAAAGGAGAAGGCATGCCTAAATATCAGCCAGCTTCTGCAGCCAACAAGCTGCCAAGAGCCGCCAACCATCCAACCAGACTGTGAAATATTCAGCACATTTTTTTAATCTGCAGTCAATATTTTAATTAGACTAACTGTTCTGTGGAATAATGTGGTTATTTCCCCCAGAGCCTGACAGCCTGGGGCCAGGCCATGTGATTACACAGAGGATGTCTCCAAAATATAAACAGCCAAGAGCCAAAGCAAGGCTTTCCAAATCACCAAGGAGAAATGAACAAGAGCTTAACTACCTGGATTATGTAGAGGGATGAGGGATAGCCACTGTAGAGAGTCAAGTGAGCACAAGGTTAACTCACAGCACAGCAGCCTAAACCTACCTAGCACAGGTTGTCTAGGCTCTTCTTGGCCATCACTACTGAAGCAACAGTGGGTTCATACTGTCCCACAAGGAGATGGTCATCAGTCCTGTGGGACCAGAGGGGTTTGCTGTAACTGAACCTGTTTACATCAAAAATATTTCAAGTCCCTACTGAAGGCAAAGGCTTCTGTACAGGAACTCCAGATCACAAAATAACTGAGGCTGGAAAAGACCTCTGAGATCAAGTCCAGACTATTATCCAACACCACAACATCAGCTAAACCGTGTCACCGAGTGCCACATCCAGTCTTTTCTTAAAGACCCCCAGAGATGGTGACTCCATCACCTCCCTAGGCAGTTTAAACCAAATTCCTCATATATCACTCAGTTGTCATTTGCTCTGTGTGTCAGAGGAGTAGAAATTAACATGGCTATGCCCATGCTGATAAAGGTGGGCAAGTGCTAGCTGGGGTAATTTCTAGAGTTCCTAACAGTGGTCAAGAGTGTGAACAGCCTGGTGTCTGAGACATCCCAAATCATATGGGGTGGGGGGTGGGGGGGAAGGGGTCTGACCTGACAGGTATTGCTCTGCACTACTGCTCTGGGCTGCATAATACACTAGGCAACAGAAAAGGAAATAAAGCATAGTATTCATTACATTTGACTGCAGGGTCTGACCTCTCAGGAAGTCTGAGCATCTGCAGCTTCTGTTTACATCAGCAACAACTGTGGTGATCAGTGCTTCTGAAAAATGTCCTATTGCTTTCTTCTTGAAAATATTGTGGTGACTTAAGCCCCATAGAGCATGAAGTTTTTCTGAACACAGAAGTTCTCCCATTTACAGATGTCAGTCACAGAATCACAGAGCATTAGGAGCTGGAAGGACCTTGAAAGACCATCTAGTTCAACCCCCCTGCCACGGCAGGATCACCTAAAGTAGGTCACACAGGAACACATCCAGCTGGGTTTTGAATGTCTCCAGAGACTCCACAACCTCTCTGAGCAGCCTGTTCCAGTGTTTGGCACCCTTACAGTGAAATAGTTTTTCCTTACATTCACATGGAGCCTTCTATGTTGTCCTATTCTGTGCAGCCTCCCATAGGAGTGGGCCATGCTGGGAGTACTGTGAAGTCTATGTCCCAAACACGTGCTATTACCTGCACACAGCCTTCTTTTGTACAGTAGATGGTTTTGGTGCTGAGATGATCATGTCTGAGTGATAACACTGTTGTGAAATTCAGTATTGGGTTCAGTCAGTTTGGTCTGTCTTCTTGAGTTTTTCATGACAAGCCAAAGAGTCTGTAACTGGATGTCTGGGTTGCCGATTACAGCAACTGCAGGCTGCACTCTGTAGGTTGATGTATAGCAATTGGGAACATCAGGAATGCAGAGCTAAGTTATATTGACCTTGCCGTGCTGTAAGAGGCATGGGATGCCCTCTCATGAATACACAAATTGCATCAAGAAGCTTGTAAGAATATGAAAGATGCTCAATTTTAATGTGCTGAGATTTTGGTAATGGAAGTAGTGCCTTCTTAAATCTTCTATGTACACTGGTAGGAGAAGGACCACTGAAAAATCTGCAACCTGCAGGCAGTTTAAAAATAACACAGCAGACAAGAGCTGCAGGCAAATTTGTAAGGCAGGCGTGCTCTGTTTTCTGATGAATTGGTTTGTAATGCAGCTCTGCATGTTTTCCCCTTTACTGTCATTGCATCTGTCTCTGCAACTCAGAGTTAAAAAAGGAAAAAAGGTTCCCTTTGGTCTGCTGCAGAGGGTAGAGACAGTGAGTGGAATCAAAATGACCTGTTCAGCAGTCTGGGATAAAGGTGCCTTTACCACTAGTCACTTTCAGTGCTGCCTAGAATTAGCGTCTGCCTCTAAAACGGGTATAAGGAGGATATCAGAGGGAGAGCAGAGCTTTTAAAGGGTTCATGTCTGCTACCGGTCAGTCCCAAATCATGCACGCCAAACATTTGTGCGGTTAACCAATAATCAGCCTTTCTCTACAGAGGGTCAGAGAGTACTTTTTATCTAATGAGAGAAATCTGCAGGGCAAAGGCAGAAAGTTTGTCTTAGACTATAATAAACTTTGCAAAAGAGAATTAGCAGCAGGCACAAACCACTTCTTCTTTAGGTTAGCATCCTAAAATCATAATGATTTCATCTGCAGGATAGTGGTCAATTGTCAGGGTCTAGAAGCCTTTTGACAACTTCTGTTACATTTCAGAGAAGCAGAATTCAAACTGAAGAGGGTTGGTGGGTTTTTTTTTGCACGAGTTAGATGTTTCCTGTGAGCTCTTCCTTGTTCTAAAAATGTTTTCCATCACCTGCATTTCTGCAGACACACTCTTTCTTGACTCTCTTTGAAAGAAAAATACAGTGGAGTGTTCAAGTTTGAAGTTTCCATTGCAGTTTTATGAAACAAATCGTATTTTGACATTTCCCACTTTGACTGGTAGCAATCAGAAATTCAAATTAGAAATCATTTAAAAAACATTAAAAAGATTTGGATGAACCTGCAATGTATCTCATTTTTTGAAGGACTTTGAAGTTGTGAATGTTTCAGTGTTATTTTGAGTTGGTTTGGAAATACTTACCTGGAACCTTTTGTAAAATAGAAAACCTGGTTCTTAACATTTTAGTTATTTAGAAGAGGTAATGTACCTGGGATACATTATTGAATGTAATCTTGAGCTGATCCTGGATGCATAGCTGCTGACGTGACATAGTTCGTTGCTCTGACACATCATAATTGTTACAGCAGAAACCCAGTGAAACCAAGTGAAGTAGGGAAAACTACAGGACTGAGATGCTACCTTAGGCATTTACCTATCTAAATTTTTAGGGTTTATATTGTCAACTGGGTAGGTTAAAAATGGCTTAAATTCTTATCTGTTCTCAGAATTGTAATCCTTTGTGCTCAAAATTTCCACAGACATTTCATCTAAGCCAATAGTTGTCTCAGAAGGAAGCAGATGGACAATGGGCCAGGTTCATCCACATGATAACTACGTCATCCATCTAGTTACCTTGGGGGCAAAATCTGGCACAGTAGATTTATGCAGACTTCAGAGTCATAGAGATACGTGAAATCAGGGGGAAAACACTAAGATAAATGGCAGGCTGGCAAAGGGGAATAGAGTCCTTTATGAGCACCAGACCAGGGTTCAGCTTCCATTGAATGAAAGCCGTTCTTGGGCTGTATCAGTGTTCTTTTATTGAGTGATATGAACCCTGTTTAGGTTTTTATACTTCCCTGCATGAAAATGCAAGCTACCAAACTTTCCTTTCTACCTTTCATGTGGTCTCCAGAGTCCAAGTTTCCATTTTCATTTAATGCTCAAATGTTTGCCATATATCCTCGTTCTATAATTTCTACTGCTCCTTAGTATGTTGAACTATGATTTAACATTTTTATTTAATTGAAGGAAGGAAAAAACCAAAATACCATCACTTGTGTGTTGGAGGAGGAGGCTGTGCTTGCCAGGGAAGTTTATTTCCATTCTGTCATGCTGAGCTTCCCTTCAAAGTATTTGGATTTTAAAACCAGCTTTAGCTGAAATGAAGGGGGAAACAGATTATACTTATCAAAGTGAAGAGAGCAGGGAAGTGGCAATTCAAGCTAAATCTCTTAGATAAAAATACGCTTTGTACGCTTGAGATTTGTGATTTTTTCCAGAAAATGTTCCTCTGGGAAGTTGACATATCACCTAGCAGCATTACTGCCATATGAACCAAGGTGCAAAGAAATTAATCAGGAGCCTTTCATGCTTTTGGATCATTGTGCCAAGTCCCAATAGCACTTACTGTGATTTACAATGTGCAGTGTGACATTAGCAATTCATTAACAAAGGAAATTTTTCAGTGTTTGTGTAAGGGAACCCACTACATGCTCTATCTGGATAAGGAAGAATTAAGTAACAGTAAGAAAATGAGACTAATGAAGTTTCATTGTATAATCACAGTTAATTCAGTTGCCTGAGCCTGTAAACACCTTCTTTTGGGAGGGGAAACTTGCTATTTGTATGCCACTCACTAAGTAAGAGCTTGGTCAGGCAGCAGCCAGAGCAGCATCTCCTAAGATTCACAAAAAATCTATTCAAATAACATCAAAGCAGCACAGCCTCTGCAGAGGGCCAAGAGCCAGCCTGCACACCCAGTCCATCCTGCATCTGCAAAGGGTTCTGTATCACACACACATTACACATCCCCAGGACTGGGCAGTTTCCCCAGGCTTCTTGGGAAGATGCTGTTCTGCAGGACACAGGGAAGCCCAGGAAGTACCAGAATGCCTTGAATCAAGCATCCTACGTCCTCACAGTATTAAAGGTGTTGTCTGCACTGCAGGACCAGTGTTTCATCAACTGCAGTTGTTTAATTAGCTGTAGCCTTGCTGCAGACCTGTTGCAAGGATGTTTTTTATAGCTTCCTCAGGGAGTCTGCAGACTGAAACACACCCTGTGCTGGCTTTAAGAGGCACCTTGAAATCCATTTCACTGCAGCTTATCCTTGGTAGCAGTTCCTTTTAGAGGGCCGTATCACACCCAAGGAACTCATTGGTGTAAGACCACTAGGCTGACTAGCAGGGAACTATGCGTTGCTTTTTCCTAGGATCATGCCCCAGAATCGACCTGTTTAAAGTTCCTTCTTTTTATGGAAGTCTGTGTCTGTCAGACACACAATCAGCTCTCACTTTATATCCATCCAAACTTGTACATGAGAAAAATAATCAAATCCTCATGTTCTATGCACTTTTATGCCCTTGCAATTTAATGCATCATTTCCTTCTTCCCTGGAATGCACCATGGGTCTCTGTTGGTGCTCTGTCACTGTTCAATGCCACTACTACAGACAGAAAACATTCCTTCTACTTTGCGAAATGCAAGAGAATCTGCCTTTTTCTTTCTCTCCTTTATCACCCCTGCTGCTTTGCACCTTCACTTTCCTTGCAGCCACTGTCAACAAATACACATTAACCAACAGTCTCTGGTGGATATTCCAGGCCTGCTATACAGAACAGGACAGAGATTTGGAAGAAGAAATACTTAGACTACAAAAATATAACATAAACCAGAACATCTAGAGAGAAAGGTAGATAGAAAACATGCACAGAGACTGAATTCAACTTTTGTCTAAAGGTTACATATCTGATTTGGCTCCTTGTAAAACTCCTATGAAGCTGGCAGTGATTTCTGCATTTGATTGGTATTTAAATTGTGACTAAGCCCTTCGTAGGAGGTCATATCACCTTGAATGAATTCTTAAATATTTTATATGGATGGAGACACATGTAGAAAATGCTCTAAGGAGAGCATTGTTTTTAAAGATCCATTTATCCCACTGCCCACTGGTGTTTTCCAAAGAAAATGTCTTCAAAAGACAGTTGAGTATCACAACATCCTTGAAGAGACACATACACATGCACACACAGAGAGATCAGGGAGTCAGGCAGTATAAAGCCCCCAGGGACAATGGCACTTCCACCAGTTAAATCCTGTGTTAAACTTATCTGCTCCTTACCATCTAAAGGCTCAAGTAAGGGCTTTAAAGCATTGATCTAATAAAACTGCAACATGTTTAACTGTAGAGATTTGAGTATCTTTAAAAATTAATGAGTTCCTGGGAGGTCCATACTCTAAACACTGAGATTCTGTTTAACAATCTTTAAAGTGCTAATGGGGCAATATGTCTTCTAAAATGAAATTATTTACTGGTCAAGGGCCAAGAGAAATAAATGCTCATAAAATTTACTGTAGTGCTTATCAGTATTTGTCTGAAAGAAGATCAAAAGCCATTCCTAATGAGAATCTTCAGGACAAGGAATGAACATGGAAATTATTCAAAATACATGAAGCTGTCTCCTTTGCAGCTGTTGGAATCACTCCATTCCAGGATGTTTTTTTCTTCTTTTATCAGCGCTAAGAAAAAAATAAACTACTGAGTTGTAATCCTTGCCTTGCATAAGAAACAGAACAGAGTAGACAATGTCCCACATGGCAATCTCTGTCCATTAACTCTCTATGTCACCCAGCAGCCAAGCAGGGAGAACAACTATGAAAGTTAATACTTTTTCCTTTTGGTAATGTAACATATTGGCTGTGTCTACATTAGCAAGTAAAGTAGCCCATTAGAAGAGGGTCTGTGAACAGCTGATCCTGAGTCTCAATATCTTCTGGCATGCATTTGTTATGCAGTGTGATATTGTGACTCTAAGCTGCCAGAAAATGAGCTCTTTCCTTACAAAGTGCAAAGGAAACAAGATTCTTTAAAACAAAAATGCCAACTGACCTAAGCAACCATGCTTCCAAAACTATACTAAGAATTCCTGTATTTTCTTTCCACAGGAAGCATAATGATCATTATTTCTCTTACTGAATAAATTATGAAACTCAAAAACCTCTAAAAACACATGAAAATTCCTGTGTGTTGTTGGCACCGGAAGTCTCTAACTTTCATCAAGACTTTGGCTCTTAAATTCTTGGCAAAAATTCTTTCCTATTGTGTTTCAGCCCATATTACAGATTATCTGAAATGTCCATATATTACACTAGTATGTTATATATCCTTATGTTCAGAATGGCATCTGTCTTCCTAGAGCACTTAGCAAGACATTCTAGCATCAATAAAATTGCAATGCCTAAATGAACAAAACAGATATAATGACAATTTCAAAGTTGCTAGAATGAGCTCTGGTGGTGACAGAAAAGGCAGATTTACTCTTAATGTATGGATGGATGAATTTCTTTTAGCTTGTTCTTTTCTAAGATTTATAGTACACTGAATTTAGTGGAGAAGGTTTTGCATTTAACCAGTTCTACTGATTTCATTACGTGGTGTACTGAGTATTGTATTAATTTTTTTTATTTCATAAAACATTCTTTATGCACAAACTATTGTTGCTAAACTTCAGGAAAATGCATCATAATGTCTTTAAGTGGATAAAATAACATTTCAATACTCATGTTTTTTCCTAGAAGAAACTTTGTGGGGTTGGTTAGGTTGTACAATTTGCAACTACACAGGTCATATAGTAACCATTTGCAAACATATTTATGCATTTTTTTTATTATCTCTAGGAATATTAGGCAATAGTATGTACAAGAGTGATGTTTAATGACCACAGTGTTTACACCATCTTGGAAAGAACTACCTTAAACTGAAATAAACAGAGAGGAAGGAGGTAGTAAGCATACACATCCAAAGCACATACAAAGAATGCCATGAGCTAAACTGTAATGTAGATGGTAAGTGCTGAGAAATGGCTTTTTAAATATATATTTTTAAAAGTCTTCTAGCAGCTTTTGCATTTAAAACTTCATAGCAGCATTGGTAAAGATTCCCCACATCTGCCTTTAAGTGCCTGGAAGGTTTCCATAAGTGTCACTATGCTGCTAATGCATCAGGCATTGTCCTGCTCACCCTAAATCAGCCAAAGATGAAACAGGAGAGGCTGTTCCGAGTTGCACAAGATTTTCCTACTAATAAATTTTCCTGTGCTTTTGTAAAGGAAACTTAGTGGCTGGGCCCAGCATAGTGGATGTGGAGCAGCTGAAATCTGCTTTGGTGTAACAAACCTTCTCTGTGCTGTGTTTCACATCACACAGAAGTTTCTGATCAAAATCTGTTCTGCATGTTCTTTCTGAACAGGTATGATTGGCCCAGTTCTGTATCTATAGACTTAATTTATAATGTTATGGTGCAAAACACAAATTTATTAGATTATGTGATATTGAGAAGTGTCTAGGGAGCACCCAATTACACTTCTACTGGTCAGTGCTTATGCAAAAGAACAAAAAATAGCTACTGTTTGCAAAACTAAAAGTATGTCAGGAGGTTCTGGTTTTGTACAGAGAAATTCTGTAGATTTTATTGGCAATGAATTTTAAATTCACTTTTTTTTTTTTTTTAGCAAGACTAACAATTCCAGGTAGTTTTTCACTTTCCATGTTTTGATTTACATTTGGGTCATGTTTTTGAGAAGAAATCACCTAAGGAATGTTTTTCTAACATTTGCCTTTCATTAGCAAGCATATTCGAACTTTTCTTCTTTTTTCCTTCTTTTCTCTAATAAGGAAAAAAAAAAAAATATTTTTTTAATACAAAAGGGATAACCAGACCTGTGGCAAAACTTTCATTTTATATACACAACAGAATATGAACTGAAATCATACCTCAGTGCATGAGGTTTTTATTAAACAACTAAATTATATTAAACAAATCTTGTTCATTTCAACCATATCCTGGACCTGTTTTTCTAAGTCTCACAAAGCCCAAACAGCGTGGAAGGAAAAACAACGTGGAATATTTTTACCCTATGTGACCTAAATTTATGTATTTTTTAGTACTTCCAAGAGAAAGAGAAGTGCAGTGACTACTCCCTCTTCTCAGTTTCTTTTCAGCTTTCATATTTTAACTGTGTTCTCAGCTGCCTGCATGAGTCATGAAGAGCTGGAAACAAGACCCCCCCACACAACATTATAATAACTGCTTCCTCATGAGGAAGCCTATGTGTGTTTTGGGGTTATACCACTAAAAAGCCACAAAATCTCCTGACAGCTTTTTTGTGCCAGAAATCCACAGAGGAACTAATAGAGGAAGTGACAACACCTTAGCTGCAAAAATTGATTACTTATGAGTGTAATGGAAACTAAGATATTTGATTTCCATATCATTCTTTCTTGAAACTGATGCCATTGCTCTTTGGTATTTGCAGAGATTTCAGACTGCTGTTGACTTTGTGGATTGTTTTGTGTAATGATGGTATTGAATTTCACTGGTCTAAGCATAATTTGGATTTGATCCTGTGATGTTCCAAGAAGCTCTGAAATCCACAGGCTTTTATGAGAACTGGGTGTTCAGTGCTTGCCAGGCTGATCCACACTACTCCCAAGCTAACATGTTCATCATTGCCTGTTCCTTCCTATACAGTGTAAGCTATATCCAAACTAAATCTCTGCTTGAAACCACCTATAATATTACATTTAGAAACAACAGGGGAAGCTCATGGCAGAAAACCATTCTCCATTATGAAATCTCATAACTTCTAAGCCAGATCTCTCATACTTTGGCTCGTGTCTAGAGTGAGTGGAGAATATCAAACCAGGTCAAAGAACTTGTGCAATAAAAAGAGGAAAAACAAAGAAAGGTCAACATAAGTCCAATTCATTGGCAGGTCAAATGCATTCATACAGCAAATATAACAGCAAAAAAGCTGTTGTGAAACATATTAACAGAGGATATTAGTATCAAATGTGCCTGTTAGCTCTATTGCATTCATGAAGACATATGATTATGCCTTATATTGCCCTAATTCAGTCATATTACCTTGAGTTTATCTGCCTCTAACATTGAGCTTCAGTTCTAATTTCCCATACATAAGGTTAGACAAGGAATTTGTCAAACTGTCGTTACATCTGCCCATCAGACACTGCTCTCTTTCTCACTGGACTACCCTTCCACTTCTCTGTATACATTCTACTTTTACACTCAACTCTGGTTGTTGCTCATTTCACCATTAGCACAGATCTGACTACTTATCCTGCAGGCAGCTTTCTCTTCCTGCTCAGGACAGTTTAGTGATCCTCTGGACAATAACAGTCTGACTTTAATCAAGACTATGCAGGAAAAGCCTTTTTTCGCAGAGAAAGCTTTTAGACGTTACAAGTATTCAGAATTCGCTTACCACATTGTGTAATGAAGCAGAGCTAAAAATACCATATGTTCCTCTGACATTGCCCATTCATTACAATAAATGACTGAAATTTCTGTGACTGCAGAACAAAACATGTTTTATGTTTTTTTCTTTTAAGTGAAGCTGTGTATAAAGCTCTTTGCCATTTGGAATATCCTCTTAATGTTTTACATAAGAGGATAACAAAGTTTATTTGAAAAAAGCAGAGAAGCCTATGGCTTGTTTCCCTCTCATTTTCTTAAATGAATGAGGAGAGATCTTAGAATGTGAGATCACAGAAGTGTAACTGGCCAAATTTTTTCTATTATGAGAAATTTTTTGAGACTGCCCTTCAGAATATCACCTCTTAGGGGCAATTCATTGCACCAGATAAGCAGAAGTCCCTTCAATCATCTTCAAGCATTCTATGCAATCTGTGTAAGTCTGTTTCAGCAACTGAGCTGAGGTTATCAAAGCATGAGAAAGAACTGACACATACAGCCAGATTGTTTGAAGATGTTTATTTTAAACCACTTCACATAGTCTCATTCACTATTTTTTTAACCCAGAGAGATAATTTTTTTCCAGTAATTAAAACTCTGACGGCATGCTCTAGCCTGCACAACAAAAGAACCTACAATATTTTTAAAGTATTAAATAAAACCCATTAAAACCTCAATTTCTTCCTTTCAAGAGCTGAAATGATCTAATGCTATTAATAGAAGATTCTTTCTCTGTAGAAAATCTATTCTTCTATTTAAAGCTACTGGCAAAAGCTTGAAAGAGCAAAAAATTATGATTCTGACGTCTGGCTATCAGTATAGCCTCTGGATGGTGAGTTCTGATAGAGGCTCTAAAATAAATACATGTAGTTGCAAATAGGGCAGAATGATTGTCAAGACATCCATTCTCCACACAGTTGCACGCAGTGGCTCCATACCTGCTATAAGCCTTCTCAACTTGTCCCCTAGTGCTGAGGGATACAAATTCAAGGATACCAAACTAACAGCACTGAAAAAAACACTGGTTTTTCTTCATGCACCGAAAAAGGCATAGCTAATGAAGCAGTGACTTCCTCATGCTGTTGATCAGCCAAGCCTGATCCTGACCTAAATGGCCCCTGATTAGCAGAGCAGGTGTTGATCTGTCCCCATGATCTTCCTGCAGCGGTATGAAATTGACACTAGCTGCAATGACATTTTGTGTGGGCACAGGATGAAGAACTCGTGTCACAATAAATCAGCAAACAGACTATCTTCCTAGGTGTTTAAAGAGGACATTTTATACTGAACAGCTCATATCCTGCTTCCAGGCACCTGATCCATTAGACTTTGCTTCTTTGACATGTGCTGGCACTCAGTGATTTTGTTCACATGCTGACCACATGGTCCAGGTGCCGTACTAGAATTTACTCCAGAGTTAAGAGGTATGTGTCTTGTGTGCTCCTCATGGAATTGCTTGGAGATCATATTTGCAAAAACACATGAGTATGTTGCCCAAAACATGTGACTCACAATAAAACCACTAAAATCAGAATAGAATGGTTAGAGCTAAAAATAAAACACATCTATGATTTTGTTTAATAAGGAAATGGAAATGAATGTTTGTAAACTGTCCAGTGAAGAACTGCACTAGAGATGTCTGAATAACCCAAACAAGCCAGGGTGCTAAATATCACTGCAGCATTTGTGTGCTCTAAATGGAGAGCTAAGAAGCACTGTCAGCTAGCAGGGGGCTGGATGGAAGGAGTCATATATTCCCATGATCAATGCAGGGCAGTGAATTAGACACAGCAGCTCAGACTCCCTAACACAGTGTCTCTTTCACACAGCAGATAAGCCCTTAGAAGAACTAGATATGAACAAGTAGGCCTTGGTTCACAAACTCTTAGGCCAATACACAATAAATCTAGCTTTAGGGTATTAGTATGAGACCAGAACTGCCACAGTCCAAATGATATAAAGTGCAGGTCCAGTAGAAATTCACTCTGCCCTCGCAACTGTGTTAAAACAAAAGCTGATCAGTCAAATTTGTTCCTTCAAAGGTTTTTGCTGGATCCAGGTATCATTAGTCTTCACAACTTGCACTTTATGTCATATTTAACATTCTCTGTCTTCCCAAAGCTGGCATCAGTCTGGCATAAAAGTACAGAGCTGGCATAAACTGTATCACAGCTCTGGCTGATTTGACAGAAATATGATCATTTGCCCATGCATGATCTGAACAAAACCTGTTCTGCTGTTAAAAACAATCATGCACAGATTTAGTGTTAACATCAGCCTCTAATATGATGGCAGAGCCTGTCAGGCCAGAAGGTGATGTGAAACTACTGGAACATCTCTGCTGCTGCCCCGGCATAGAGGACTGGGCGGCAAGACACAAAATGAGGCATTACACAATGGCTCTAGCCTCTGCACAGATCAGTTCTGCTCAGTGACTTCAACTTCGAATGGCAGCTACATGCCACACGAACAGCAAGGAGAGTATTTCCCTTATAAGTATCTAAAGGGCAAGTGTCAGGAGGATGAAGCCAGGTTCTTTCAGTGGTGTCCAGCAATAGGACAAGGGGCAAGGGACACAAACTGCCACACAAGAAAAAAATCTTCACTTTGAAGTTGGCAGAGCACTGCCAACTGGCAAAGCACAGAGAGATTGTGGAGTCTCCATCTCTGGAAGCATTCAAAACCTGCCTTGACATGTTTCTGGATGATTTATTCTAGGTGATTCTGCACTAGGAGGGGGTAACTAGATATCTTCAGAGGTCTCTTCCAACCCCCATCATGCTGGGATTCTGCGCAGTTCTGTGATTTTCACAGGGCCTGAGCCTATTCCATGCAGCTGCACAGCACAGCAGCAAGGTGACACAGAACTGCCCCACTGTCAGAGTGAAACAGACCACCCTTTTCCTCATAGTTGTGTTTCTTTGGTTTTTGGCTTTGAGCTTTTTGCTTTTTACAAATGCCTGCATGCTCACTCTGTCCTCCTGAAATTAAGTACATATTCCATAGTGCATCTGCAGCTATATAATACACATGTATGTGTGCTATATTATATATTATATTACATAATTATATATTTAAAAATATAAAGAATAATCGAGGAGTCTGCTGGCAATAGGGATTTGATTATAAAATAGCTACTAGTATAGTAGGTCAGAGTGACAGAGGGTTTGGGAGCTTGATTTTAGGGTGGCATAGCCAGCATCAGAGCTCTTCTAAATCCAGCTGAGCTACCTAGAAGATGTGCCCTAGCAGAATCCAGTGCAAAGTCAGGCTAGCTCTGCTATGCAGATTCTAAACCATTCTCAATAATGCAGCTAATTCATCCTAGTAGCAGAGATGATGACTTCCAAATCAAATAAGGCAGAAGTTATAAGTTAAATTTTGGCATCTATTACAATGCTGTCTTGAATGTTCATATTTATAATGCTTCAGTGCCTAAATGTACAGTGAAAAGACTGTGAACAGAGTAGAACTGCAGTTCCCATTAAAAGATTTCTTAGCTCCCCTCACCTCTCCTGGTGTTTTTTCCCTCAGATTTCTGGTTTGTTAGGGGTTTTTTTGTTTGGTTGGTCGTTTTTTTTTTGTCCCTTTATTTTCTTCCCTCCCTGGAGCATGCAGAAGGGCAAAGAGTGAAGGGCAGTGATGCTTATAGCATTTAGTCAACATTAAAACTGAAAAGCTTTGACAGTTGAGCACAAACCAAGCCCAAACTGGCAAAGGCAGCTGCAAAAACCCAAACAGTCCTGTTTCAAATGGCAAACTTTTCTCATTTGTTGAAAATGTTCTATGGTAGCTGCAGGGTATGCTGAGCCTGCCTAAGGGCAGGTTTCACTTATGTTGTGACCATTTAAGAAGGAAAACAACTCTCTTCTTCCACAATGCCCTTTGATGCTCAGCAAATAAATTTTACCATTACATCTGTAAAGCCACTCGAGACATACAAATTCTCCAGTAAAGAGGTCCTCAATTTCTTGTTCTACAAACTAACCTGGATACACTGTGGTCATGAAAAAAATTTGAAAACCCAGAGGAAATAGCTTAGTGTCACCTACTAGCAACACATTTCCCAATTTTTTCTTGGTAAAACAGTCTTACATAATACTTTAAGTAAAACTCCATGTGTAGGGAGACCTGTCTCAGGTTGTACCAGTGCTAGAACACGAACATTCACTTCTGAATGTTAGTCCAGCACTCTGCCATTTATCTTCTCTTGCCAAATCCTGGAGCCCACTAAGTTCTGACTGCAGACTGCAGTCACGGGCCAAAGGAATTCCACAGAGGTGCCCACTGGCATGCTGTACTTTATCTTGCTATGAACATGAGAGGATATAGCAGCTGCGAGGTCAGTACTATACGGAGTGGGTGCGAGCTGAAGGTGTACAAATGTACCTGTTTTAAACAGAGCTGAATTGTGTGTAAAATAACTGCACTGACAGTCACAGAAAAGTATTTTCAATGATTGTAGTGTGCAGCTGCACATGATGTATGTGCATATTTAGACCTAATTTGATATATAGTTGCCACAGCTGTATGTATGAATCATATAATAGCTGTATTCTTGGCCAGTTCTGAATCTATACATGTAACCACTCAGTTACACAAGCAAAACTAAGGATTGCCAATAGACGCCTTTCGCAGATTCATTTAATCATTTCTCTTTGACATTGTGGCCTTAGATTCAGTGCAAACAGAAGGACAACTTCACAGTTCTCACAATTTGCAGAATGAGACCTTGCTATGCAAGCATAATTTCTTGCTATGATTTTTCTCAAAATAGATTAATCTTTGTAGAAAATGAGAACAGAGGCTAAGGAGGGTTGAGGCACAGATGGGATGGCACCAGTACCTACTTCATACAAACATAGCATAGTAATAGTTTCTGTTGTGCTAGGATGCAGAGCTACAGGGGAATTTAGATTGAAGTCAAATATGATGCTGCCTGCCTGTCTTCAGTGGAAATACAAGACACATGGCCTGTCTCATCTTGCCTTCTTCAATTTAATCACACTTCTAGTGACTAAACAGAAAAAATAAACAGTTTCTCCTCAACCACAATACTAATTTTCTTTCTATACTGTTTACTTTGAATAACCAGAGTTCATTTCTATGTCCTGTTCAATGCTTCATTCAAAGAGCTTCACAAGCACCTTCCAAACACTATTTTGAAGTTTCAGCAATGTTCATTTGTATACTGATAACCAGTGTAAATTTCCTGGAATTTTTTTGCTCTCTCTTTCAGGGAAGAGGGAAGGGCTGTTTCTTGCTTTGCTCATGAATCCAGCTCCACTTCTCAGTGAGAGAAAAGTGAGAGCTGTCTAGACCAGAATATAGTTACATTGTGGGTAGTGTGTATATTGGCCCTCATTTAGAGATGGTGCCTAAAATGTAAATGTTATTCAGGATGTGTTGCCTTCTATTAGGAATTCTGAATAATGAACTACTCTGAAAAAAAAATAGCCCAGTGGGGAAAGCATCAAACTGCATTTTAATAGTTATGGACTGACAGATACGTGTTTGCGTCTCGATACATGTGCAAATAACAGTCACTGGCATTCATAATGGCATCTGGTAAGTTGTTATGCTATTGTATGATTCGAGGAAAATAATATGGTGTGTCTTTTGGCATAAATTGCCTTCTGAATAATCACAGAAGCACATATAAGCAATAAACATCTGTACTTAGCAAGACCAAACCCAGCTGCTTCACCTCAAACCATTTAAAGTCGTGAGTCAGAGATCCAGAATCACAAGACTGACTGATTAATAGACTGACTTTGGATTTTATTTTGCCTTCAAGAATTCTCTAGCCTAATGGCTGCCTCCTCATTTCTTGTTTGCAGCCAGGAAGATTTAAAAAATGGTCAGCTGATTCCTGATTCCAGAATTTTATATTCTCAAATTCCAAATGTGATGCCTACTATAAAATTACATTAGTTGACAGCTCTGCAGATCCAAAGGCTTTTTACTTCTGCCATCAGTTCATTTGAGATAGCAATATGGAGAAAAATATTCTGTATAAAATATTTCAGTAATGCCTGTGAATTAAAGAGTTTTCTTACTCTCTACCACCAGAAATACTTTGATTAATGTTTTTATTGAACTATTTGTTTCAGTTTCCTTCAGTTTACTGAAATACAAAATGCTGAACATCTCCTTCAAATGGAAATTTTTAAAATACTTTTTCAGAACTGCCAGCACAATAAAATATCAATTTATTAGCACAGCTCCAAAGATCTCTGTACTTGCAGTTTGTTGCAGGTGCTGTCTCATTTTATTTAGTATAATTTGGTTTTATTGTGCTAGTTTCTCTGGAGTGCAGCATTTGTCACCTTTCAGATGACTGGTAAATGCTGTATTGAAAGGCAATTACCACTATCTTCCATTTTCCTGAGAGGAATAAGAAAAACTAGGAAAAGCTGTTGTTATCTGACATAATGAGAGCTGAGAGGATGCTGTTGTTTCTCTCCACTTTGTGCAGGCATTCATAGCTGACTTCCAGTGGCAGTGCAGGTGTAACACAACAGGTAAGAGTCTGCAAGGGGCCACACAAATGGGCCAAATCATATTTCTCTGGCACTAAAGATGAGGGAGAGGAATTTCACTTGCTGGCACAGGGATAGCATGAGTCCTTTGCAGTAGATCAAGATCTACTTTTAGAAAAAAATGTAGTGCTGTAAAAATAACGTTAGGGTGTGACAGTTCAGGTTTTTTGTGAGTGACAGAACTCATTTCTTCAAGAACATTAATAGATTTTGAAAACAGACAATAGAAATTAATTACTTTTCTGGCCCACATGGTTATTCAGAAGAGCTTGGTAAAGTGAGTCACAAAGGCTCAATAACCTATGGTTTAATTTAAGTTAAATGACTTCTAAGAAAATCTTAAGATTTTCTGGGAAGGGAGATAAACTTTCTGTTCATAAAGAAGTAAAAGAACAGGGAAGGATGGTGGGAGTAAATCTGAAAGGCTCTGGTGCACAAAATCTGGAGAAAGCCAGCATAAGCAGCCTCAAGAGAAGATGGGATGGCAGTAACCCATGCTTCATATTTTGATCTTGCCCTTTGTTTTAGTTTTCAATACTGGCAGAAATGTTATAAATAAATAAAGCAGAAGGTTGAGAGGGGGCTGGCTGCACTAAATATTACAAGTAACTGTCAGATTAGTCACATGTGGCATTTTCCTCTTCAAGCACTGAGAAACAGGTGAAGTTGAGCATTTATTGTACAATTAAGAGCTCATGGGATATTTAAACAAATCAGTACTCTAACCAGATCAGGTTTTTACAACTTCATAGAATCATAAAGGTTGCAAAAGACCATGCCCAGTAAACAATGTCCCAAAGTGCATGTCTGCATGTTTTTTGAACACCTCAAAGGATGGTGACTGCACAATCTCCCCAGGCAGCCTGTCCCAATGCTTGACCAGTCATCTACTGAAGAAAATTTTGCTAATATCCAATCTAAAACTCCTCAGATACAGTTTAAGGCCATTTCCTTTTGTCATATCACTTGTTACTTGGGAGAAAAGATCAACACCCACCTCACTACCACCTCCTTTCAGGTAGCTGTAGAGAGCAATGAGACTTTGCCTCAGCCTCCTCCAGACTAAATAACTCCAGTTCCCTCAGCCGCTCCTCACCAGTTTAATTGCACTTCTCTGGACCTCCCTCTGCTCTTCTCCAGCACCGCAATGTCTTTCTAGTAGTGAGGAGCCCAGAACTGAACCCTACATTCAAGTATTCACAGGGCTTGAGTATTCATTATATCTGAAACTCACTCTGATTTAATATTGTAAGCCTATATATATATTCCCTGAAATACATCCCTCTGCATATGTGGAGCATGAAAAATTAATTCCATTAACAGGTATTCTTTAAATAGGTCTCTAGAGTTCTGTGAGTCTGAATTATGCTGCATTTTCCAATACCATTTTAATTTTGCATGTTCTAGATAAAAAACAGTTTCCTTTAGACATCATTGCCCTCTTCTCTGTAATGGTGACAAGAGGGGAAAAGGATATTGAAAAGTTCCTCATCAGCATAAATAAATTAAAATCCCCACTTCATAGAAGCCAAGAGGAATGAAGCTGCTATTAAATGTTTTAAGAGGAAGCTGTAGGCAGAGATGACCAAAATGAAGCTCCTCAGTCTAAATATATTAGCGACTCTCTCCACATGTGTATTTTTAAATGTCAGACAATCTGTTAAAACTGAAACAACTTTGAAAGCAAGGTGGCTGGAGAAAGGATTGTGATACAATGTATTTAAAGAATGGAAGATCATCTTTGCAGTTCTGTATTTCACAGAATGGTAGGGATTGGAAAAGACCTCTGGCGATTAGCTAGTCCTGCTAGACCCTGCTAAAACAGATTGCCCGGAATTGCATCTAGGCAGGTTTGGAATCTCTCCAGAGGGGACTCCACAACCTCTCTAGGCAGCCTGTTCCTGTGCTCTGTCACTCTCAATGCAAAGAAGTTTTTCCTCATGGTCAAATGTGTTATAGTTCCTGTATTCTAGTTTGTGTCTATAACTGGGCACCACTGGAAAGAGTCTGGCCCCATTCTCTTGACACTCACTCCTTAGATATTGATAAGCATTTACATCACTTTTCTTTTCTCCATCCTAAGGTCTCTCAGCCTTTCTTCGTTAGAGTGATGCCTCAGTCCCCTCAGCATCTTTGTAGCCCCCACTTGACTCTCTCCAGTAACTGTCTGTCTTGAACTGAGAAGCCCAGAACATGACACCAGATATGGCCTTACTAAGGCAGAGGGGAGGAGAACCTCCCTTGCCCTTCTGGTCACGCTCTTCATAATACAACCCACAATACCACTGGCCTTCCTAGCCACAAGAGCTCACTGCTGGCTCATGATGAACTTGTCCACATTTGCAGGTTAAAACTTGGTTTTCTCTTACCGAGGCCAGTCCTGTATTTCTATTAACAAAGTTTTCTAGTGAGGCTCCTTCTGTAATTTTTCAGGGATTTTGAAGTTCTGCAAAAAGTTTCACAGCAGTAATCCCATGTCATCCAGCAAGAGAGATCTATGTACAGTATTTATAAACTTGTACAGTCCTACTTGCTGCAAATTGATGTTTAATTGGATAATTTTGCTTTTTTCATTATCCATCTTGCATGCATAATTGTCTTAACTGTGCCCATGGGATAAATTCACAGCTGTATATATAAACTGGATGGAGGCATCTGCTTGTACAGCTTCTCTGTAAATTTGGAGGTGGATATGTAAGAGCAAGTACATTACAGACAGTCTTGAAAGCATCACATGCACCTACATTGCAGAATGGAGAGCAACAATTCCTCTTTATGAGCTGAGTGACAATGACTGGGAGAATGCAAGTGAGATTCCACAGCAAAAGCAAAGAAGTGCTTCCAGGAGCTGCTGTGGCACAAGATATCTTTCTCCGAGTTAAGTGGGTTTGCATTGCATAAGAGGCAGAAAGGAAGTGGTAAAACTGCCCGTGACCTTTCAGCAATTTCTCATTCTATGAAATGCCAGCAGTAGCTCCCATGAGCTGCACAGCTTAGCAGTAACTGGTGGGGAAACAACTAGTTAGGGTGGGGAATGGCTAGGATGAAGTCTCCCCAAGCAGCACAGCTCTTCAGCAGGTGATGCTGCAATTCAGAGGGATCTTGTGGAAAGACAAGTCTGTAATGCAGGCTGCTGGAATCCCAAGTGTGTGGTAGGGACATGGGTAGACTGGACTGTCCCGCCTTCTTGTCCTGCTGACTAGTGTTAGGCTCTTCTCAGCTGATGTGCAGAGCTCTCCCAGGGCTTCCTGTCTACTAACATTTATGCTTCGTGATTTTATCAGAGAATTAACAGTTTTTTCTTTGCCAAATGATGTTATGCTATCAGGTTTGTGTTGTTCCGTTGGCTTTTGACAAGCAAAAGCTATCTGACTATGTTAATCATTTTTCCAGTACATTCTGGGATGGAAGCTCCTCTGTTTACAACAGCCCCCAAAGGCAACTAGCAGCACCCTTGCATAGGTTTGGTCAACTCTTGACCAGGTGAAATGATTCTAACAACTCTTCATTCACACTTCCCTTACTTGTCATTTCAAAGAAGCATTATTTGTAATGACATGTGGCAGCATAGTTGCTAAATGCTTAGCAAAAATAATTATGGCACTGCTGTGACTGAGTGGTTCATGCAGAACTAGATTTGGCGGGTATATCAGGAAAACATGTTGCTAAAGGGTAGCTCACTTATTTTTCAGTAAATCCTTATCAAAAAAGATTAAGTATTCTAGCATATCCAGTACTGTCAGCTCAGGATTCTACCCCAAGTTTTATGGTATTTGCACTTCATAATGGAGTAGTTTCATTCAGGCAATTATCCATAAATGGCACACTATTTCCATTTCTTGCTTCACTTTTCATAAAGGCCATCCATGTGCATGGGCCAAGGTATCCCAAACCTGGGAGCATTGATTTATTTTTTTTTGCACAGTCCTGCCACTAACATGTCTCGTGACTTTGAGCAAACCACTTCCTCCCTCTGGGCTTCATTTATCCTCTAAGTAAAAGGAATACAAGTAATTTAATTTACTGTGAAAGGTATGACTACCATTTGCATTGTCCACTGGATTCTTAAGATAATAAATGGATGCTTGTTTAATAGAGAGGACACTTCTGGCAGTTTCTTTGGCAGGAGGATGCCTTCCCTGTGACAAGAGCTACTCAGCACCATTTTAGGGAAAGAGAAATCTGATGGCTTTAGTCATGCAGTGCTGATGAGGAGAAAATAAGAGAGATGCAGAGAGTTTCTAAGGTGATTCTGCACTCCTCATCTGGGCAAACTTTAATTTTTGATTGCCAAAATTATGTCTACAGTATCTCCATCACCCCTCCACTGCCATTCACAGTGTTTTAGGACAGCTTTTTCCTGAGTCATGGCCATGTGTTTCACCATGGTTTCAAACACAGTATGTTTTAAAGGCCTCTTGTAGGCATCTTGCTTTTTGGACTGCCTGTTTTAATGTTTCCTTTTTTACCTAATGATTTAAATTTTATGTAGTCCCTTTGCTAGAAATTAAGTACCTGTACACTGGATGCATCAGGACTCTTAGCCCTCACAATTGTTATTTCAGTTGTTATTCACTTAAGACCTTTTGAAATGAGCCCTGAACACCACTCAAGATGAAATCCAGAATGGTATCATCTTTCTTGTGGGTTCCAAGATTAGCCATTTGATGAAGCAGCCATTTACTGCATCCAAAATTATTTATCCCTATGTTTTGTCTTGAAGAGACAGTGACCTAGACTATGTGAAGGGAGTTGAAATCTTCTGCTATTGATAGTGTCAGTAATTTACATCTTCTCCTTAAAACTTCAGCTCCTGAAGTCTTGCAAGCTTTTATTGAAAATTGAAATTTCCAGAGTAATATTTAAGTCTGCTTTATTCACTCAACATGCTTTTTGACTGAGATGGTTACGCAAATATTAACAACCTCTGTAAACAGGAACAAACCACATAGGAGAAATCCCTCCTTAACGCAGTCCCTGAAGAGCCTTTTGGAACAAATGGCTGTGTGCATAATATGTTTTTTCCTAATTAGCATCTCTGGCAATAAGCCACTTGGGTGCATTTGATATGCTTTTATCTTAAGATTAAATTTGAATTTGCTGCAATGACATCTTCATTCTTGTTTTAGATCTCTGCCATAACAAGATTATTGTGTGATCCAGCCCCTCTTTGTATACGACTCAGGCTCTATGGGCTCTGTGATCATGCCAAATAAGGAGTATTTTATTTGCAACTTGCCTCTTAGAAGTAAAAAAATACTGTTGTAAAAGTTTCAGGGCAGATTTGTTATTTTTTGACAACTTTAATATAAGCTGCACAAGCCAAGGAAATAATTTATAAGTTTTCTGAGGAGACTGCAATTCCAATATTAAAAAAAAAAAACAAAAAGGGTCACTCAAGCTCTACATGACAGACTGAGGCACAGATTTTAATGACTTTTCCAAAGTTCTGAAGAGCTGGATATAGAACAGGTCCTTTCCTTACTCTCGTATTCCAAACACATTTTTTTTTTCCTACCACAGATAACTAAGGACTTTCAAAAAAATACTTTTCCAAAGACATCTTTGGAAATTTGTGTTACAAACTGCTACAACTCTTATGAAATCAGTTAATCTCTTATTGATTGTATCAACTGAGGGTGTGCCACAGGACTTTCCAGTAAAATTAAGTAAATAATAAGCAGCTTCCATAAACATTAGAAATGGACAGTAACAGGATTTTCTGTGCCATGAAGAATTCCCTAATTTTCAAAATTTTTATTCTAAAATGGAACCTTTCTTTTCTTTCAATTTGTGGAATTCTTCAGGTCACAGTAGGAACTGTTGTTTAAATCAGGTCAGTCATTCATCTAATTCAGTTGCAGCATTTTCTCTATTAGGTTCCTTACCAGCTGCTTTAGTGAAAGGCAAGTCTTTATTCTGAAGGGCAAAAAGGGATGGAAAATGTCATGGCACTGCAAAGCTACCTCTCAGACATCGCTTTAGGAGATTAGAAATAGAAAAAACCTAACTGCAACAATGAAGTAAAGTGACTGCTACAAATCAGGCACCAATCTAATTCAGTTCACCACATGGACCTCTGGGATTTTCATACTTTATGTGCTTAATCAGATTTCATATAATGTCCATTCATTAAGAAAAACATTTCTATTTCCCCAGGTTAGTAGATATCTTTCTCCAAAAATCTTTTTACTCCACTCTCTCTCTTTTTACCACAACAGCCTGTTAGCTATTCAAGTTAAAACCACAGAACAGGAATATACTAAGACAAAACTGGAAATCTTTGCTCACTTTCAGTGGAGATTTGTTCCCCTCTAATGCCACAAGAGGACTGAGAAAAAGGGTTACAGCCACACTAGTGTGAAGTCGTACTGGGAAGTTACCACTGTAACAAGAACGTGCTGAAGTAAATACCATGATGCCCCCCATATAAGCTCTACTGTAAATCAAAACCTACAGAAATCACATTCTGTTATGCCAGTGTTGCTCTGTAACTGCAAAATAGTCCCAGATTTCTAGCAAAAACAGTGAGTTGTTGGTGGGAAAAAATTGCCACACATTTGAGATCCATAAATTAATCAAGTGTAATTTATCAACTTGCAATATCAATAATAATCTAGCAATCGTAGCAAGCTCTTGTGTATAACATTTAATGCTTACAATACAGTCACTGCACATCCATACAGGTGTGAGGATTGGAGATGCTAGGAATTGCAGATGATAGATTCAGTCTACTCACTATAAACCATATTGTTCATTTAAAAGGAGATTAAAATATGGTATCTAGGTTTACTTAAAGAAGATGTTACTTCCAAGAGTCACCTAAAGTCTCCTTAACCATTTAATGTCTATCATTTATTTTTTTCAAGGGTGCTCTTAACCTGGTTTTCAGCACTACAATTCATGGCATTGCCTCAGAAACCATTCACAGCGTGAAAAATGAAGGCCAAGCACCTGAGCTGAGTTAGTTACATCAACTTCTTAATTGACATCTTCAATGCCCATGTCTTAAAACTCTGTCACAGCTTTAGATTTAAGAGAAGAAAAAATATGCCTGGGAATGGTGAAGTGTAGGATTAGGAATAATAAAGAGAGAAAGATCTGGAGCTAAAATTTCCAGAGGCTTGAAACTACAGCTGACTTGGAAGCCTTCAGGTAGGTAAGAAACCACAACAGAATTTAATAGACATTCTCTAAGCATATAAAATGCTGCCTTATCTAATTGTTATGGAAAATCATTGTATACATCTCAAGCAAGGCAGTAAACAACCAGTAATTTCAAATCGTTCTCTGATGCTCTGCAGGCTCCCCAGCTATGTAAGCTGGACACACATCACCCCCACACTACTTAGGGCTTTTGTGGAGCAGGTAGTGCAGCGATAGGTAGTACCAAAAAGTCTCCTGAGTGTACCAATACTTCTGCCTTCACAGATCAGTGGAGAAAAATGTGTGTGATCACGCACTTAAAAGCTTCACCATAATGCATATGCACAAGGAACCGAATGAAGGTTGAATAGGCAACCATAATTCTAGCATTTCCTAAGTTTTTTAGTTCTAGCCTTTAAAATCTTAATAACACACTCTTAATATAGTGACCTTCCGGTATATAACTATCTGAAAGTACGTGTGCGATGTTTTCTCAGTATCTGGGAAGGTTTCATGTTGTGCTTTAAAAAGATCCTGAAGAATAATCATTATTTAACTAAAACATCTTTGGTTTTCTTTTCATTTTGCTTTTGCGTGGAAGCCACAGAACAGCTTCTCACATACCAGATGAATAACGTGTAGGAAGAGTGAGATAGAAACTAAATTATTATTTATTTTTTGAAGTATGTGAATTTAATTTCACCAGGCACTTGATTTTCATCATAATACATTCTTTTTTTTTTTTTTTTAAGTATCACCTGAATGCTTCAATGAGTTGTTTTTCTATGTTACTGGAAAGTCTATCTTTCACAAAATAATACACTTCTATTCAACTTATTTTTTCAGCTGTAGGTTGAAAATGAACATACATCAACATCTTAAGTACTAGGAAACAAGAAAACACGCTTCATCTTCAAACTATACAGCAAAATACTATCATAGCCATACTGGGCAACTGTTAGACAACCTGACCAGTTTCAAAGCTTTCAGAGAAGTAAACCTCTTATGTGATTGGATTTTTTAGGGAAACTCATTTTCTCGTCAGTGCCAGAAGGAAAGAAACTTGCTATCCAATACATATCTGAACTAAAAAGCATTGTGACACTCGCAGTCAGAGATATTGCCCATTCCCTGTACCCTCTGCACCAGCTTTTCTGCAAGATAACTGTAAACACAAATCTCTCTCCCTACTGAAAAGTGTGCATATAGATATTGAAATGGAGCACATGTAATAATTACACGATTAATCTGCCAGCACCATCACTGATTCCTAGTTTTGGAGCAACACAATCATGGGTACGCAATGCATGATTTTCAGTGCACAAAGTATGAAAGAACAACCCCACTTTCCAACTGAACGAGAGCTGATGGATTTTTTTTTTCCTATACTCCTAATGATCACAGAGATAACACATTCTTGCATATTTTTTCACAAGCAAAACATCACAGGAGTCCAAATTCCTTAATGTTAAAATCTAGCTGCATACCCATAGTATCTCAGTAACATGTTCTAAAATTCACAAAGCTTTAGGTTACATAATATCCACTCACTTCAGTTAAAACTCCAAGTAAATATGATAGATCAGTTTAACAAACTAAGGCACCAGTAACAGGAAGTATTAATCTGTTTTTCTGTTAGTTTCCTCTATTCCTTGCTACTTACCTCTGAATGCTGCTGTTGCTTGGAGCACACAAAATGCAGCAGCTCAATTTGAGGAAGAAAATTTTTTTTTCCTTTCACCCTCCGTTGCTGCTCTCTCTTGAAACTCCTTCACTTTTTTCCTTTCATGTTGCACAAAAATACAAGGATGGACTCCTTGGGCTCCATCCAGGTCTGTTGATATTATGTAAAACAGATGAATGTGTTTCCTTTTTTAACCATGAAAATCATGTCTTCTCTGACAGGCGCCTGGATCATTAATAGTATACTGTATGCAACTGTGAAAGCCCACGTAATGCTCAGAATTGGGCTCAGCTTTCTAAATGAAGAACCAGATGAAAATCTGCAAAATTACTTCTCTCTGTTCCCACAGAAGCTGGAATTCACTATTTAACCAATACCATTTTTTCATTGGAAATGCTGGAGACGTCTACACTAGGTTTAACACCAAGAGCAAACACACTGGAGTTGTTTTGGTCAATAAAGTGCCTCTAACCTCACTCTAACTTAGGTCAGCTACCACATCAAATCTGTGATTCCTTTCTCCCAAGGCAATTTTGTTTTACAGCACTGTCAGCAAACTGCTTCAGCACTGTTTGAAAAGATTCCAGCTTAAATTACAGTAGCGAAAGCCTGTTCTAGGCTTTTCCCCTACTATTTTTTCTAGAATATTTAAATTTCATATTATTCCCCACGCAGGCTTAACCATACTTCCCAGAATGCAGGAACACAGTCTTTCCTTCCTGTAATCCTAAATGCCTTCATTAGAGAGACTTAACACTGAAGTGTTTTGGAAAAGCAGATGCTCTAGGTTTAAAAGAAACGGGAGAGGACTCTCAGTGAACAGCTGCATTGCTCTCAGCTTCAAGCAAGCCACATCTCAGAATGGTTCTGTACATTATTTTGTCCCTGGCAACATATTATTACCATCTAAATTTAAAAACACTGGCTTTCTTGCATGGAGGCAAAAGCAGACTTTAAAGCACAATGACTGTTCAGTTCAAGCATTCTATGCTGATGCTGCAGAAAATAAGATAAAAATGAAAAACAGTTCTTGTCTGAGAAGACCTTTGCTTGCAAGGTTTCTGTACAGAACTGGCCAAAGCCACAGGTATGGCAATTCTTGTACACTTTCAGATGTAATCACTATTCACAGTTCTTTGTTAAAATCTCATTCTGCAGCTGCCTCGGCTCTTTATTGACTGCTGAGAAATATCTTCTCTCTACTATTGAGCAGCATTATTTTACATCTCTTAGTAGACTAAAATGCTGGACATTAAACTCATGTTCCAGAGTTACAATTTTTCAGTTCTAAAGGAAAATATTTTTAAAATAAACCAAGCACTGTCTGCTTCTGTAGATATTAGGTCATGTAATTCTTGGAACGGTGTTCTGACAAACAGTATCTCTTGGGAGCCCTGAGCACACCTCTTGCCCTTAAAATGGCTAGTGAACATCCCAGATTTCTCCAAAAGGGGAGAAAATCTAAAGAAATTTTTGAAAGAGTCTTGAATTTTGAAAGAGTTTTGAATTTAAACTAAACCACAGTATTTTTTGTTTCCCTGTGAAACAGATACTAACTTTTTTTCTCTCTTACTGAGTCTTCTTGTAGATGCACGTACATTTACTTTCCAGATACTTTAGTCAGTGACTGAATGATCCATTACATTGCAACTCAGGTAAATTGCTTGTTCTGAGAGCAGCATGTTAACCATATGGATAATATATGATTGATTTATTTTAATTCAATGAACACATGTAAAACAGGGGCACAGCCTTTCAGTCATAAAAAAGACTTCAACAGACAACGTATTATTTATTCCCTGAGGGATAATTTAAACCAAGTTAAATGAAGTACTGCTTCATTGACTATTAACATCATTGGGAGTCTTATAATTAATGTCAGTGGCACAGCCTAGTTCACCATTTTGTGTGTGTGTGTATATATATACACATATATATAAATATAAATATATATGATCCAGCTAAGGATTTACTTACATTTCTTGGGTTTAATTTTTTGCATTTCAGAAGTAGCTAATTCTCTCTAGAGGATGATGCAGTCCAGAAATTTGGGAACTTTGCTTTTTGATAAATCTATGTTTCCTGATTGTTTTTATGTAATTACATCTGTAATGTGGTGGATTAAATATCTTAGAGATTCTTACTGAAACAAGAAGTTGGGGTATAAAAGTCCTGATTTCTCTCTTAATATTTAGTAGAAGTTTGCCAGTGAGCATTATCCTGACCCAGCAATCAGTATCTGGCCATTAATCTAATTGTTATTCAGTAAATTCTTTCTATTACCACCTATCAGGCATTTGCTGCAAAGTCTAACGGTCTTTCAGTGTTGTAACATAAGAGAAAGAAGGATGTTGAGTCCCAGCTCATTGAGAAGGAAGCTGAGACCCAGCAAAGTTCCTAAACATGTGCATAAATTAAAGCATGTAGTCTTAACAAGGTTAATAGGATTCATCTGTCAGATGCCTTACGCACAAACATGTGTCTCTGAGTTTTAAAACCACATTTTGCTAAGCTTCCAATGCTTGAAATTTAGGCACATAAGTTAGAAAATCTGGCAAAAGCTTCTTAATATTTTGCTGAAAAACAAACCAGAAGTTTTCTTATGTAGAAGTTTATATGAATCACTTAGTCTTAATGCCCACAGAACAGGCTGTTCACCAATGGGAGGTGTTGCATCATGGGCACACAGGTTGCTGGAGGGCTTCTGAGGCTGAACTGCAGTGACCAAGGCAAATTGAAAGTTTTCATACAAGACTGAGCAACATGAATGAACACACCGACAGAACTGATGATTTGGACTCCTGTTGATGTGCAAAATTCCCAAAAGGCTTGGAATGGCTTAACACCAGGTTCAATTTTTTTCTATCACCTTTTACATAATATTCAGAACACTCATTTTTATATTTCAATGTATATGACGTAGCAACTTACACTGCAGGAATAAATAAACAATCTCTGCAGTAGTAACAATCTGAATTCCCTTCATACCCTTTGGTGTTGTCCATGTACTGGAAGTTTTTCTTATCAAACTTACTTCAAGTGTGTGACTTTTGTAAACCATCCTAGATATTTCATGTAAAAATGTGTGCACGGGGTAACAGTTTTGAATAGAATATTCTGTATTTCAGCTGTCAGTGTATTTTTGTATTAGAAGACATTTATTTATGAGATCATGTATCTTTGGATAACAGTTAAAATCTAAGATATTCTTTGCTGGTACCAAATGGTAACCCCTTTCATTAAATCTGTGCAAGATTCCATCTTTTCATCTTGTTTCATTGTGAAGTTTGTTTTAAAGTATTTCAATAAAAAGAAATTAAATTGTCAACATTACCAGATAATTACTTGAGCAATTGATCTAGCACAAATTTGGCATATAAAACCCTACATGGATACTAAAAACCTATTAGCACATTGAGGAACAATGGGGCAGACTGAAAATTCAAGGTCTTTGCTTCCAATTCCTTTTTTTCAGGAATAAAAATACAATGCAAAAATTTGTCTATCAGAATGCTGAGTGATAATTTTAGAACTCTCCGAATAGAATCAGCAGACTCTTTGAAGCACTCACTCTGAAGAAAGATTGGCATTTGAGAGATCTCTCTTAAACAGGTTTGAAATTAGGTGAAATTAGGACTATACGTTATTCAGTATTTCTTATTCATAGATTGTTTTTAACTCAATTTTGAGATTGTATTCTATCAGATGTAATGATTATCTATAGAAAAGATACATTCATTAAAAAAATGGAAATAACTTCTCTTTAAACCAGAGACTTCGAGATTAAGTGCTGAAAGATTATAGAATGAAATATTTGTTCCCTTGTCAAAAAGATGAAGGCATCTCTTATTTTAAAGCCTTTTTTCATTTGAATACACTTAACATGCTTGGAGTACTTTGCTACTACTTCAGTAAATAACATCTGTAGCCTCTTCTGATTTGGAATTAATGTTATAGTTAGTAGAGAAATGAGACTAGATATTCCAATATATTCCTGGAAGTAACTTCAAAATTTCCTAAAAAGTATTTTGAAAAGCTACAAAACTAATACACCACTATCCTTGTGTCTCTTGATCAGCCTTATTAAGGATATTTTTGGTTTTTAAATGTGACAGTAAGTTCCTTTTATTTTCTCAATGAGGCCTTTTGTAATTTTTTTTATTATCTGTCATAAAATTTTGTTGTATGTGTAAGCAATTTAATGGTTCAATGAAAGGCTGTTATGCAACTGAATTGTATAAAATTGTTCTAAGGAGGAAAGAGCAAAATGGTGAAAGGCTGGGAATTTAAATATGTTTTCTGTTTGTATTCATATCTTTAACATATGACTTTATATAGCTAGTCTGTTAGCCTCTGAGTGCAAGAGGGAAGAAAAGATTAGGTAGCTTGTGCTGTGAGGTCAGGAATAGACAGCTGCTGCCTATTGCCAGCACAGTCAAGACTCCAGAGTCATAATTCAGCCAGTGAGGTATACATAGCACCATATCTGTTTTACATAGATCTGAAATGATTATTTTAACAGTGTACTTTTGCTCATTCCATTTCATGTTAGTTTTTCAATCAGAAGCCCCTTAGTGCAATGCTGAGCTATTATTAAAATCATTAAGCCTGGTCTTAACAGCATAGGTGAAGAAAAATAAGTTCAGTATTTCAGCTGCCGTAATGTCAGAGCTCAAGAGTTTTTTCTCAGTACTTGTTATAACCCTGCAAATGAATACAGGGAAGGGAAATATTAACAATTGGTAAAGCTGTCACTGACACAGCTATTAGCTGATGTGACAATATAGAGAGCTACCCTGAGTATGAGGATCAGGATGTACTTAATGCAAGGGGCAGATTCTGCCAGTACTGCTCACCCACGTCACTACCTCATACATATTTCTATTGACCATTGTTGTGATTATCTACACAGCAAAGCATCACTCTTGTGAATGAAAGCCGAATAATTTGACTCTAAACTGATTATATATAAGTACTACTCTAGAAGAAGTGAAAGACATAGCATTGCATTTTTTACTTTACTAGCAATGATTTCCACAGGAATAAGAGCTCATCTTAAGGTATTTGACAGAATAAAGAAGTGTGATCAGGCTATACACTTGTTTCTGCAGTCACAAGATAAAGCTTCATAGTTTAGTTTCTTTTCCAAGCACAGCACTCTGAGAAATCAGAAACTCTTCCTTGCAAAGAACCTTCATATTTGACTAGAGGATCTTCTGCAATCCCTTCCAAGCTGAATCACCCTGTGATCCTAAGATCATTTTATGTAATCCTTACAAATAAAATCTATGTCTGCATCCATCAATTATTCACCTGTATTTTTAAAGATATCCCAAATGTATTCATTTGACCTTCGGGCAGAAACCCTGAAACACAACGGAAAATTCCTCTTGACCAAAGTTGGAAAAGCTTAAAAGCCTATAAATTATCTACTATTCTAGACAGCTAGAGGAACTTTTGTAAGACAAGAAACAGTAAGTCAGGTTAATTTTGGTTCAGTATGAAAAAATGCAACCGTCAGATGTGGAACAATTGTTGATAAGCCAGAAGTTGGTATTGTTTAACTTGAGATGAATTTTCATCTTTGTAACTGAACTTGCTAGTTTGAGTTTTTGAGGGAAGCTTTACAGATATTACCTAATGTGATGGTTTGGGTGTTCCCCAACTTTTTCCACACTTTGGAAATCACCCAGACTAGACTCAGCCAGCTCTGGAAATTGAATGAAGCTTATTATTTACAGCTTAACACAATATACAAGCAGATATTTACAGTATATACATATAAATGTATATAAATGCAGAAATATACAAGGTAAAAGGTAATACAGAAACACGACACCCCTCCCAGAAACCTAAGCCCCAGGAGGGGCTTCCAACCACCCTTTCACCTTCTCTTCCCCCTCCTCAACCTTACCGCAGTCCCAAGGAAGAATGGAGGTTTGGCCAGGGGATTAGGAAGCAAAATGGATTAATCAGAGAAACAGCAGAGAGGCTAGAGAGAGAAATGCAGCTTCGAGCTCCCCAGCAGAAGTAGTGCCTTATCTATATTTTGATTCTTGTTCTTATGCATCTCAGCAAGCCTATGAGCAAGGTAGACATCAGCCTTGTTTTTCTTTCACAGCCTGTAATCTAGTTCTTCTCACCAAAACATTCTAGCTAGGCTCAAACTAGCACACCTAATAACACACACAATACATATTTCTCTTCTCACCTGTTAAAATAAGATCCTTGTAACTTCTAACATTCATCATCACAGAGCATATCACTAGAAACATGGGTGACCATTTTTGCACCAGCTAACATAAAAACAAGTGAAAAGAACAATTCCAAAAACAGTAACAACGAACTGTACTTCCCTTCAAGATTTTCTCCTATCTCTTCCCCAATAATAAGACCCTTACTTCACAATCTTTCTTGCCATGTTACCTTTCAAGAGAATAATTAATGAGAAGGTAATTTGTACACTGCGTAAAAGTACATATTTTGTTTGCAGTCAGTTCTGAAAACATGGACTTTTGCCCCTTCTATATAGGATAAATTGTTAAATGACTGAATATAAGCACAGTGCACATTAAACATGCCATACCCTTGAAACCTCATTTTCATTGCTCTGGAGACAAACACTGGCTAGTATTTTTATGCATGGACATAGATCCAAATCAGCATATCATGAATTGTTGAAATTTGGTCTAATAATGCCTTCATGGACTGCTGATCTGGGATCTGGGCCCCTCTTCATCAGCCTCCTTCAAAAACTATAAGCTATAAGAACTTGAGGTTAGCTCTACATTAATCAGATAATAAGCATAAGCCATGCCAGACATTGCATAAATCCCCAAAGCCACAGATCTAGTGCTAGCACTGGAAGTGCCAGTGATGTATTCATGACTTCCAAGGGAAGACCACTGCAGTATTCAGCACCAAGGTCAGCTCAAGACTCCCCACCGCCTCTAGAATCACAAAATGCCAGCTGGAAGAGTCCCTAGAGATCATCTGGTCCAATCTTTCTAGGTGGTAGTGTAGTTTAAATGAGATGGGCCCAGCACTCTGTCACAATGAGTCTTAAAGCTGTCCAATGTAGGGGAAGCCATTACTTCCCTTGGGAAGTTGTTCCAAGGTCTAACTGTTCTCACAGTGAAACATTTTCTTCTGGAGTTCAAAGTAAATTTCTTTTCCATGTGACTCCTTGTAAAAGGGTGTCTCCATCCTCTCGGCAGCCACCCTTTATGTAGTCGTAGAGTCTCCTTCACTGCATATCTCCAAAACTTGCCTGAACATGTTACCGCGTGACCTGGTCTAAATGGTCCTGCTTTGCAGCAGGGTTGGACTCAATCTCGGGAGGTTCCTCCCAACCCCTGGCATTCTGTGATTCTACGGAGGGCAGCCACTAGGAAGATGAAGACTCCCTACTCCCTTTTTAAAAGGGAAAAGGGCCTTGAGTCATTGTAAGTTCAAATCTCCCACCAAAACCACACAGCAGCCTTGAATAAACACTTGTTGGAAATAAGCAATCCTGAGAGAGAAGATTTTATTAAAAAAAAATCTAAACCTTCAGTTTTATTAATTATATTCTGTATAGAACATTCTATAAAGAATGATGTGAGATACAGTTTACAACGCCATTTATTTTTGGCAGTGCACTATGAGGCTACCTGTACATATGGTAAAAGAAAAGCCAGATGAACTGAGCACTGCATGTGCTTCTGTTTCTTGAATGACCTATGTATAAAATATGGGCTAAATCATGCCTTTAGGCACAGTCTTGAACAACGACCATAAACTACACAATCTCCATAGACAGCACGACTCCCTCTTTGCTTTATGATAGGCCAGCCACAAATGAACGTTTTCAGAAGCAGTTTACAGCATGTCTACAAGGTCTCAGTCACACTCACTAACCAGGACATTGCACTGCCACAACACAAGTCTATTCCTCTTTTCACTTGTCTGCTCCTCAACTTCATCTTCCAGAGAAGATGCATAGAGAACAGACTGTATACATCCCTTCATCTGCAGACAGACAGACCAACATTTTCACACTCTTAAACAGGTACATGTAGTCTTCAACAAACCTAGCAATTCTTTCTGTATTTAGCTGACATATTTCTTTTGAATGTTGACTTGAAACATGGGAATACATTGGGTAGATTGCTTAAATTGAACTGTGAATTGTTAAATTGAAATGTGAAATGCTAACTTAGAAGGCAACTATATATTTTGTATTGGTAAAAAGGTAAATGAGGTCCTAAGATTTATTACAAGCTAAAGAGTGCTTTAATATATTGGAGAATGAATTGTCAGGGGTTCTGAAGAAGACTTTGGCAAGTGTCACAAGTGACAACAAAGCTACCCTGACAGTGTAAAACTTCTAAACCAGAACAGTGGTTCTGTAGGTTACTGCACTGGGGTAGAAGGTAATTCTGGTACACAGTCAAAAAAAATGAAAACTGCAGTAAGGTTAGAAAATGTTCCCAAAGCAGTAGCCTAGAATCTGTAGTATCACTAGACAGCATGACAATGATGCATACAGGAAATCCCAAAACAAAAAGTCGATCACTGTACGAAGTGACCAGACTCGTATAGTACTGCATACAAAGATATTTCAGCCTAGAAGTTATTCTTTATGTGAATCTAAGGATTTTGCTTCATAGCAAGGCTTACAAAATCTAATCCAAATTATCTATGTATGCTTGGAGTAGCTTAATTAAACCACACCAAATTTGCATTGATACTCTCTGTTAGAATTAAACTATCTTAATTCAATTTAGGTTCATTTACTTTGGAAAATAATAAAGCCAAACTAAATTGAGCTCTCTTTAATTCTCAATATGAGTGTCCATATAGATTTTAGTAGTTAATTAATCCACTGTATTCTCATAAATTAAACTGCATGGATTTTCATAGCCCATGTTTATGTAAACAAGCTCTAAACACACTCATGTTATTTCAAGACTATTCTATTTTCTATTACACTCCATATGGGCTAATTTAACAGTCACTAGGAGAAGCCAAGTATTAGCAGACTGTTCTTAACAGAGACTGCATTTTCCATCACTGAATATAAAAGAATTTTTAATGTATCTCTGAAATACAGTCCTTAATGTAGCCCTTTAGGATTTAAAGTCTACTGACGATGAACAAAAGAAGCTAGATATGATTCTTTAGAAAATTAGTATTTATTTAATTCAAAGTCTAAAAATTATATGCTTAAAGTTGTTCCTTTGCAAAATAGCTGATAGCAAAAGAATTGGATTTGCTAGATAACAGATGCACTAAAACTGCAATTTGAAATAAATTTTGGACTGTGTCCCAGCACAAATCAATCTTGCAGATTCTGAAAATGCTAAGACAGATCTTGAAATGGTAATTAATTTGAAATCATGATTTTGATGTCAATGAAGAAAGCCTGATTTATAGCTGTTAAGGCTTTAACTCAACAAGTATAAACAATGGGTTTTTTTTAAGTTTCACTCTTTCTAAACTTGTTGGGTCCTCTCATTATTTTCAATTTTTAAAATGTTCTCCTGTTCATGAGATGAGAAACTCTATCTTTGGCTGCAACTTTGTTCAAATCACAGCTTGTTAGGCATGGTTCGTGTTAACTGTGATTTCAGCTGGCAGGGCACTAGATTAGCTGTTGACATCAAGCCAACATTTAATTTTGTTTTCTTTAGTCATCTGTTGCCAGTTCCCATGACAACTGATCTTCTAGCCTTCAGATTTACTAGAGACCCATTAAAATGGTCAGGAATACATATATTCCTTGAAGTAAATGGAAGTTCAACTGTTTTCCTCAATGGAAATTAAAACATCTTTCCAGCTTTTTCTTTAGCAACACGTGACTTCTGTTCATGAAAACACAGATGTCTTTGTATTAGAATAACAGAGTGAATGCTAGGTTTTAACAAGAAATCTGTTCTAGCATCTTTCTACTACATCTACAGAATGAAGGTCTTTGTGCTTGAAACCATGTGATGCAGGGGGCAAGCAAAAATGTTTTTTCTATTCTCACTTGCGTAACAATACTGAAAGATGAAATTTAAGATATGGATTCTTCTTCACCAGAGTTCTTGCATATTTCAACTTCTTGTTTCACAAATATGTGACTTGGGTAAAGAAGACACCATCAGTGCATTAAGTCAACCCAGAGATTACAACAGATCAGAGGAAAAGGCCAATCAGAATGTGATGAAAGCTCCTTGAAGCAAAATACTTTTGGCTGTATATAAAATATGTGCAACCTATACACCCACAGGTTAGGAAACATAATAGGAAAAGGTGCACAACTGGTTCAAATACTATTAGACACTTCAGGAAAAACAAAAGGACTGTCTCTTTACCTCTTCATTAGGTAACCATTTGCCTCTAGTATATAGGAAGAAAGTAAGCAGCTATATTACTTTGCCATTTGATGTGGATATTCCACACCAGATGAGGAGCTAGTTTTAACACACATTTGCAAGAGTGTCCTATTGCCTCAGTCCTCCACAGAAACTGTAGCAGGCATTTGCAATACTTGCAGGCACAGACACAACACTCATTACTGGATTTGAAGAATTAATATCCCTCAACAAAGGCAATAGACAAGAAATTTTAATGTACCCCATTCAGTTAATGTTTCACCATACATATTTGGATGACTTTTCCAGGCTGCTTCTTCAACAGCAATTCAAGATTGCTTTCCTGAATATGAGGCCACATAGTCCTATCATCTCAATTAAAACAGAATAAAGCAATTACTCTAACAAGAAGCTACCTTTCTTCTCTTCTGCCCAACAGAAGCACTTATAACTTTTTAAAGATAATGGGCGTGTATGTGGGAGAAAGTGAAAGATAAGAAAAGAAAACACAATAGCTCCTCAACTTGAGTTAACTATCCACCAGCTGAAAATGTAGCCTATTTCAAGTCACAGGTGGCCAAGTACTTTTGATATCAGTCACACCGCAGGTAATGCAGTGGCTTCCCCTTAACACAAGTTTCCCACAGTGGAATATAAAGCCACTCTTTGCCTTAGGCTGGTGTGACTGGCAAAATCTGATGTAAATTAATGACAAATAAAGCACTGCAGTTGGGATGTATGATTGCCATACACTATAGGGGAGATGAAAAAACCACACACATTAAATATGGTAGGTTTTCCTGCAGTGAATCAGGCTCTGAGTTCAGGCCCTATGTAATTGTTTTAGAATGCAGTTGGCTCATGAATGTGATTGATGCAAATGCTGGCATACATTCAAAATGTTGCGTTTCATGTTTTGCTTTTATCTTTAAATATATTTGAGTAGGTTTTTCTCTCTTCTAAACCAGCTCACATAATAGGTAAAACTAAAAATTATTTAATAGATTCGATTGCCTTAGAGCTACTGCCATGCATGAAATTCAAACTGTGACTATAAAAAGGAGAGGTTTATCTCTAACTTCATTTTTAGCTGTTTCTGTATTTTTTTGAGAAGGATAGAACTTATTCGTGTTTCAAGTCAACATCAGCTAAAGAAAACACAATCTGAGAGTCATTAGAGGTCATCTGGGGATTTGGAGACAGAAGCTTGGGAGTTTTGGAACGGTTAGGAAGGCAGTAAGTTTAGGAAGATTAGTAGTTACTAATTAAAGTTACAGTGTTACCTAAATTTGTTTTTTATAGCCCTTTCTATTCTAGTTAGATGCAGTAATATCCATTATAGCTCAGCAAATAATTCCCAATGAGTAATTAGACATACACCTTACTTTCTATCTGCATGTTCCCTATGATTGTATCATAGTTTTTTTCTGACACCATCATCAATTTGTACATGTTTAGATTTTTACAGTGTCTAAAATGTGTACTGTATGAGTTCAGCAGACAAATACAAGTAGAATTACTCAGTTCTAGTCCAATACCTTATGTTAGTTTTACTCTATGACTGAATGCAACTCTTAATTATTTGCATGTGTGCAAAACATATGCTTTGTCATTGCAATGTTGCTTTGTACAGATGTTGCCTCATTTTGTTAAATTAAAAAGACCACAATAACTTCTAGCAGAAATTAGCCAAATTAGAATAGATTGAAACATGTGACTGTGCTCCCAGACTAACATGACCATTTGGTACCTATTTGGAAATGCAATGAAATAAGAATTTATGTTTAAATACACATGTATATTTTGGGTATTTTCCTACATGGTTCATTTGAGCACAGGGTGGCATTCTGTTCTGAGACATGTATATTGAGACACTCGTAGAGATTCATTTTAGGTTGAACCATAATGATTATTATGATTTTGGACAAGACCACTGAAGACTCACAATATGGGTAGCTGGACTGTTCACTAAAGCAGGATTTAACAATGTCCTCAAAGCCTTGGGTCATCCAGTAAAGGAGACCGTGATGTATTCTCTAAACCTGTTGTAATGATTCAGGCATTTAATCCAAGACTGATATAATTAATATCAATAAAAGGAAGATATTAAAAATTTCTTCAGAAAGGCTTAATTCATAATTCTTTGGGTAATGAATGACTAATTAATAAAAGGAAAGGAGAATATAATGGATTTGTACTTTGTACAGAAAAGGCATCATTAGAACTTTTCCACCATCATTGGCTCTGTTTCTTCTGCAGTGAGCCATTCTTCTGCCTCAAAAGAGTCTAGCTGCATGATAAAACTGCCAAACCACACAACTGACACAGCTAAAACTTTCTCGACTGTCTCCCTGTGTAAGCTGGTTCTCTGAATTTAGGAGATTCTTCCTCATTTCTTTTTTTCCATTTCATGGTGAAATGGATTAGGCAGACACCTCAAGACTAATCTCAGTAGAATTTTCCCAAACTGAAGATATACAGAGAAAATCCCTTAACCTACACAACAGTCACATTGACTATGGTCTCTTGAAGAAGTCTATCTCATAGAATCATAGAATCATAGAATGGTTTAGGTTGGAAGGGACCTCAAGGATCATCCAGCTCCAACCCCCTGCCACAGGCAGGGACACCTCCCACTAGAGCAGCTCGCCCAAGGCCTCATCCAGCCTGACCTTAAACACCTCCAGGGAGGAAGCATCCACAACCTCCCTGGGCAACCCGTTCCAGTGCCTTACCACCCTCACTGTAAAGAACTTCCTCCTAACATCCAGTCTAAATCTCCCCTCTTCCAGCTTAAACCCATTCCCCCTCGTCCTAACATTACTAGACCGTGTAAATAGTCCCTCCCCAGCTTTCCTGTAGGCTCCCTTCAAATACTGGAAGGCCACTATAAGGTCTCCTCGAAGCCTTCTCCTCTCCAGGCTGAAGAGCCCCAACTCTCTCAGCCTGTCCTCATAGCAGAGGTGCTCCAGCCCTCTGATCATCTTCGTGGCTCTCCTTTGGACCCGCTCCAGCAGTTCCATGTCCTTCTTGTATTGGGGGCTCCAGAACTGCACACAGTACTCCAGGTGGGGTCTGACGAGAGCAGAGTAAAGGGGGAGAATCACCTCCCTTGCCCTGCTGGCCACACTTCTCTTGATGCAGCCCAGCACTCGGTTGGCTGTCTGGGCTGCATGTGCACACTGCCGGCTCATGTTGAGCTTCTCGTCGACCCAGACCCCCAGGTCCTTCTCCTCAGGGCTGCTCTCCAGCCATTCATCACCCAGCCTGTATCTGTGCCTGGGATTGCACCGACCCAGGTGCAGGATCTGGCATACTCTGGAAAAGAACTGGCATGTCTTCGATGTATAGAAACCAAGAGTAAGTTAAAGTGGGTTCAGTCAGATATCTTGGGTGTCACTCAAACAAAATCTTGGCCTTTCATAAATGAGAACAAGAAGTTATCTTCTGCTTTTGAGATGATGACCACACCCAGGAAGTATGCAGCTCCAGAGTAAGCACTCCCTAGCTTAATCACACCAATTTGGAATCAATGCATTTGTCACGTTTAAAAGCATTGTGACAAGATTAAATAAAGTGTCTGTTTCAAAACTGAAAACAGAAGTCAAAGAGCAGGGAGAGGGTAATCATTTAGTAGCATGAGTTATTCAGTCTTCAAAACAAAATTAAAATGAAAAAGGAGCATTAAAGTAATGGGGAAAAAAAACCTAAAATAATTTGTTTGAAATATCAACAGGAATTGTGTGCTTAAGTGTTTTGAATATTTAGTATAATATATTGCACAAAATGCAATAAGCATGGCCACAATATACCAGAGTTCTTTTACATACAATAAAGAAAATTTGTAACATCAAATGCCAGAATATACAAATCATTTGTATGCACAAGAATCCCATGAGTGCATATGCAAATCACTTCATTATGCCTGTTAGTTATTATAATTGCCATTAACGTGCAATTACTTGCTCTGCATCACAATTCTAGGTGAATGGTTAAATCAGCTACAAAATTTTGAATAGCTAAAAAATTCTGTTCTAGCCCCAAAGCCATTCCATTAAATCTCTTGGCATAGTAAACAAAGTGTATGTCATGAACTAACAAACTGCAAACATTTTTTTCTTTCTTGAAGGGACTGCAGTATTCCCAAAACAATTGAGATTCTGTTGTTTACAGAAGAAAAATTCCACATGAAACAGCAGTGAAATTGTCCTTCCCATCAGGGCTTAGTCATATCATTAGGATGGGTTATTTGAGCCACTTCAAACCCTGTGTGTTCTATAAGGGCTACTACATGTTTGGGTTTTTTTCTTATGCTGTCTGCAATCTGAGTATTTGAGCACCTTCTGCATAAAACCACTAGGAATAACTTAGGGTTGCACTTCCTAGATCTTTTTCAGTAAGGGTAAGAACATTCTCAAAATAGAATGGATGTTACAACTGTAAACGTAATTTGTGGTGGGAAAAAAATGGAAAATTAGGATGGTTATGTAAAATTTCTTATGGACTATCAAACCAGATTTGCCCAAGCACTTCTACAGGACTGTTCCAGTTAAATCCTCTTGAATCTAAAAGCTTTGTTCTCATTTCTTATGACGGCCAAACGGCTTCATCTTTGGCTCTGCATTCCAAATTGCATTAGAGAAACAGCTCTTGCAGCAGTACTTTAAGAGCTGAAATTCAGTCTTAAAGGTAGCTGAAGTTTGAGTAGCCTCTTCTAAATGGATACTGGGGCCAAAATTGGTGCTCTTAAGTTTACCTTATGGTTGGGTTATGCTTTTCACCTAATATGTTAACAAGAAAACACATCAAAATATAAAGGTAAACAGGTGACAACTTCCATTCCCCCCTCCTTACATCTCCTTTTCCCACTTTCTCCTACCAATAAAGGCCTGCAATTGTTTTTTCAGCACCAGTGGTAGAAACTGGAAAATTAATAAAATCTGATGTCTACCCTTCCTTATCCTATAGCTTGACCATAGCTTCAGTGCAGAAAAGTCTAGCTTCATACTTCCAAAATTTTCCCATCAGGAATTGGACCACATGCAGAACGTAATTGTCAGAGTTACTGCTGAGGAGAGTGCAATTATGCTACTAGGGCAGGATCATCAGAATAACTTGCTTATTACCGAAAACCATATACTTGCCTACACTTATTTTCACTTACATAAATTGGTCTTCTTAGAAAATACTACAATTAAGCAGTGATTATGCATATCAAATCAATGTTCAAAGGAGTTTACTTATATGACAATGCAAGACATGTCAGGAGCACAGTTTAGTATCCATGCATTTAAATAGTGAAAATAGTTTTCTGGTGACACACTGGTTTAGATGTGATGCTGTAAGGTTCCATTATACTCAGTCAAGCAAAGTGATGAACAGTTGTATTAAACAGATATAAAATGCCTTTTAAAAATGCAGCCAGAACTGTTACATTTCAGATAGAACTCAAAGGAAGAACAGAATTATTATTTAAACATCATTGTTATTGGAATCTTATGTTGGAGCCACTTTGGATTCACTGATTTGCAGACAAATGGATAAGACTTGTGAGACCTGTGATCCCAAAGGTGCCAACTGATTAAAATTATACTATGTACATCTTTGGGAAACAATTGCTGTAAATAACCCATCTGTCATGAGAAATAATCCTAAATAACAAGGTTGTCAACTCAAGTAGACTTAGATGAAGTCTTCTTCACATCTCAGAAGGCAGAGTATGATATGGGCAGAAAACAATGAAATAAAGCAGCTACTTAAAACTACTCCAGACATACTATTCTGGAGGAGTTGCTTTGAAATCATACCTTCTGAAAGCTATCCAAATGACAAGATGAGAGAAAGAGCACCGGGTCAGTCAGGCTTGCTGCAATGGTAAATTGCCTACAAAGCACTCTCAGTGCTATTTCTGGAGGATACAAAACATTCAAAATACCAATTACTTTATTTTCTGCACAGATGTATGTTATATGGGAAATGAGGGAACAAAAAATGGTTTTGAGAAGGTATAATTTAAAATGTCACAATAATGATTTTAAGGTTTGGAATATGACTTGGATGTTTAATCAAGTGGCATTGCTTCAGCATTTTAGTGGCCCCTCTGCAGACAGGGTTACTGATTTGTGGTACTGAATGGCCATAAGGTCTGACTTGGAAACTGAAAACCAGGAAATACAGTACTGCCGTTAGCCACTCATACAAGACAAAATACAGAGATTTCAGCATGTAGCTTTTGTTATTCTCAGAGGAATCTTCTGGTATCAGTTTTTGACCTCTTCAACGCAATTTCCTTTAGCTGCAAGATTTGAAGCATGCTTGAACTTGTCCTTGCTCTGAGCTTACTAGACTCAGGAGCTGGGAGACTCACAGCACTTACAGACTTACTCTGTAAGAGTCATTTCCAGACTCTGTAAGAGACACAAGCCCATGAAGCAGTTACCACCACGATCATGATTCAGCACCAACACCTGTAGAGCAGATACAAGCTCTTCGGTAAAGTCTTTAAGAGCTGTATAATGGAAAAGGAGGACTGGCTCCCAAAAAGTTGCCAACCACAGCAATAAGGAGAAAAAGAGCAGCCACTTACTATAGCTTTATAGACCTTGACTAGTAGCTGTTCTTTCAGTAACTTATATATGCAATTAAACATCTATTCACCATCACCGCAGGTGCAAGCCAAGCAACAGCATGTGTACAAATGTGTGTGGGTGTGCAAATGCTTCATTATGGCCATTTGTTAGCACAGTGAGTAAAGATTTGTGTCCAATGAATGTGTAAATTAGGTGCATAGTTTACTTGAGAAACAGTTCACTTTGCTTCCTTAGCCCATCCCTTTGAACAGATACTGGAAAAGAAAGTAAAGATACATTTACTCCCTGTCAAAGTAACAGATTCCACCTAAAACCTAATCCTGCTTTCTTGTGCTGTCCTCAGGTTTCTAACAATGAAGGGAAGTGAATCATAGAATCATAGAATGTCAGGGACTGGAAGTGACCTCAAAAGATCGTTTGGTCCAGCCCCCTGCCAGAGCAGGATCACCTACAGCAGATCACACTGGAATGCATCCAGATAGTTCTTGAACATCTCCAGAGAGGGAGACTCCACAACCTCTCTGGACAGCTGGTTTGAGTGCTCTGCCACCTACCTTTACAGTGAAAACACTTCCTCAGCTTTACACGGAACCTCTTATGCCCAACTTCCACCCATTGCCCCTTGTCCTGTCACTGGGCATCACCAAGAAGAGGCTGGCTCCATTCTCCTGGCACTCACCCCTTACATATTTATAAACATGAATGAGATCACCCCTTATTTTCCTCCTTTCCAAGCTAAAAAACCGCAGCTCCCTCAGTCTCTCATCATAAGGAAGATGTTCAACTTCCTTAATATTTTTTGTGGCTCTGCACTGGACTCTCTCAAGCAGCTGAATCTTGAGGAATTACTTGTGATGAATGAAATCTTAATCATAGGCATGATATGCTCTTACGTAGCATTAGAATAAGAGGCATCACATCTTGTGTTGTCATTTCTGGGACAGAAAACTGGGACTGTTAGCTAGCTTTAAATCATTTCTGGCATTAATGAGATTCTGACCAGCGGCTCTCTTTCATGTTCTGGATATGCACTGCATTATTTTCTATTCTATCACAATACATTGCAAAAGAAGAGCTAAATTACCAAGACTAATCCTTTAAGTCTTTCTTTCTTTACAGCGTCAGACAACATACTACACTATATTTCCGTAATCTCTCTTGTATTATGGGAATATTATGATCTATAACAACAAAATCCCTAAACTGCATGCATTTCCCTTGGCTCTCATGTGCTTAGACTTGTCTTTCTCTGTCAGAAAAGATATTTCTAAGTCTGCATGATTTCATTTTAACAGACACTACCAAGCTGAAAAACAGACCATTAACAAAAAGGAGGGGAAAAAAAGTTTTCTGCTCTTTCAAAATTAGTATTTCTGAAAAGGCAGGATGCAATACCTGAGGTTTTCCTCTTTGTTCAAGAAACTACTTTAAATGAAAGTCCATTTTTAATGCCTAAAGTATCTGCTTCTGCATTTTCCTACCTCAATATGTATATTTAGAGTAATCTGTTCAAAAGTGTTTTTTCTCAGACAACTTTACATTAGCTACCAAGATCTAAAAAAGATTCCTGCAAAGCCATGCTGGAAAACTGCAGGGGAATTTCTTAAGGGAGAGTGGGAGGCCAATTTGAATAAAAAAAAACCTAATTAATTAAACCCATCAGAAGCATTCTTCTATTTCTTTTAATAGAATAAGTAAAAAAATATAAAGAGGCATTCTCCTGAGAGATTTGTCCTTTTGGATAGAGTGAAAACATCATCCCATATATAACTATTCAAAAAAAACTTAGGGTGCATTTCTCTGCTGATATTTTGATCATATTTAAGCTGCTAAGAGAATATTCAGAAACCTATGTCTTCCAAAATCACTTCATTAGAGCAGTCAAACAAACCACCATCTCAAAATGGAAGAGCTCTTGGCAGTGTGTTTTTTGTTTGGTTTGAAGGGACAGGCTGGGTAGTGAATGGCTGGAGAGCAGCCCTGAGGAAAAGGACCTGGGGTCTAGGTTGACGAAAAGCTCAACATGAGCCGGCAGTGTGCACATGCAGCCCAGACAGCCAACCGAGTGCTGGGCTGCATCAAGAGAAGTGTGGCCAGCAGGGCAAGGGAGGGGATTCTCCCCCTTTACTCTGCTCTCCTCAGACCCCACCTGGAGTACTGTGTGCAGTTCTGGAGCCCCCAACACAAGAAGGACATGGAACTGCTGGAGCGGGTCCAGAGGAGAGCCACGAAGATGATCAGAGGGCTGGAGCACCTCTGCTATGAGGACAGGCTGAGAGAGTTGGGGCTCTTCAGCCTGGAGAAGAGAAGGCTTCGAGGAGACCTTATAGTGGCTTTCCAGTATCTGAAGGGAGCCTATAGGAAGGCTGGGGAGGGACTACTTACACGGTCTAGTAATGTTAGGATGAATGGGAATGGGTTTAAGCTGGAAGAGGGGAGATTTAGACTGGACGCTAGGAGGAAGTTCTTTACAGTGAGGGTGGTAAGACACTGGCACAGGTTGCCCAGGGAGGTTGTGGATGCTTCCTCCCTGGAGGCGTTTAAAGCCAGGCTGGATGAGGCCTTGAGCAGCCTGCTCTAGTGGGAGATGTCCCTGCCTATGGCAGGGGGTTGGAGCTGGATGATCCTTGAGGTCCCTTCCAACCTGAACCATTCTATGATTCTATGATTCTATGACATGGAGTTTATTTTGTTGTTGTGTTTTGTTGTTTTTTATTTTTTATAAGTTACTGAAAAAATATGTCTTAAATGCTCAGCAGGCACAGAAATAGAGGAATAGACAAATATTAAATTTCAGGATTTTTCTGCAGGTGCATGATACCAAATAGCTGATTATATAAAACATCATCTCCCAAATAAGACATATGAGTAATGCCCCAGGTCATGGTGCAGGTCTTTTCAAAGAGGCTGGTAGAATGAGAGACCTTTTGGAATAAAGCCTAAACATATCCTAGAAGCAGAGTTATGAGAAAGAGTGAGAAAAATATAAATGGAACGGTAAGACACTGAAAACAGCTGCTTCTATTTTTTGCTCCCAGGTTCTTCTTTCAGAAACAAGGGTTATTTAATCACTTCTCATCTCATGTCACCCATAATAACTCTGGAATTTACTGACAACTTTCAACAAAGGATACAGTTCATGAAAAAAAGACTGGTGACCCTATTAAATATTACCTGTAGGAAAAGCCTCAGTGTGAGATCAGTTTTGCTTGCACAAGAAAGCATCCACACAGGAGAGATACTGTAAGTGCCTTGAGGGACCAGTTTTCAGTCAGACTGACACTTCATCAGTTAACAGAAGATCCAGTCTAAAGTTGTAAGTCACAAATGAGTTTTTTTGAGAGTTTAAGATCAAATCCAGGACTGGAAATGGTGAAACTATAGGAAAGCAGGCTTTGTTGGCTTCTCTTTGTTACAGTAGTAACACCCATTCTATTTCCAGAGGAATAATGGGAGAAAGGCATCTGGAGCAGGAGCTGCTGCATTTGCTAAAGCAGAAGAAAAAGGCTAGCTAGCAGAATACTCTCAGACTAGATGACAGAAAAGTGGAAAAAAAAAATTAGAGAAAACAGACTGAAAGGTTTAAAAAAGTTGCAATAAGCTGTAGTGTTTCACAAGACAACAGCAGAATGTAGGAATGCACCAGCTCAGTGAGATAGGAGGAAAGCCAGTTTTCCAGATCAGCCTGTGTCACCTCCTAAGATACTTTCTTGGACTAAAGAAAAGAGGTACAGAATACATTTCTTCTGTGAGTTAAGGCCCTTTCTTAAAATGTTTTCATTCATGGACAATATTCTGGACTTTTGAAGGATGCTTGTTTGTACTTGTTAAAATGACCCCTTTTACTTTGCTTCCTTTCAGTTTATTCTTCTGGTTGAATTACAGCAGAAAATGTACACCATAACACTAAGAACACTGTTTTCTATCTATCTTGACAGCTGTTGTTCACATACACTATGTTTGCCTTAAGAAAATATGTATATGATCATGTCATCTGTTAAGTTAACCAGTACTGCAAGGGTTCAAGTAAACTAGACTCAGGCAATGGCAGATATTTGCTCCTATTACAGATCTAGCAGAATCAAGCTTTTAGTGAGGATGCAATTTTTTTTTGTATCATGCCATTCAATTCTGAATTAGTAGTTTGCAGTAAAACAGCATGTTCTTAGGACTTCTCTTATGTTCCTTAATGGAAGGAATTCCCAGATGACATTAAGTTCACTTCTGTGTCTCACTCACAGGAAGCAATGTTACAGGTTGCTAGATTCTGCAGAGCTAAGTATCTCAGATGTGAAAACTCAAGTGATATACGAAGTTAACCTCAGATCTGATTTTACCATTTCCTTGTTACTGAAGTAACTAAACATTTAAAACTCATGGTGAGTTGATGGACTAGGCTCCATTTTCTTTTTTCTAGAGTTAGCTAGTATTTTAATACGAGCATTTTTCCCTGCTTCTAGGTGCCATAACAGAGAGCAAAGTCAAATCAGCAACCACTATGCAAGTAAATGTTTCACCTGAACTACTGTATTTGAGAGTAGAGTTGTTTTCTCCTTGAAACTTCTGCAATCCCAGAAAACTCCTCCACAGTCTACATGGTTGCTATAATTAGAAGAAATTCAGGTTTTCCTCTATTATTATATAGAGCTTACAAAGTTATAAAGCTTTCATCTGTACAGAACAAATTTCAGAGAAACCAAGTAAAGTCAAGTTTACATACACTGGGGTGCATTGTGAACTGGGCTGAGGATTTAGGCAGCTGGAGAGCAGGTAAGCTAGATTTGTTAAACAAGTCCAATAACTGTGAGTTGCAAGACCTGTCAGTGAAAGTCCACATAACTATTTTCCTCTTTCCTGTGGTAGTTTCTGAAGTTCCTCCTTGCTCTGAGCTATCATTAGAGGTGACTGGCACACTAAGTGTTTTTTCACTTCTACTGTCATTGTCTTTCTGCTGCTGAAACAAATCATGATGATCAAGATTTAAGGTTCTCAAGCCACCTATATCACTCCACCTCAGTGATTCAAAATGCAGGGAATAAGTCTTTGCAATGATTCCAGCAGTTCAGTTACGCCTCAAGTTGGTGTTCAGTAGTGTCCATTATAGAGCTCACCATAATATGTGCTGCTTGAGAAGAAATGTTTCAACTACTTCCTGTGTTCCCTCACAATACTTCTCAAGTCCCACTGAAATAATCAAGAGTTGTGTGGAAAACCTTCCTGGCTTGTCTTAAACTTGCTGTCATCTGCTTTTGTCCCTTATGCTCTCCAATTCAGCCCATCATACCTAACTGAAAGCATTTTAACTCTAGAGGCTTAGTTACTTGCAAAGCAATCTCATCTCTTACACAGCAATCTCATCTCTTACACAGCAAGACCTGGAACCAAGGATGAGTGTTTAACTCTTCTAAAATAGTAGCTGTAGAGAATGTTTGCTCTATAGAAACATTCCACACAAATTCATATCATTCATGACAAAAAAATTAAAAATCTTTGCAGGAGCCAAGAAACTCTCTAGAAGACCAATTTCTACTAATGTTTTATCTGAGTTCCCCCAACCAAGCAGGGTTTTTTTCTAGATGCTGAGCAAACATCAACATGTCAAACACAACAATGACTGAATCTTTTCCTTTGGTGTTTATGTGAGTTCATTCAGCCAAACTTTGCTTTACTTCCAGCCTGTCTCAAGCTTCAAGAGTAGACAACTATGCTCTCCCTAAACAGCATCTTCTACTGCCACTGTTAAAAACACTGTCCTATACTGCCTAGATCATGGTTTTGACCCAGTTGAGCATTTCTCAAAAGGATAAAATCCCAAGTCTTGGTGCAGGCTATTTTGTTCAGAGATAAGATGCAGATTTCCATGAGCAACTGAATGAAATGTGACAGACATTCACAACAGATCAATATGGGCAAGGTATACGAAAGACTGAATGGCCCAAGGGATGTAACAGCCCTCAGAAAAGGTTGAAGGCTTCACTAGTTTGATGTTATTCAGTGATCTATGTCCAGTTGCTGGTTATGCAGCAACAGAACAGTTTGAGGGCGTTAAAAAAAAAAAAAAATAGAATGAGAAAGTGAACACATGAACTGTCTCTTCATGAACTGCCTCTTCATTATATGCAACAATCATGAAGTGCTTTATGCATTAGGACATGTCTTTAGTTATAATCACAGGTCCACACGCATGAACCAAGTGTGATTACAGGGTAATACTGCATTACAGAGCAAGATTAGATACCCTTTGATTAATATCATCTTACTGAAATATTTATGCAGACTCAAGCATGAAACTATTGAATTGCTTCAAGTAGTTATATGATGTGTTCTCCAGGGCATGCATAAATTGTGTATCTGTTGGACTATAAATCAACTTGAATTTGAAACAAAAGCGTGAGATTTAATGGGCATAAAGAAGCATTTTATTAACATACAAGCTGTAGCTACATTTAGAAGCAAAATGAAGGTATTGTGTTTAGCTTTATTTACTCCTTGGTATTTATAGATCTAACCTGTTTAGAGAAGCCCAGGTAATTAATTCTACATATTAAATTTTTAAAATGCAAATCCACAAATTTGGTCTTAAAATGCAATGAATATAAATAAATAAGTGGTGTAGCCCATTCATTACAGCACAAATTGGGCAGTCTCAAAACAGAGTTCCAAAACTAAAGAGACATTAATACTGTCATTTAACTACTCAGTAAAGTTTCCAGATATACATGACTCCAAGACATAAGTTTATCTTATTTGCACAGAGAAGCAAATAATGATGTGCACAGATTATTATGTGTGCAAATTAAGTCTGAATATTTAAACTCTAAATCTGATTGCCTGTATTAAGTACCTTTTAAAATAAAGCCTGTAACACTAAAGAGAGAAAGATGAGACAGTGTTTCAGTGCTCCATAGACTAGCTGACTGAATCTTTTCCATTCTGTGCCAGTGTCCATTCTGCCTAATGCAGAAGAAGAGATGCTTGTTTACTAACCTTTTTTTTTTTTTTTAATACTTTAAATTTTGTCCTTGCTAAAACTGGCCTACATACACATTCCCCACAGCTGAGGGAGAAAGTGTGGACTAATGCACATTTTCTGATTAAATTTTTCTCCACTGAGTTTCCAACTACCACTATTTCATGCCAAAAAAGAAAAAAAAAAAAAGAAAAAAACAAGGTCATTAGGAGGCAAATTAATTGCAAAGAGGAAGAAGTACTACAAGGTAATTAGAAATCTCTGTCCATCTTTCATCAAAAAGCCCGCAGTTTCCCTTTTTTCCTACTAAGTGAAACAATATTCAGCACAAAGACTGAGTCTCTGAAGAGTTTTAACACATGGAATTTCTTGTCCTAAATCTCCAAGCGAGACACCAGACTTGCCCACAATTTGTTCCAGTGTAACATTATGCAAAGAAAAGAGTTTCAGATATTATTTTAATTAACTAAATTTCCTAAGTGTACTTGCCTAAACCATTTTTTTCCATTATTAGTAATATAAACAGAACAAAAAACTGCAGCTACATTTAAAAAAATTACATAGAAGATTAAAAAAAACCTGGAGTTCTCTAACCTTACAGATTTCCTTTTCCATTTTTCCTTCTTCCTTCCATTTTTTTTCCCACAAGTTGACTATCCGACTCTGAAACACCTTAATTTATAAGCAGCCATTTATCACAACAGCATCACTGCTGTGTGTGGTTTCTGTAAAATAGGAAACACAGCCTTACAAAATCCAGTTAACTTTACAGTGATGCCACTGGGTTCCTACAGACACTCAGAGAAGGCAACTGCTAACAGCCCAATTCTCCATATGTAAAATATAAGAATCATTTGGGGTTTTTCAATGTTTTCTGTCTTTTTCAAATTAGATTGCAAACCACTTAAAGTAGGAACAGCTTCTCTTTATGTGCTGCACAGCAACTGGCACAATCATGCACTATTTCAGATACAGCCCATAGGTATTTCTCAGACAAGACATCTGTGTTTGCAGAATCTGAGCCTGAATCGGTTTTGTAATCTGTGCTAGTTCTTTTATGATGCATGAAAACATCTGAAGAGTTAAAAAGGAAAAAGAGAAATGCCCTTTGTAGAGAGTATACAAAAGACCTGTAATACTTCTCTGTGTCATGTATGAGATACAGCAACTCTGAAGAAGCCCTTTTTCACTCATACAGCTTTCTTTGATGGTTGCATACTTCAGACCTAGAAGATTTCTTCAGTAAGATGCAAATTCATTATTTAGATATTAGTATATTCTTTTTTAAAATCGGTCCTGCATTGTTTATATTGGATGCAATGTCAGCCCTGCTGCTGCTTCTAATGTCTGAGTATAGTTGCTGCAGCCAAACTGTGAAAGTGTGAAAAAAAGATCTCGTTGCACATAACTAGGCTCCTTCTGGCACATAAGAAAAGATTCCTAGAAGCTAGGAGAGATAAAATATTTAAGACATTCTAGAACTAATTAATTGCTTCTGATTCAAAAAGAGATAAAACAGATCAGATAACTAATGAAAAAGCTTTTCATTGACACATCATACCTACTTTAACTCGTGTATTTCAAGTTTAAACCAAATTCTTTACATGCCCCCAAACGATTTGCTAGTAGCACAGAGAATAAGAGAACCACCAAGCATTTGGCATATCAGAACAGCTGTGCATTGGGTCTCTGTAGGGTGGGAGCAGAGGGCACATTTGCATTGTGTGACAGTTTTTTAGGCACCTGCACTTCAAAGTGAAATTCTGCTCAGAAGATAATGACTGTAAAGCTAGGAAGGAGAAAGGACCTGCAGCTATTACTCAAGGATGCAGAAGAAACTACAGGTGCAAATAAAGTTCATAAAACTGAGCTATTTCTAATATGACGACATCACTCTCATAAATTCACAATCTCATAAATAGGTTATGATGGTATATAATCAGTATTTTCACTTCTTGGATAAAGAGGTTTTAATAGTTTAAGTATCTTTGCAACAACTTTCAAACCACTTGCCAACTTACAATTTAGGAGAAAGGAGAACTATAAAACACTTTCTTTTTTCCCCAGTAAAGGTCTTTATTTCATTTACAGAACTCTAATATTTAGCTAAACACAAACCTCCAAACACTGGGAATAGTCAAGCCCTGGAAAAGCCTAAAAACAACACTGAAAATGAGTAGTATAATTATTAACTGATCTCACTTAAGTGCTGCAAAAGTACCTCCATCGAGTGCTCTTTTGAATCCCCCCAAAGTAGTTAAGAATTTCAGTAAGCGGAATACTCAACCAGCATAAAGCACTCTGTTAAGCATGCATTTTGTCGAGTACCGTGCAATATAATCACACCACACCACCATCATGAACCTAAAGATGTGCACTGCCAAAATTACACTTTCAAAACAACAGAGTCTACATTAAGTTAGTCCCACTGATGCACCATGCCCATTCTCCTCTCCAGAAATGGAGACTACTCTCCTCTCCTGGAAAATGCTGGAGAAGAACTGCTATGCATATGAGATGAGTCATATGCTGCTGGAGTAGGAGATTCTCTAAAGGATGGATTAAAATGGGAGTTCTGTGATTCCAGTGAAGCATCACAGGGACCCAGTTAGATCACACCACAAAGGGACTGGGGCCTTACGAGAAAGAAAAAGACCTTCCTAAAAGCACAGTGAGCCATTTGTTAAAGTACAACTTGCATTGCAGTACTTATTAATACTGTGATATTTTTTCTGGTGCTGTGTCATAAAAAAACCCTCCATCTCTACATTGCCACAAATAACAAATGCTTTGGGGAACCTTATAGCAGTGAAATTTCGATTTCAATGTAAAGGAAATGAGATATTAATTAAAGTCATATCCTTTTGCATGTTTCTAGTTTCTTGTAAGTATCCCTGAGTATAGTCCCTATTATGTGTGGAACTTTAAGTTTCTGCTGGGAGCATGTTGATTGGATTTGAATAGAAACACTCTTACTTTGAGTGAGAGGACTTAAAATACCACAAATCTTCCTATATATGAAATACAGTACTAAGTCATAAGCTGGAGCAAAAGCAGTGACTAGCTTATTTAATTTTGGACACAGAGTAATAGTATTGAAAGAGAATGTAGGAGACCTGGTACACTTCTTGTTTCAGAAGAAATGCAATACTATACAAACTCTCTTGGCAGAATATACATATTGATACAGGGAAATTAACTATAAATCAAAATCTCTCTGGTTAAAAAAAGAAACTAAGTAAAAAAGAACTAATGACTGCCTGGCTCAGGCATATCAAATTCAAAAATGTATTTCAAAAATAGATATAACAGATAAACATACAAGTCCCTGGTTTAAGTTGCAGTGATCTGTAAGACTGCAAAAGGATGAAAGCACCGGCCAATTGACAGGCAGGGCATCAAAAGCATCTTTTCCTGTCCTGGCACTCACGCTGCTATCAATTTGCAACTTACGCTCACATTTTAAGTTAAGCACAGTTAAAAAGATTTTCTGAATTATGGGCCTGGAATAAAGAGATTCACAGCAAAAATTACTAGATCAGATTCAGCAAGCTGGCACCAATCTTTCTGCACTCCAGTTGTGCCCATTTCTCTTTGCTTTCCCTTTGCTCTGTAAGCATCTGCAACCCACATCTACTATACTTTCCTTTTAGTATGCTTTTGAGTCTTCAAGCCTCCTCTGCCAATAGTTCCCAACATGATCCAGCTTACCAGTCTCCTGGTGGTTAAGGGGAAAAAGTATGGCTTTCCAATTTCTGACAAGCACCCTAACATTATGCACAAGACTCACACTGAGCAAGCATGTTGAAAGAACAAATATGTCAGCAACAAGCGATAATTAAAAACTTCAGCAGCATAAATCAACCCTAAAACATTACGAGAAAATGACAGTCGGCATATGAAGGGAGTGGCACACTGTTCGGGATGGGTTACAGCTTTAAAACAGAAGGAAAAAAAAAAACCACACCCTAGCACAGAGTATTCCTATACTTGACGTTTTATTGCATTTCCCTAGGCATTACTTAGATGGCTAATGCTCTTATATTGCCTGTGGGGCTTTGTTGGGTTACAGGTCATGCTTCAGTCCATAGAGGGGCAATCTGAAAGGAATATAGTTCAACCCCTTTCTTGGCAGCCTAGAAAAACACTTTAAAAAAATGTTTCCTGCCACAGTGTTTACAAGAATGTTTCCTTCTAAGTTATAACTAGAAACAGTGATGAAGGTGCTTGAAGTTTTATGCAGCTGTTCTCTTCTCGAGTTAATTCAGTGCACTGTGCTGATGATTACACATGCTATCAACAGAAATAAAAAGAGCATTTGTATCTGGCAAGGACATAGTTATGCATCTCTGGAGTAACTATTGAGAAGTAGCTTTAACCTGTCAGCTCCTGAAGGACATCACAGTGCAGAGGCTGAGAAGCCCTCCATCAGTCTTCTCCATTGAGAGTGCTAAGACATCCTGTTAATATAGCTGTTAAGAACATTCAACACTACTGCTTGCACCCCAACAGCTTTTTGTCTTCACAGAATCACAGAATGTCAGGGGCTGGAAGGGACCTTGAAAGCTCATCCAGTCCAACCCCCCTGCCAGAGCGAGATCATCTATATCAGATCACATAGGAACACATCCAGGCGGGTTTTTAATATCTCTAGAGAGGGAGACTCTTGGTACAGATCTTACACTGGAGGAGAGGGAAGACATGGTGGATGGTGGACCACTGGCAAGGTCTGCTGATGAGTTCATTCATACCAATCTTGAAAAAGCAGTTTTTAACTGCATGGTGTCAGGGAAGAAAAGTAGCAACATAGAGAGCAAAACATGATAGCACCAAAGCACTCCTGTACAAATTAAAATGGATTATCCCACAATTAAATGGGGGTGTGACATTTTCACACATTGTCACGGTTGTCTGCATCTCCTCAAGTAACACAGAGTTTTGACATCGTGCGCTCTTCTTCAGTCTGTGGAGCCCTATCTTTTAAGACTACAAATCAAACAAGATTGTCAATCTCTTCTACGCTCGGTGACTGCTGGAAGGATATAATGAGAGCAATATTTTGGCTTCGTGCAACTGTCTTTCAAATAGATGATGATATTGAAATCTGTTCTGTATTTCATAGCCCTGCTGTCTTTGGACTCTCCTTTCTCTCTTGATCCTTACCAAAAAAAGATGCAGGATAGCAAAAGCGGGAAGGAAAAAAACTATGATCCCTGAAACTACTGAAATCCCTTTTTGTATGATTTTTTTTTAAGTGATAGCTGGGTTTTGCCATCTAAAACATTTCAATTTTTTAATTAGAACTTAACATATTTCATAATTTCTAAACTTTCTTAACTACCTCAAAAATATCCTCTCAATGTTATGGCAGGATGTGATATTTTCTAGAGCATTTTCCATCTCAGAGCTAACTCCAGATCTACAATAAACTGAGTTGTGTCTTTATACCCAAAATCAGATACAATTGGATATTCTGGCTCTCTCCAAACTCAGTGAAAACAACGGAACTTTGAATAGCCATTTTAATGGTGGTGGGAAGGATGGTTACTGAAGTCAGAATTCCCTGTTGCAAGGATTTCCAGATCAAAGTTGTGTGAAGATTTTTCTTCTGTGTATCCAGCCTTAAGTTATGGCACAAGGAAAATCAAATTCACTTTAACAACAGCACAGTGTAAAGACAGTCTATAGTTAAGCAAGTCAAGTATTTTGATGTGTGTTTTCAAATTCAGGACATAGCCCTTTTCGAGCCTTGCTCACTCAGTGTGACATTGTGCTTAAATACTGGCAGTGTTCACTGCACTATAGCATGTCTTGTAAAATATTGCTCGGTGTCCATAAAATAGTGCACTTAAGTCACAGGCTGAAAGGCATTGTTCTGCTGGGGTTGTTTAGCCTGGAGAAGAGGAGGCTCAGGGCAGACCTCATTGCTGTCTACAACTACCTGAAGGGTGGTTGTAGCCAGGTGGGGGTTGGTCTCTTCTCCCAGGCAACCAGTAACAGAACAAGGGGACACAGTCTCCAGTTGTGCCGGGGGAAGTCTAGGCTGGATGTTAGGAGGAAGTTCGTCACAGAGAGAGTGATTTGCCATTGGAATGGGCTGCCCAGGGAGGTGGTGGAGTCACCATCCCTGGGGGTGTTCAGGAAAAGACTGGATGAGGCACTTAGTGCCATGGTCTAGTTGACTGGCTAGGGCAGGGTGATAGGTTGGACTGGATGATCTTGGAGGTCTCTTCCAACCTGATTGATTGTATTCTATTCTATTCTATTTTCATTTCTACAGTGAATGCTTTGTGAAGAAAAGCACACTAGGTAAGAAGCTTTATCACAAGCCCTGATTGTTCATGGTTTGGAGTAATTGCAGCTTCTGCTGGCATCAGTCAGGATTATGGGTGCTCAGAACTTCTCTAAAATCAACATCTAAGGCTGTTTGAGCCAGCCACTCAGTTACTCTTGCTAGAAGAAGAGAGAGGCCCCTTAAAAAGAAACAAACAACAAAACCACAAACAAGCAAAACCACAAAACCCAGTCTTCAGATGTGTTCCCACATGAGAAACTCCATTTGAGATCTAACCTCAAGCAACTGTTCATTCAAAAAAAAAAAATGCAAATGAAAGCAACAGAAACTATAGTGCCAACAGGAACTGTATAGATACAATAGGCATTACAGTGAACCAACACTTGCGATCTGCAGTCTGCATCCCGAGTTCCTTGATGCTTACATTACTCAGTATCACCTAAAAAGAGATTATATGGTCTGGTGGTAAAGGAGTCTGAACTTGTGCAAGACAGCCAGCAAGACTTGTAGCCACACTGTGCACAGTTAATACTACTGTTAAGCTGGCATTTGAAGGGAGGAAGGAAATGAAGCATTGCACCAGAGATCTTTCTTAGCTAAGTAAATATATGAAAAGCTATATACTACCACCTCAACATTCTAAACTATATCACTGAAATTTCCTGGATAAAGCTGGGCTAAAAGGAATAGTACTGTAATTGCATTGGTCAAGAGGAGAAATACAAATTGTCTTTAAACAAAACCATATGAACATCAGAAGGCTGAATTCATCTACTGCCACATTTTCAACCTCAATATACTTTCCTACAGTAGACACAGTCAAATGAATTGATGCAGAATAATCCTTGACCACATCATGCATTCAGGAAAATGTTGCAGAACAAGAGTACCTTTCCAGTAGGAATATACTGAATTTATCAAATACCATATAAAAGTAGAAGTGTTTCTGTAGTGATCCTTCAGTTACCTCCATATTTTGTTCTTGACTTATTTGTCTGGATAATTTAAATGCATGACTTCAAAGTTAATGAAAATTAATTTAGTTTTTAAATTACAAAGAATCCTATATGTACAAGCTTATTTCTCAGTTTGTCTGCAAGCAGGGTTGGGATGTAAACACAAACTCTCAATGTATCCTTCTGCACTCCAAAGACATTTCATTAACTTACAGTCTATATAGGTCGTTATGCTAGTACTATAAAGTTATTTTCCTAAATAATAAATTACAATTATATCATGTGGTATATGTAATTCTTACAGTAGCATAAATTGTATTTCAGTACTCTAAGTATCTGATTATGTAAAACTGCTCATTATAAGTGATTGCTAACAAAACTGTAGGGTAAAATATTATTTAAGTAATTTCTGTTCATTTCAATGTTTTTAAGTATATAAATGTTCAACTATTTGATAGCAGAAACTGAAATGGTTACAAAACATACTAACTCTGCTATTAACTCCTTATACCTACCTATAGAAAAAAAATGTATATATTAACACCTTTTGTTTCTCTCCACATATTCTATGTATAACACAATGCCACAAAGGATGTCTGTACTTGCATATTAGTAATAGCTTCTGCCATGCAGTGGGACACTATCTTACCTGATAAAGTCAGTATTAGGGAGAAAAATGCTACTTGATATTGGTAGTTCTACCACCTTACAAAAAGCATAATAATGTTTACATCCTTGTCTATTTGTCAGACATATTGTGTAGTTTCTTTGTTGTATATTTCACAAAGGCCAAAATAATTAATTAGCAGAAGATGATATAGAGGAATTAAAACTGAGATTGCATATGCCTTCCTTTCATTAGTCACTTCTGCTTCCAGAAATCAAATGGCAGAAACATACATTCCTCTCAGTCAAGATTGCCCCTTTGGGAGTGAGTCGAGCAGTTCATGTTAGAAGAGTCCTTTGTTCCCTTCACTTAGGGTATCGGAACACTTGGGCATTAGAGATAAATCAGCCACTGTCTGCCCCAGTTTAATTTGTATTGCACTCTAGAGCAAGGTGCTTAGAATTGCTTGAGAAGATAAAAAAATAGAAAAAAAATAGTTGCAAATAATAATATCCTTGTTGGTTCAGAAAGGAGAACAACAGCAGGTGTATTAAAAGAGTCTGGAATATATTATTTACTCAATAGCCTGGGAAAAAAAAAAAAAAGCTGAAACTCAAGTTCAGTCCAAAATTACAGGCAGGGACTCTCTCGTCCAGCCTAATAGTACCTGACCCAAAACCCAAACCCACTTCTTGGTTTAGAATTCAGTGTAATGGGAAGTGATGATCAACATCCCATTCATTCTTACACTGTTTTGATTACTCCGTTTCTTATTAGGAAACCTTCCAGTTCTTGTATAAGCATCTCAGATAAACTGAGAGTACACTGGCTTCAAGCCTTTCCCTTCAGTTTGTTGTGCCTTTCCCTGCAATCACATCACATCAAAGTGGTGTTGTTATTAGTTTCTTTTTTTTTTTCCAGAAGGGGTCATTATGGCTTAGATTTTGACAATTTGAAATTACTTAGTCACTACCAACAGACATATAGAAATATCCCTCTAAATTAAGATGAAAACATCATTAGCCATTGTTAAAGGACAAAAAATCCAACCACAATATTCTATTTATATGCCAGCGATTGGGCTGTGTCTTCCCAGCACCACCTTCTGTGCCTACACTTCATAAGAAGATTACGCTTCTCCCTATGAAGTGAAAATTACCTTCTTGTGGGGAGAAAGCGTTTAATTATGACTCTGCTTCCCCTTGTCTCCATGGTGATCCCATGCAAACAGCCTGCTTTATTAGACCTTATTTTCCCCAACCCCGCGAAAGTCATAAATTAGCTCTGTGTGAGCCTCCGCTGCGGCGTTAACCGCTGCAACGCCAGAGCGCAGCGCCCAGGGCCGGGGGAGCTATCCGCCCGCCTCCGGGCGGCCCCGGGGACCCCGCGGACCCAGCCGTACGCCCGGCGCCGGCCGCGCCCCCGCAGTGCTCACTTTGCAGAGCAACGATGCGATGGCAGAACCGCGGGAAGGGCTCCGCTGTAATCCCATTTGGAGCTCAGCCGCTACATCGTTTCGGCATTTACTGCAGAAAATACGTGCCCGATAATTCCCAGCCCGGCCACGGCAGGCGGTTATGCTACAAATTGACAGATGATCCCCGTGCCCCTGCCGCCCGAGCGCTGCCGACAAGAGCGGGGCCGTTACCTGGGTGCTTCCCGGCGCCGGGACCCGCGGGGTCGGTGAGGATGCTGGGGTCACTCTGCGACCTGCCTCGCGGGAGAAAACAGCCGGTCCCTTCTTCTGATGCAGCCATGAGGTGGAGGGCGGGAAGCTCAGAGGAGGGGGAAGGAGGAGGTGCTCATGGAGCCGGAGACGACCAGGGGACAATGGGGATGCGGCGGTGGCGGGGCGTCAGCCGGGCAGAACCAGCCGCAGCAGCATCTTTCCCGGTGCCGTCGGCAGGCTGCGGCGGGGCGCTCCGCCGGCACCGTGCGCTCAGAGGGCAGTTTCGGGCGCCTCACGGAGGTGGCTCATGCTGCCTGGCGGGGTGGGGAAGAGACGGAGCGCGGGCCGCCGACCCGGCCCCCCGCCGCCCCCGCCCGGGACGCCCCCTCCTGGGACGCCCCCCGGAGCGTCTCTCGCGGAGTCGCCTCAAGCCGCCGCGCTGCCTAGCGCATCCGTTGGAAAACATTGGGATTCTCCCATGGTGCCTCGCGAGCGGCCCTGTGACGTCACGCGGGAAGGCGGACGCTGCACCTGCACCGCACAAAGGCGGCGGCCGCCGCAGGTGCGCGAGGCCGTGGGGCTCCGCCCCCACCGGGAACACGTGACTGGGGCGGGGGGAAGGGGCTGCCCCGCCCTCGGGGTGGGGACGAGGACCCCATCGGTGAGTGCCTGCCGTCGTTTTGGGTGGGTGGTGTGTGTACCCCGTCCGTCCCCTCCCTCGAGGTGAGGGTGAAGCTGAGACTGAAAACCCCGTCGGTGCGCGCGCCCCGTCTTCCACCCGTCCGGTCCTCTGCGGTGAGGACCTCGCCGGTGTATCCACGTGTGTTCCGTCTCCGCACTTCGCCAAGCAGGTGGAAGCGGCGAGACCTAATGGCGTGGGGCTCGGCATCCGTCGCCTGTCTCCATGCGGGGCTGAAGGAGGTTGACCTGCTTGTGAGGGTTTTTCTCTCGCATCAAAAGGCACCGGTTCCCATGCGGCGGAGTGCGCGGGGATCCGATCGCAGCTCAGGAAGCCGCGCAGCTTGGTTGGGACACGGCAGGACATGGCTTGTGTCGCTTCTTGTGCTGGGGGTAGCCTTAGAGCAAAGAAGGTGTCTCACGGCAACCCTGGAGAAACGGGGTGTTTACTTGGAAGTTTGGTTTTGGAGTTTGTTTAAATGGAATAACTGGCTTTATGCATTTTTCCCTTTAAATGAAAAATTACTCAGATTGATAGAGTGGTTTAGGTTGGAAAGGATCTTAATGATAATCTAGCTCCAACCTCCTTGTCATGGGCAGGGACACCTTCTACTAGCCCATCCAACTTGACCATGAACACCTCCTGGGGGGGAGGCATTCATGACCTCTCTGGGCAATCTGTTCCAGTGTCTCACTGCTCTCACTGTAAAGAATTTCTTTCTAATACCCAGTTCAAAATCGACCTTCCTCAAGCTTAAAGACATGGCCTCTCATGTCACAAACCCTTGTAAAAGGTCCCTTCCCAGCTTTCTTGTAGGCCCCCTTCAAGTACTGGAAGGCTGCTATAAGGTCTCCCTGGAGCCTTCTTTTCTCGAGGTTGAACAGCCCCAACTCTCTCTGCCTGTCCTCTGTGATCCTCTTCATGACTCTCCTCTGGACCCACTTCAGCAGTCTGATGTGCCTCTTATGCTGGATGTGATACTCCAGATCGGGTCTCACAGAGCAGAGTTCCTATCATAAGAATGGTGTTTGCCAAATTTTAGGGATGAAAGTCTGTGTCATAGAAATTTCCATTAATATAGTCATTCTTCCATGTCCATATTTGTTTTTATAGAAATGCATAGAAACATTTCGGTATGTTGCATAAAGCATGTATGTATTAGCCATTTCTGAAAGCAGAGGCAGACCACACAGTTCTGTGGGCTTGTGTCTTTGTTATGATTTTGCAAGTTTTAACACAAAATTCATCCTGTCTATCCCACTGAGTATTTGCCTTTTCTTCTTCAAAATGCCTCCTTAAAGTTAACCACCTAAACACATCTAAGCTGGGAGTCACCTTTGGCGTCTGTATTCCCTGAGATTTGGGCAGCTTCCTTTGGAAAAGGTCAAATTGATGGGCCTGCATTTACTGCAGAGTTTGGGGAGAAAATTTTTCAAACTCTATTTAAGAGGGCATGAGTGTGGCTGTTTAGTCATGTCTGCCCACAGCTGTGCTAAGCCCTTGCATCTCACGCCGAGTTTGAATATTGTCATGAGAACAGAAACTGATGAAGGGTTTAAAGCAAAATACCTTTTTTTTCTTTGTCTCTTCTTTGTGTGTATAAGGTAGCTCCTAAGGAAAACATAGCATGTGGTGCTGTAATCTAGGTGTACCATAGTGCAACTGAAAAGTTAGCAAGAATATTCTCTTATGTTGGTTTGTTGTTTTGTTATGTTGTTTGTTGGTTTTTTTTTTTTGAGAGAGAGCTTAACATCACCACCTCGACACATTTTTGGTGTTTCTTCTGAGCCTTGCCTGTCAAACAGCTCATTGTAATTCCAAAGGGACAGCTAAATGGACCATTTTTATCATACTGTAAAACATTCCCGAGGAAACAAGCAAATAAATCCAGAACACTTGTTTAAAGGATGCTTTAAAGGGATCTGGATCTTGTACTCCTTTAGCCCTCAAGATAAGCTTTTGCCATGGCTCAACTTTGAAAGGGAGTTACAAACTCTAAATATTATGTATGATAGTTTTATCCCTCTGCAGAGAGCGTCATCTGACAAAGGTACTGGGTCCAGTTTTCAAGTATGAATTCTCCCCTTTATAGTGAAATAATAAGCCAAATCTGGGTTTAGTCTTCAAAAGAGGTCATGCTAAAAAGTGCTGTCAGTTTCTAGGGAATTCTGTGAAAGCCTGTTTGCACTAATTGATACACCTGCTTTCTGCAATGCAGAGTGATACAAATGTCTTGTGTCAAACACAGAATTGAAACATTCCATATCAGATTGAAGCATTCCTACCAGATTGAATATATTAAAATATTTTCAGCCCAAGAAAAAATATCTCCAAGACAGCTTTAGTGTCCTATAGAAGCACACAAGATGAGACTGATATATTTTTAACTACCTCACATATGGATTATCTCTATGGAGGACACTTTATAGGGTTCCAATGGATCCTAAAATGCTGTCAAACAAGAGTAGAATCTGCCTCACTGCTGTTACTTGGTTAAAACATATCCTTTGCTTTATTCCTGTCAAACCAAGCATCAAAAGCCTGGGTCTGGGAATAAAACCTAGGTGTTGTGCATACCCAGGTGTCAGAGCTGGCCCCAGGCTATTTGTTGTTTCCAAATGAACTGTTGTCATGTATGGGGGAGGAGGTAGAAGAAAAAAAAATATTGTGTTAAATTGTTTAGGCCTATGGTGCTAAATAATCTCTCTTGTGTAAAATGTATGATTGTCTGCATGTCTTTCACATTTCATATATAATGATGAACTGGAACAGGTTTCCCAGGGAGGTTGTGGATGCTCCCTCCCTGGAAGTACTCAAGGCTAGGTTGCATGAGGCCTTGAGCAACCTGTTCTAGTGGGAAGTGTCCCTGCCTATGGCAGGGTGTTGGAACTAGATGATCTTTGAGGTCACTTCCATTCTAAACCATTCTATGATTCTATGATGACTCTCTGTATTTTTCATTTCCTTATCCTAAAGGGGAGATAACTTTTGACAGGAAAAAATAAATGTGAAGCAAAGTCTTTTCTTCATGCCAAAGGACTGATGCCAAAAGGAATGAAGCATTTTCATGGAAACAAATAGAAGCTGGTGGAAGCCTGTGCTAACCAATATGTTATAAGTATATTGGTTTGTAAATCCCTCTGAAATAGGAATGAAACTGAGCCTGGTTCTATCTATGGGTGCTATGCACCTGAAAGATTGTCCTTAAGTTCCCCTTTATTACTTGATAAAATTCTATAAAAGTCACAAACAAAAATATTTGCAGGATCAGAATGAGTCTTAGTAGAAACATGATGCTCCTTTTATTTGGTTTATTTTCTTACCATAGCAGTGTTGCAATAAACAAGTTTGCAACATTTCCCCAGAAAACACAATGATCTGTTTATTTCTCTCCTGCAGGATTTTCAGCCTTTGATATTTATCATGAAAAGTTATGATGAGATTTCTCTAGCTTAGTGGCAGGTACTTCTGCAATTGGCATCAGTTCAGTTACAGAAAAATACTGCTTAAAATGAAATAGCCACAGAAGGACCACATAAGAGAAAATTACATTTATTTAGTTTGATGTTTGTGCCACAACCAAACCAATACACATCTATCTGACAGGCCTTCCCCTGATAACATTTTTTAAATGCAATAACTTAATAGGTATGCATTAATTAATTTAGTTGCTTTCTGTTTGTTAGGCAACTGATCTAATGTTTCTTGTTTTAGTTATATAAAGAGAAACCTTAACCTGTCTTAGAAAGGAATGATTCTCTGAGGAGAAAGAAAAGAGGTGAGTCATGTCAGTACTGTTTTTTGCAAATCAGCAGAATATTAAACAACCTCATTTTCATTAATCTGAAGCCTACATGTGCTCTCTGAGCATAACTGATCTTTCATTTTGCACTGTTATTTGAAATAATGAATTCAGGATACATTTGGATTGACACTCTCTTACTTCATGTTAAAATTGTTTTGATGACCAAGGGACAAATAGCTTTGCTCTGAGCAATTTTCTTAGATGCAGCAACAGAAAGCATTTGTTCTGTTGCTTTTGAGTCTTAACCCAGTTTTTTATATTCTGTGGCAGCTTGTAGTTCAGTATGCTTGCAGTAACAATAAAGATGAGCATTCCATGCTCAAAAGGCTCTTGTCTCTATTTACTTTGTGTCTGTGTTTTTTTCCTCTCAGATGCTTTCTTGGTAAAGAGGACACAGGGCCTATTTTGAACCTTTATTTGTCAAGAAGATAAATGTGTGTCACTGAGAAGAGATATAAGTATCATCCAGCAGTTACTTTTGTGAGTACAGCAGTATTTTGTAAGTACAAAAACTTGAAAGATGTCATCTCCAAAGCATGATGATGTAGTTGCTACTATGGAAGGCAAATAGAAAATGAATAAGCATGAGGGGTTTGTTTATTGGTGGCTTCATGTGTACATTCACATTTAACAGCTCCAATACTCAGGACTCCATTTATCTGATTTTCATGTCAGATTTCTCTCACAGCTCTAGCACTTGCTTCATCATTTTATAACTGAAGGAACAGGAAAGGAAGAGGCAAGGGAAAACGTGAAGAATGACAGTCAGCTCATCTGACTGACTTCTTGACAAACTCTACTTACACAAGTAACAAGGTGTTTAAGGTCAGGCTGGATGGGCCTCTGACCAGCCTGATTGAGGGTAGGGTGTCCCTGCCCATGGCAGGGCGATTGGAACTACATGATCCTTGTGGTCCCTTCCAACCCTGACTGATTCTATGTTCTTCTAGGTAACAGTGCAGTGACAATGAGAAGGAGAACATCTATTCTTATGTCAGTTATCACAGATTATGCATTTTATAACAGCAACATATCAGTTTATGGAGAGGGAACTCATATCTGTGATGTGCCAAGGCCATCATGGTGTTACAATGGTGTGCATATTGTGCATTACAATTGCAAGAAGCAAGATGGCAGCTGTGTGTGGAAAACGTGGAGGACTCCTGCAGTGCTGTCAAAGCCAGCAAGGCTAGAGCTGATGTGCCATGTAAGTATTGTTTATGCCGGTTAAAATCCTGAAGTGATTCATCTGATTTTCCTCTCCATTTTCTGTTCCACTTAGACTTTTGTGGGTCTAAGGAAAAGGGGTGTTAATGCAACTTCCATACTGGGTCCTCTTTTCTTCAATGCCTTTTGGGGAATGAATATTGTTATATACAGATCTTTCTCTTTTGTACTACCACAGTGTTCTTCAGAAGCCATATGAAGGGAAGCTCCTTATTGTTCTTTCATCTTAAAGCATGTTCTCAGCTATCTAAAACTATGAAAATGTGGGAGGTCTGAAAGCCATATCCAGTGTAATTAAGACCCTGCAAACTTTTACTAGTTATTATGGGAATCCCCAGTGAAGTCTTCCTTATTATATTTTTAACATAAGTGGTTGAGATTTTAGACTTCAGGATAGTAGAAACAGCTTGAAGAAGTTGGTGTTGTGAATATAAAAAATGCAGTGTAAGATCTCAGGAGAAGTTTACCACTGGAGTTAGGAAGTTCTACTTGCAGTCATTAGATTCTGCTTTGAAATATTTAAGGGTGAGAAAACACCATTTGGTGCCTGACCTACACTTTAATCAGTGTTACTTGGCCTGAGCTCTGTGCCTGGAGCTCGCCTCACAGGTGAGAGCCTCGCTCCCGAGAAAGAAACTTTCCGCTGTCTTCGTTATCTAGTTAGGTCTGTCCCCGCTTACTGCAGAGGGTTGGACTTTTAAAGGTCCCTTGCAGCCCGGTGGATTCTATGACTTTCAGCATCGCTCTCCCCCCAAGGTCCTTTCCCCCGCCGTGTTCAAACTCCTCTGACCAAGGGAAGGAGCCGGCGCCAGGCGCGAGCGACAGGTGGCGCCGCGCCCGCCACAGGCGGTAACGGCCGCAGCTCGCGGGCGCTCGCGGGCGGTGCCTGCACCGCGCTTCCAGGAGGCGCTGTCCCGTGCGGGGAGGCTGAGCAAAGGCTCTCCCTGAGAATCCCAGCCCTGACAGGTTTAACCAGGATTTACTCATCTTGGCAGGTAATTGACCCTGGAGGGGAAACGTTTTAGGCAATAAATATTGTTAATTAACAATTTGATCATATCAACTGTTTAAAGACTTCCTTTCCTCTCCTGATGTAGTAGGAGTTGGAGGGCAGCCTGCTTTCCCAATTATTTCCAAGCAGATGAAAATCGCTTTACTTCAGCTTTAGCCCTTTGACTTCGGCTTTAGCCCTTTGCTTGCTGACAATCCACAGCTGAATATTTGATTTTGGTCTTGACTGAATTCTGGAAAAATCTGGAACTTCCCACTAAAAGTGGCTGTCATGAACCAGTGTTCTAAACCAACCCTAAGTAGCAGGGGAAGTTGTGCTAAGATTCAAAAACTTCTCTTGGAGTAAATTAAAGCAAACCAACACCAAACAGCTGGTGAGTTGGGAAATGTGAAAAAAAGGAGAGGTGAGAAAGAGAGAGATAAGTCAGAGAAAAAGGAAGATATCACCAATCCTTGGATCCAGAGTCCAAGTCCCTCAGTAGCAGGTGTACATCCTAGCAGATTCTTCTGTGGTAAATGGCAACACGTGGACCCCAGAAGCTGTGGTCCTTGTATAACCTTTTGACAGTAGCAGAGGGGGTTGTGGTCTCTCCAAATCACAGAGGTGTGCACCAAGCCCCTGCAGTGCAATCTCTGTCAGGCAGATCTGCTACATGTGGTTTTGAAGAGGGAATTCCTGCCTCTGCAGTGCAAGAGAGACAAATCTGTAATTATGGTGGTGATCTTTGTTTTCTCCTTGCAAATGGTAAATATCTGAGAAAATAAGAACACTTTTTAGATAACTATTTTGAGCACTTCAATTCCATTTGGAAAGAAAATATTTATGAAAAAGACAAAACCATTGTTTTGCTTTTGTTTTGCTGTTGGGAATGTATTTTAGATAAAACAGAGCTCGTTTTGTCAGGGATAACTTGTACTCTTATCAGAGATAGCCTTTTTATTATGTGTTGTATTCAGACAGTACATTCTGATTCAGGTCTCATCTTGCTGTTACCAAATCTGAGATAACTTTTTCAGATTAATGCATATAGCAAAGATCATTCAGTTGTCAGCAAAGGAGGAAACAGAAAATTAGTGTTCTGTGCGAAGTGGGTGAGAGCTGAGGAATCTTTGAGGCACAGTTGTAGTAAAGAATTCTCATTCCACTCAGTATAACCTTCAACACTAACGACATTTTAATATCATCTGTTTAGCAGTTTCATTTCTTGTGCAACACAGGACTTCAGCTGTTATTTCACACATCACAATACACAAGAAATTTTACAGAGAATTAAAATATTTTGAGGGCCAGGGATATAGGAAACTAGTGGCTGAGCTTCCTTTAGTAGACCATAGTATGCAGTTGTTTGGGACTTGAAATCTAGTGAAGACCATAAAAATCAGGATTTATGAGCATCTCACAGGAGACACAAACTCCTGTCATTGGAAGCTAACATGGGTTGGTCACAGGTGGGAATATAGATAGTCCAGAGTTGATTAGCAGCTGAAGATGAGCAAGTGAGAGGTAAAATTGATTAGCACTCACAATAAGCAAGGTCCAAGTTAGCAGTAGTGTCTGTTTTAAGATAGAAGTTTTGTATTGCACAACTCCCCAGAAGTCATAGCCACAAGATCTAGTTCTTATACTGGAGTGCTACATAGTCTACAGTCAGTGGGGCTGCACTGTACAGAACTGATTTATAAGGATCCAGCTTGCTGTTTGAGCTTCCCCAGGGAGAAGTGCAGTGGTACATGTTTTTACTTCTCTGAGTCCTTCTATGTATTGCCTGGTTTTAGATGTGCCCAAGATAGGGTAAACCTTGAGACGGTTCTATCCATTCAATTTCCTGCTCACCAACACCTGGAGCAAGACTTAAGACGGAAAGCAGGACAACTTAAAAAAAATTCCAGGATTTTTTAGCTCAATTTTAAGGAAAATTAGGATTGAATGCCATTCCTACATACTAAAATTACTGCTTTCTAAGAGATATAAGGATTTATGTAGTGTTTTGCATCCTTGTTTTGGCAAAATATGGATATGCAGTAATATTATTGTTGTGTATGTTGTGTTTATGCTCTTTTGCACATGTAGGAAGTCTTTTTGAGGAATCCTCTTTAGTGAAAACAACTTTTTTGTTTAAAAAATATTTTTTACTTTTTTTTCTTTAACAGTTTTGTATGTTGCTGTGACAGCAAGCAATCATTAACCGATCTGCTCAGATGCTGTATTCTGTTTAGCATGTTATTTCTTAATGGTACAGGTGCCATCTTGCTGCAAATTTTGGAAGGGCAGGCTTCTCAGCAACTTAAGGACAACTTCTTTGATGGACAGAGATAGTGGTTGGTTTTCTAGGATCAGTTCTGGTAATAAACTTCTAAATGGAAAAGTTAGCCCAAGACAGAGAGTTCCATGACTTAAAATCTGGAAATTATGACATTTTCATAAGCAAAGTCAGAACAATTTAGTCAAAGACATTCTTGTACTGAAGTTCTGTTGTAAGACACTTTGCTCATCTGTTTTCCAACCAGAGATATACTGTAATCAGGTGAACACTTTAAGTTTATGCAGCTTTAATCTCATGTATTTTTGGAAACAAATCCTTTAACATCTTTACCCAACAGGGAAAATGCAGTTCTGTTCAAGTCCACCACTACATCATGTCACTAAGTGTTACATCTACATGTCTTTTAAGTCCCTCCAGGGATGGTGACTCCAACACTTTCTTGGGCAGCCTGTTCCAGGGCTTGACAGCCCCTAGTTTTCAACCTAAACTTCCCCTGGCTCAACTTGAGACCATCCATCTTTATTATACAAATATGTACTTCTAGGGCTTAAAAAAAAAACAACAAAACAACAACCACAAGCATTACAAGATAATTCCCAAGATCAATTTAGTATTGTCTGTGAACTATATAGGTATTTTAGGCCTCTCTCCTACAAAATTACCTCTGCAAGGCCATGTCCTTTTGAGGTCCAATTGCAAGACTAGTTTTTTTAGTGTTAACAAGTTGCCTCAAAATGTTTTATTCTAACCCCATGTGAAATACAGAGACCTGGAACACAGGGCTTTTGCAAATTATACAAATAATTATGTACATGAATGTTGCTACTCATCTATAGGCCTGTGTGTTTGTGTACGTGGCTGTACAGCTAAGAGGTTGTGTGACCCATGGTACTTAAAGTTTTTCTAAGTATACCCTTGCTTAGTGAACTAAGAAATGGGACTTTGGTGGTGGTGGTGTGGGGTTCTTTCTCCCAGAAAGAATAAAGTGCTAATAAGTCTAATTAGATCAGCCAGGGAAGAAGCCAGTAGGTTTACTTCTTTAAAAATCATTCAGAAGTCATTAATCATTTTAATATTTTGCCTTCTTTCTCCCCTGGCTCTGTGACTGTTACAAAAATTCTGTTTATTAATGCATTATGAACTGAAGCTGTCAAAATGAATCGTTTTCTCCATTTGTAAAGCTGTTATATATGTGCATCTGAGTGATACAGTATGTACTTCTAAAATTTTCGTGTGGGCCTCCTACGAGATTTCCTGAGTAGAAGACTAACTGACAGCATAAGAATGTCACAGCTTGTATTCTGCCTAATGCAAATATATAAATATTGTTGCAGAGAGATTTTCAGTTCTGTAAAACACAGCTACTAGAACCAGGTTGGGGTTCATTCTGTATTCCTCTTGGATTTTAACCTGCATTTTCCTATCCAGTGCAATAAGGAGCTCTGCTTAAGACCATAGGGAGCTCCATTTAATTATAATTGGCAGTCTGCAATCCTTTGTGCTGTCAAGGAAATCATGAAGCTAATGGATGATACTGCAAACACTTGACAGTGGTTTTATGCTCAGCGATTTGTGCTTTATTTGGCTGAATAAATAACCTCATGGAGTTGAGAGAATACACTGATGAAACATTATTGTATGAAGGAAATTATTGGTGTGTCATAGTGAGCCATAGGAATTATGTAATTATTTTAGATGGTAATTTTGCCATCTAGCTTTTATTTATGCATCTGACATAACAAATAGCAAAGCAGAAATTATCTTTAGTTAGATTTTTACAACAGCAGATTCAGCAGGCTGGAGTGGTTACGGAAATGTGTCAGTTACTGTGGGCAGAGGTTAACAGTCTAGCATCAGACTTGCTTATACCAGGACATTAGAGATCTTGAGAAACTCATCAATGACAGAATTGTGGAGTTCTATTATTATTGTCTATTAGTATTAGATATCTAGATGTATTAGTATCTATTATTATGATGATGGAGGTTGAGAAGTACTGACAGACCTTACCAAATGTTTACTTTCTGTAGGATTCTGAAGACTAATATCTAATAACTATTCATGTAGGATTTTTCACATCTTCAAATTATGTTACAGATCTTACAGTGGAGAAGTAGAAATAGTGCCTCATTAAAAACAGGTGCAAAGAAAATCTTCATGCAAAGTTAAGGAAATAAAGCTCTATACATTAGAAAGAAATCACAGTGGAGTCCTCCTTGATCTTATTTTCTTCTTGGTTACAAGATTAATTTCAGCAGTGGTAGCAGCAGCAGTTCTGTGGTTTTTATGTTTTAGTGTTGCACCATTCTAAAAATAATCCAGGGTAATTTTTTAGCACATTTCCTTGAACTCCCACTCTGGCTTGGCACTGAAGTGGAATGTGGGTTAATTGTCTGGGGGGCTTCAGATTTCAACACTATTTATGGTTGACTTGGATGCTCCCAGAGTTTGCCTTTCTGACCTGTTGTACTTTTTGCACTCAAGAAATATACCATTAAATTCTTAGAGACAGGTATCTGGCCATTTAGTTTTTCAAAGATACCTAAAAGTATTTTTTAAAGGAATCCCTATACTGGGGGGGAAGTTTCAGTAAGCAGTTTTAACAGTTAGGTTTCATCTTGTTTTCAGCTGGGGTGTGGTACGTGTGGGTTCCAGACAGCTGCATTTGCTGGCTGCATTCTGACCTGAACTTCCTACAGAGGGTCAGCCCAGTGAAACAGAACATTCCATATGCATCAACTTTGTCTTCACCCTCACAGAACTCAGGTTTTTCCCTCAGCTCTTCACATGAAGTTCCCATGTGGAGAGTTCAGGGAAATGGAGAAGACTGATGGTCCTAGGCCTGTTTCATAATTTGTGTTTTAAGCACTATAAACCAGAACAGATTTAATAGCTCAAAATAGGCACATATTTTACAATGCAGTCATCTCAAAAGGACAGTCTAGATGGAGCAGAAGGGAATGACTTTCCACTTACACTGGCATTTGTAGGATGAGGAAGCAACCTGGAACAAATGGAATTAGTTAAATAATCAGGAGGTACCCTAGAACACTAAAGCATCTTCAAATGTGTTGTTTTGTTTTTTTCTATATAATTCCAGAGTCATAAATATTTGCACTTGAATTATGGAGTTCAGTCGTTAAGAAAGCTCATGACTTGGGTCAGTGCAGAAGGCAGAGGTAAACTCAAGTGTCTTCCCAATTTCTTACCAGAAAATTTTACGAACTCTGACCTCAGCTCTCTCCATATCCACTGACCAACTTGTGTATCTGGACAAAATGGTGAAGTTTGTTGTTGAAACAGCTTCACAACAATTTATTAAAAACACAGGAATTTTACTAGAATCTGCAAGGGAAGGGAGAGAATGTAAGTAAGGAGAGTTATTCTTCCCTTGTATTCAGCACTGGTCAGGCCACACCTTGAGTACTGTGTCCTGTTCTGGGCTCCTCAATTCAAGAGATGTTAAGATACTGGAATGTGTCCAGAAAAGGGCGACAAAGCTGGTGAGGGTCTTGGAACACAGCCCTGTGAGGAGAGGCTGAGGGAGCTGGGGTGTACAACTACCTGAAGGGAGGCTGTAGCCAGGAGAGGGTTGGTCTCTTCTCCCAGGCAACTAGCAACAGAACAAAGGGACACAGTCTCAAGTTGTGCCAGGGGAGGTATAGGCTAGATGTTAGGAGGAAGTTCTTCACAGGGTGAGTGGCATTGGAATTGGCTGCCCAGGGAGGTGGTGGAGTCGCCGTCCCTGGAGGTGTTTAAGAAAAGACTGGATAAGGCACTTAGTGCCATGGTTTAGTTGATTGGATAGGGCTTTGTGATAGGTTCGACTGGATGATCTCGGAGGTCTCTTCCAACCTGGTTGATTCTATGATTCTCTGTATCATGTGTTTCCTGAGTCTATCCCTTACTGTCTGCTCCTCAGTGTGTTGTTAAAGCTGTAAGGTCAGTGAGTCCAGAGACATATTAAAATATCAAATTTATTCTCATTTAAACATTAAAAAAAAACAAAACCAAAACCAAACAACAACAAAACTTTCTGATCCACAACCAAAATGCCAGCTTTGATTAATTGTAGCTAGAAGGGTTTCAATCCCATTTCTACCAGCTGTGAGAAACAGGCAGGGCTACCTGTGTACAAACTTTGATCCCTTTTGTCAGAAGTTCTCTTTTTTTCAGTTAATTGTGGCTGCCTAGAGGGGCAATTGAGTATTTTTATTATTCTGTATATTTTTTAAACCTGGAATTACAGCCTGCAGAGATTATTTTGAATAGCAGCCACTAGAGAGCACTATGTGATTGTGGCTTTTCCACAATTAAGGTGTGATAGCCAAAGAGACCTACTATGTGGTATTAAATATGAAAGGCTTTTTTACATTTCTAAAAACTCTTATTGTGTTTTGCACAAAACAAGATTTTAGCACCTCTGGCATTTTGATTTACACAATTATTACTCTTGGTGAAGGCTTCTTTCATCAACATTTAATTCTTGTTCAGTGAGGTTTTACAGGGATCTGTAACATAGCCAGAAAAGGTCCACTCTGCTATTAATGTGTGGGCTATTTTTACCATAACACTGATGATCCTTTGTGCTAGTTTGAGCCTAGCTAGCATGTTTTGGTGAGAAGATACCCAAACCATCACATCCTTTGATACATGCTGTAAGAAAACCTTTGGTAAATCTAGTTCCATTTTGACTTAGTTCTTAGAAAAACTTACCTCATATTCTGATTCAGTAGATGGTGAATGGAGTGGATCTATGTAAGAAGCAGCTCTTAGAAGTGATGACTTAAAGGGTAATGCTGCATGAATGAAACTGCTCTTTTCTTCATGATCTTAATATTTGATCTTTCCTTATCTGAACAACATCCTATTTTTGTAGATCTCACATCTCCCATATTCTCCCAGAAAAGGAAACTGCATTATTCTTTTCTGTAGAAGTACCAGTGTGTTGTGGTGGCTTGAATTTCTTTCCTGTCTTTTAATACTGCCTTCTGAAATCAGTTCTCAAAGACCATATTTTCATACATTGTCTTTTTAAAGCTCTTCTGTGCTTTTTGGGAAGACTTTCACACTGAAGTCAATGATACCCTTCAGCAGAAGGTAAAAAAGCTGTAGGTTAAAACTTGGCAGTGATTGTGGATGAAAGTATATTCTCATAAGATAAAGGAGAAGCCCAGAAGTCCAGAGTTTTGATCATCAGGTCTGCAGTTCATTGTACAGCAAATGGCCAGTGCAGCTGTGGTCAGCAAGGAAATTATTGCAGAATGGGGTTTCCTTACTTAATAAATTGGTGCTGAGAGGTAGAGCCATTTATTATACTGTATTGAAATTGTAATGCTTCTGTGAGCATTCTCAAGTGAGAGCAGCTGTAGGAGATTAAACTGGATTCCAGAGAAATTGAAAGTTAGATCAGCTGTATAAACGGAACACATGGTGATGCAAAAGACCATACCCATGACATTGATATGTGTGACATGAGAACCTAGGTAGACCAGAATGAAAAAAACCCCTACCTTGAGTTGCAAATTGCCAGCTTAGTCTGCCAGTTTATGACAGAACTTAACTAGCAGGCTTGGTTTGAGGTACTTGGTGACAAAGCTTACATTGCTTTTGTAACCTTTGAACCAAGCTGTTGGAAAAAAAAAAAATCACAGGTGTTCCTGTATGTTTGTCTGCTCTTTTTTGTAGTTGTTCTTCATCAGGTACAAAAAAACTTTGTAAGAGAGATTCCCTTTCTGTTTACTTCTGTGGTACTAGAATGCTTAGCTGGGAAGTCATTTGGCCATATGGAAAGTGTTACTGGCTTGAAATCAAGTGATGAAATGTAAAAATTACTCAAACAATTTGTTTAAGCAACTTAGAATAAACGACATTCAGGCTGCAGTCTAAATCACTGAAGAAATGTGAACATTTTTTTAAAATTCACAATCTTGCATAGAAGGTAATAAATCTTCAAAGATTTGAGGCTTACAACTTCAGAAGAGAGCTTTTATTTATTCCCTGAGGGTTAAAGAATATACTTTGGTACATTGCATTGACCTGCTTGCAAGGTATCCAAAGTTTGTATTTAACTTTTCATTCTTCTGCCTTAGAATCAGTAGGAAAAAGTCAGTGCCTTCACACTTCACAGTATTGCCCTTTAATTGAACCTTTTTTATGCTCAGAAATAGCTGAAAATACTGCAATTGTGACATTCCCTTTCAGAATTTATAATTAATTAAATTAATGGAACTTTCAAGGTTTCAAAATGTACACAGAAATACATGAAAAATCATTAATATAGAAAAGATTAACAAGATAAAATCTGGTCTTAATTTCCCAAGAAGTAGCTATGCAGGTGATGTCTGATGGTGGTGCTCTGTCATGCACAAGGCCAGGAAAAGAAACAGTTTCCCACCCTCTGAAATTTTCTGAGGATTTGGCAAGTTTCTTTGCTCAGCTTGAGTTATCTCCAAATCTTTAAAATGTTTAAGGAGTTGGAGTTAGGGAAAAAAAATATGATAGTTTGAAATATTTTTCATTGCATTTGTATGACTTCCTATGAATTTCCCCACCAGCTTTCTAGGGCTCAGCAAAATACCTTCTAGAAATTTTCTGGACAGCCTTCTGGTAATTTCTCCAATATGTTTTAGAAATGCCCCAAGTACAGCAGCACAGTAATTAAACATAACCAACATTGACTTGAGACCTTGCAAGTCTGTTCTTCTGCCAGTGAGAGAATGTTTTGCCACTGAGAAAAGAGGAGCAGATATTTCAAGTTAACAGACAGGAAAAAGAATATAGCATTGTTAAGTGTTAATGCATAGTAATAAGGCATGCAATACATCCCTTGAAAGTGGGGATTAGAAAAGTATCAGTCTGCCAGATTTAAGGATTAAAAAATTACTCCTATGGACCTCATTAATTAATACATGAAGTTCTACAGACAGCATAATCCATGCTAAGGCAAGTTATGAAATGTTTACTCTTCTTCTGCCAAACACTTGGAGGAAAAATCTTAATTGGACTTGAAAAATATGTTTATATATTTCCCTTTAGGGCCCTGGAGTTTTAAATTGGTGTAAGATGTATGTCTGTTCTCCTCAAAACTGAGTTAACTTCTGTGGTCTAAGTTGAGAGTAAGTCTAGTCCACCCAGAATGTTCTGTTACGGAAGTGATTATGTTTTTTTGAGAAGGAGAATGGTGTTCAGGACATAGGGACAGTATCATGTTTGATCAATGGAATATGTCAGAGCTACCTGAAAATTTCTAATCTTAGTAGCTTTCTTTTAGCACAAAAATGGAGCAAATTAGTTTGTCCATGTCATTCATAAATAAGTGCATACTTAGGTACAAGTCTCTTGCTAAGCAAGGTGAAATCTACAGATACATATGTTTTGCACCAGGAGGTGCTGGTCCCTTATGATTCCAGTAAGAAAGGCACTCAGGTGCTGTATGTATCACTTTAAATGGTACAAAAAACGGTTTATACGAGCCAGTTGTTAAAGCTTCATAATGTAGTGAGTTCAGTTTAAGATTCACACATGTTTTGTTGACAGTGCTGTGTTGGATTGACTTACCTTTCATCCCATTAAGCATGAGTCATTCCCGATTAATTTTAATAATAAAGTTACATCTTAGAAGCCCTGTACGATGAGAAATAATCACTGAGGCACTGTGAAAATCAACTGCCTGTGTAACATACCTTTTAGAAACTACAAAATGCTTCTTTCACCATCATTGCATAATATTAGCAGCCAGCAAGCAGCATTTAAGAGCTTGAATGGCAAAAGCAAGCAGCCTGACAAGTTAGAGAAAGCCACTCTTCAGTGCCTCCTGTTGTAATGTTATTTTAAATGTGTGTTGTATTAAGGTAATTATTACATTTAGAAACATTAAAGATTTAAAATTAAAAATTATACTGGGTTTATAATGCTTGTCAATTATGTTACTCAAACTGGCTGGCTTTTATGAAAACTGTAGTTCATTTAGTAAAATTGCCAACACATTTCTCTTCACAACTTCTCAATCCAGCTCCAATTATAACCTTAAAATAACATCTTTACTGGCAAAAGAAACAAACCTTCAGACAAGACATATGAAAGTGATCCATTTCCCTTAGTCCACACATCTTATTTATTTTTTATTACTTTTTTTTTTTCCCCCAGAAAAGCACATTTTTGCTGAAGTAGGTGTTTCAAACAGGTGCTTCGTCTCACTGAACTTGTGCAACTTATTTGGGTAAGTTAAGATCTAAAAGTTAAAGTATGAAGAAAATCAGATTTTTTTCCTCTGTTTTAGCACCTAGTCCTTTTTTTTTTTTTTTTTTTTATTTGCTGCTATCAGGCAATATCTAGCAGCAGACTGGAAATTAAGACTCTAGAACTCTCATTCATCACTTGATATGAGCTGTTTGGACATGTCCTGAAATAAACAAGTTAATCTAAAAGGCCAAGCAAAGCCTCTGTATGGAAGAATACAGGAAGATATCTGCCCACATGTTATAAATGGGAGGGAAATATTAAAACTGCGTAGTCATATGCTCTTTTTGATGTGGAATTTTTAACCAAACACTAATGAGCGCTGGGAATTTCATATTGCAATTAACATGTTGCTGATCAGGCCAGCTTCTATGCCCAACTCTAGTATCTGTTGTAATATTCACAAAAGTGTTGAATACATTTCATCTTCAAAGCTAACACAGGTGATTTTCATAATGCACTTGGGAAAATACTCTTTTATACAGAGTTTATCAATAAGTGACTAATGGCTAAATTTCCATAAGGGGGTCTTGTGCTATGAGTTAGACCCCCTGTGCTATCAGACAGACAAAACTACACCAGATGGTCACAAACACTAAAGGAATAAAAACTGCCCTTAGAACTTTGTGGCTAATTAGTTTCACACCTGGACTGCAGTCAGACCCTTGAGAATGCCTACTAGTTTCTTCTGCCTGTAATTTAGGAGAGGATGTTGGGGTGTATTTCCTCATCTGCCTGCAACTAGTTACATCATTGTCTTTCAAAATGCATCTATCTGAAAACTGCAGAATGCTATTCTTGTAGGCCTGCTGGTGTTGGACTAAAAGCCTGCTGTTGCCTGGAGCCAGTGATAATGGAGTATTTATCAGTCTTTGAATTCATGATACCAATTGCAATGTTTAGTCAGAAACAAGAAATAGTTACACACAGTAATTCAATGTTTAGTCAGAAATGGAGAACTAAAATGATATCAATTTTTGTATCTTTAAAATACTTTTAATTTGAAAATAGGAAAATGACATTTTTAAAGCTTTATCTTGTTGATAGCACCTTCAGTGTTTTTTTCTGTACAGTAGCCAAACAGAACATCTTCTAGAGAAGAACTCATGATTTTCTGTAGGTATGCCAAAACTTGTCCCCAAATATGAAATGTACTATCTGGAAACTGCATCGTGATTTTATGTCAGAGACATATTTTGTTTATTGATATAAGGAAACATTTGGATGCACTGAAGTAATTTCTTTTTACTGTAGTTATTGCCTGAGATTTGGCATGTTACAGTTTTTAGCCTGTGGACTGTGATGTTTGTAGCTGGCTAGGGTTATAGTGCTTTGCAATGGGGAAGGAAGTGAAGAGCATAGTGTACTAAAGTGAGCTGTCACAGGATATGATGGTGTCTGTAGAAACCAAAGGGACAGGTACAAAAGAGGAGTTATAATGATATTGAGAAAATAAAGCCTAAATACAAAACTGAGCTGCAGTAAAAAGTGACAGACTTCATGACTAGGTCTCTTCCAGTCCTCTGTGGAGTAAGATGTAAAACATAGAGGTTTAAACAGCTTATGAAAAAAAATTCCAAACAGGTAGCAGTAACTTCAGTACTGAGTTTTGTTTGTAGTTTAGTAGTCAAGGCCTGAATTCTGCATGTCAGTTTTTGCCTTGTGAGGCAAAGTTAGAGTTCACACTTTTTTCATGACCTAGGACAACTTTGGGCCAAAACACTCTATAGTACTTAGCTGTATGAGAAGTACTAGTATAGTCAATTACTCACTTGACCTATTTTAACATTTGATGATGAAACAAGTTCACTTAAACCTAGTTTTCAGACAGCTAAATTGTTTATTTTAATAATACCCATCACCCTTATTTTCCATATTTCTTCAATATTTTCTTGATCCAGCTGTTGAAGCTACTGGAGAAGAGATCAAATACCTCAAGAGCAGAAGGTTTTAGATCATCTGATGTTATTTCCTTTTTATAGGAACTCTATTTAAATATCTTTCTTGCCAGGAAGAAAATAATAGTGATAGGAAGCATCTGATAACAACTGAACTGAAAGCCTACAAAAATGTTCTATGCATAACAAATGTTAAATAAGGCAGATGCTCCATTAACTGCACATCTGTGCTGCTTGTCTGTCCCATGGAGGATCTTTGGCATTTCATTTTGTAGGTTTATATACAGAATATAATTTAGAAAATTATGTATTAATTAGGAATTTCAATTCAGCATATTAAAGCATCTTCTAAAAAATAAATTATTTCTGACTGCATTAAGATTTATATCACAAAACTTCTCAGTCATACATGTACAAGCAATATTGACTATGATGAAAAGTTTTATAGCCTCTTGGCAATGTTCCAGTGTGCATAAAGAGATACATCTGCTAATGAGGTAGAATTAACACTCCTAGATAATGTCACAACAACATGGTCTCCAGTGTGATGATGAAGACTCTTTTAGTGTCCTGAACTGAGTTTTTAAAGGGAAAGTGAAAATAAGCAATGTTACTTTATTTTCTGGCAAAGCTGTTCAAAATTGCCAGTTAATATTGATCAACTCTGTAAAATGCTTTAAAAACTGTAATATTTGTCCCAATATAGCAAATAATCGTTTAGCTAGATGCAAGGCACAGGGCACCTCCATCATTCTGTCCTGACTTTGTCGCTGGCCATGGGCAAGTCTCTTTGATTAGGGACATGTAAACAAGTTATTCCAGAACAAACTGCTGTGTGAACTTGAAACACATCAGCTTTTTGGCAGTATTGCCCAACAGACCTTCTCACCTCAGGACGAGAAGATAATCCACCTCACATTCACCTCTTGTGGTAAGACAAGAATTTACCCCTTTTGAAATAATTACTTTTTAGGAAAAATATGTGCATTTTTCTATTTCTCATGGAATAACTGGAGCTCTTCAGGTTTATACCCTTGTTTGCCCTGCAGAAACGTCTGTGTGTATTCCTATCCTCTGAATCTTTATGCAGAAAGAAGAATTAATGTCCATAATTCCCTTAAAGTAGTATAAGATCTCCAGATAAAAGTGGAATAGGTGTATTAATTCCTTTTTTACATGTAAGACATATATGATACAACAAGGGATTGGGAATCAGAACAGCATACTATGCTAACTTTTTTCTAGTCTTGTTTTTTTATAACTAAAGCTGTGGGAATAAGTTTTTTTTCTTGTTCACCCAATGAATAGAACATGTTACACCTGACCTGTGGTTGCTCAGCAAAAGGGACAGAACATGTCTTAGTCTGCTAGGCCTTTTCAGCTTTTTCTCTTCCCTCCTACATTTTCCACAGAGAAGATGGTTATGTTCCTGAAGAGAGCTGTGGAAGAGCCTAATCAGTGATTTAATTGGTTCATTTTTTGCAAGAAAGAGAAGCCTTAATGCAGAAAATCAGTCAGTGGAAACTTGTGGGACAGTGTTAAAAGCATAAATCATCCTTGACTGCCTGGCTGGCTTTTAAAGAAATGTAAATTTTCACTGGTATAGACTGATGTAGCTTATCCAAGGATCTTACAGAAAACCTAGTTCCTGAATTTTCTTCTCTCTCCCAGTTTTCTCATCCGCATCCTATGTACAATGTAGATTTAGTACAATGCTGTTTGTGCTCATTCTAGTATAGTAGCAAGAAAAACAATTAGAGCTGTGCAGGCAAAAGTGGATTTTGCAATCCAAAGCTCGAGGGCATAACTAATTATCCCTGGAGGATGGGGCTTGCTTGAGTAGCAGGAGTAAATTGTGCTGCTGAAAGAAACTTTAAAAAAAGAAAAGAAAAAGGCTATTTCACTTTCTTCTTCAGTTCCCTCCCCAGTCACTGGCACCCAGCATGATCTGACCTCTTCCTCAGTGACCAAAAGTAGTACTGTCCTGGTTCTGCAGGAATCTAGTACAGGCGAGACACTTTCCCTTCCAAGATCTGGGGCGTTTTGTCAGCAATCTGCTGTTTTAGGCAGGAGATATTGTTCCTATACTGACAGACATTCCTGCGGCAAAGATTCTATGTATCTTGTGAAGGTTGAACAGCTGGCAAATCTGTGGCACAAAAACAAGTTGGCAGGGAGCGGTTTTGCATGACCCTGCCATGTCAAAGCTGCTTCCAGTTCTCAAGGAGGGGGAGAACAAGTAGTTTCTGAATAATACAGTGTTACAACAGTGATTCCACACCATGCTGGAAACTCGGTTTGGTGTAATTTTTGCGAATACAGAAGTGTGAATGCCATCATTTCATCTAAACGCTTCACCAAATGCTAAACATTTTGAAGTCTTAAATTTAAGACAGGGCTGATAGTATGTCTTTAAATGAGGATCCCACTGGTTTTTAATGCTATTGTGAATGTGGCCAGCTGTATTTCTTCATGTAATCAAGTCTGATTTCGTTCAAATGGCACCTGGATCTAGCAATTAGGTCTTCATTGGTGCCTCTGGGCATGTGATAGCTGTGTAGAGAAGGGGGAAAAAAAAAACAAACAAACAAACAAACAGGAAGACAAAGTGAAAGCAGTGTCCTGAAAAGTGAAGTTGAAAATATGTTGTGGAGCTAGTGAGAACCATCAGATGAGCATGTTAACTGAGGAAGTGCAATGGCTCCGCTGGTAGAAGAACCTGCATAGAGTAAGGCGTTCCTGGAATGGCCCAATACATGCCATCCAATATTCTTTCTTACAGCTAAGCTCCAGGGTGAATTTATGTGAGGGCCAACTAAACTGCACACAAAGCCTGGAAAAGAATTTGAGGTATGGTAATTTTTTTTAGTGTGTTTTGACTACATTATGTTTGATGTTTCTGCTCTCCTCTTTTGATTATGTGCATGATTATGCATCTAAATGCTTGCTGACTTTGTGGGTTTTTTGTTCCATTTTATGTTTTGTGTTTTGTTTTCTATTGGACCAAGTGAAAATTAATAATATGCTTTTAAATAAGTTGGTTAGGATTTAAAACCAACAAAGAAGATGTTTTCTTTTTGTTTCTATATTCCCGGCTTCTTCAAGAAACCGTACTTTTTTATTAGAAGTTCTCAGTACTTTCTTGTAATCTAGAAGTATTAATATGGTAAAATTGATGGCTCAGAAGCCAAACTACCTGTGATTTGGGTTAGAGATTTTGATATGAAAGATTTTCAGCCTGACTGCAAAGGAAGGGTTTCATTCAGTAGTGTTCAGAGAAATCCTGAGACAGTAACATAACCTCTTGTGTTTTCTTTCGGATAACTTCACTGTTCAAGAGGATGGGGATGGGAAGGAGGGCACTTTTTTGGTATGCTGTAAGAGAATTAAATTGCAACTTGTGCTGTTCATTGGCATCAGAAATAATTATTAGTTCTGAAAGAAATATGCTAATTTGTTAAGTGTTGGGAAATGTTACAAATATAATTGAGATATAAGCCAGTGAGAGATTATTGTTTGGGTCAACACAGCCATGGTATTTCAGTTTGCTTTATGAACTATTTAGCTTACTGTCTGAGGAATGCTTCTGATAATCTTTTTTTTAATTTTATTTTATCTCACCATAAAACAAAGCTGGAATTTTAGACTGTGTTTTGTAAATTGTTGTTGGCAAGGTTATGAACTTGATTACCACCCTTATCTAAAGTTGAAGAATATTTATCAGTGTTCATCCTTTCCTTAACATCCGCAACTGTTTGATTCTGTTCCTTGATACATGAGGAATTTTTCCTTCTCTCTACATTTTCTTTCAGTCATGTCTTCTGGCTTTTTCCGTGAGATTTCCTTACTTGACTGATGGTCTAGTTCACAGTTCTCATCTGTATCTATTCTTCCAGAAAGAAAATTCTCACTATGAAGATTCTTGTATTTGAAGTGGGATGGCAACATTCCTTTTTAATGTCTTTTCTCTCTGTCCTAACATGGCTTGCCTCTGGCCTGAGTTCTTACATGTCTCTAAGGGTATTAGTAATCCAGCTTGGAAAAGAAAAGAAATTTTGCTTTACAAAGGTTTTAAGACTTTTAAGCTGATTTTGCTCCAAAATGAGTCCACCCTTTCCAAATGTAATTTTTTTTAAAGAAAATGTTGTTGATTTTCAATCTTACAGGAAAAAAATACAAATAAAAATCCATGTCCAAATTAACAGTGATGTTCTTAAGCATGTTTGAGTTTTAAAAGCATGTTTTTTGGGTTTGTTTTGATTTGGGTTTCTTTGCTTAGTGGTGGTATTAAGATTATTTTTTCCTCACACTTGGAGGTGAGAAAAGTCAGTAACATTTTTGTCTAGTACTTTTAAAGCTAGAAATATTACAGCAAATACTGAAGAATTAATCCACAGGGGTTATTTAACCTTGGTCTGATTACCTAATGCTTTTTGTGTTTATTATGCAGTTAGATACTTGCAGTGTTATTTTTGGTTCAGAAACACTGTTTTTCTTTCTTTTCTTTTTTTCTGGTCATGAAACTCTCATAATTAGGATTTTAACTCTAAAGGAAAATATTTTAGATACTTTCTTCCAGGTATAGCTGTCACTGGTTCCTCGCTTTATTGTAAAAACAAATGCCTTGGAGGATAAAAAACACATCAGAATAATTCTTGTGTAACTACATTAATATGTATTTACTAATGACCTTCTTCCAAATGTGTTGTATGAACCTGCCATTTCTCCTTCAATCTTGGAATAATAAACTCACTTTATTTCAGGGCAGCTGATGTATATCCATATTTAAATGCACATATGCATCAGTAAACTGACAAGTATTTCTTTGTCATAATATCAGTGCTTTATTCAAAAGAATGCTCCCTCTTCACCTCTAAGTAGAGATAGCTATCTCTTTATTTATAGTATTGGGTGGTATTAACTGTGTTTTGAAAATAATTCCTGGGAGACACTGAACATAGAGAAGTGTTCAGATTGTTGATGCTGTCTTATTTCTTCCACTGAACAGGCAACTCAGGGGGAGAGGGACTATTTTATATTGAAGTTCTTGGGGTTTTTTTCCCTTTTAGCTATTTAGGGATTTCCATAATTTGGTGAGATGTTGGGGTGTATCAAACTTCCATGGTCTTCTCTATACAGTCGAGAAGGAAATAGAAACTGGGCTGCTGGAAGTAGAGCACTGAAATCTTGACCCTGCCGGAGTCAATACCTGAAATTTCTCCTGATTTCAGCATGTCAAGGATTTCTCCATGTCTTAAGGCAATGCCTTGAATGTTATGTACTGGTATGTGTTTTGCAATGTTTTTTCTTTGTACTTGAGCCTGGACGTGTTGAGTGTCCCTAATTAAAGTAATCTAGGAAATGTAGGCAGCTGAACTTAAAAGGTAGCCTTGAATGTGTATACTGTAGGCATATAATAAATCTCATGTAATACATCTAGATATTTGCCAAGAATGGTGCTGTCTGAAGTTGTATAAAGAATATATTCTCCTCTTAAGACCATGGACTACCTTTTCCTTTTTTTATTTTTTTCATAACATAGAAACTATTGCACATTCTGTTCCATTTAGTTATTTCAATATTAGATCTCAAAAGAAGTGATCTAAGATTGTAATCACTCTAGAGAGAATAAGCAGCACATGAGGTAAAGAAAAATAACTTCTCTTTCAGGACTGAGGCTTATGATAGCAAATTTCAGCCCTAAAGTGTAGAAAATGTGCAAATAGCTGATGCTATTTGTTTGTCTAGGTTAATGATACCTTGGGAAAGAATCTAAAATCTTTGGTTTAAAAAAAAAAAAAAAAAAGGCAATACACAGATGGTAACAGCTTTAATTTTTCCAGGCTTGAATATGTTATATTCTATAATACAGAACACAATAATTCATAACAGCATGAAATTGTATCATGCAGGTGTCATCAAATGCAATTATTAAACCTCAGCAGAGTAGTTTAAACGTGTTGTTACTGGTGTGACTAGTTAGTGTTGTGAATGATGGGGAAGAGGCTGATTCAGGAGCCCGTAGGCAACCGTGGATAAAAGACCAATGTCAGCAGCATCTTAACTGGCTGAGAAAAGTCTCATGCACCCAACATGCTGCTTCTTGTGCTTTAATAACTAGTGATCACCTGATACATTTCCTTTTGACAACTGAATGGGTATAAAGGTGATAAAACTGTGGCTGAAGTATGTTGGTCACGGTTCACAGTCTGGGAAGTGTCTTCCCTGTGCCTTTAGAGACTGTTTATATAGTAGTAGCTAGACCACATGAGTTGTAGAGGAGTTGTATGGATCTCTTGTGCAAGAACATTGGTCTTACATGAAATAATATGATACTCATTTCCCTCTTGTGGTGAGCATCCAAAAAGAGTTATATTAGAAAGGCAAGCAACCAACACAAAAGACTAAAAAACTGAAGCACAGCACAGCTTTTCAGAATATGTTTCACTTTGGAATCTGCAGCACCACATATCTTTATGATGATATTGTGTGTGATTGATGCGTTATGAGCATGCACTTCTGATATAGGAGACAGACAAAGGTTATTTTGGAACACCTGAAGATTCAGATTTATACTAGATATCAGACTCACCCTAAGAATTTCTTAATCATCCTAATTTTGAAGGACTGAGTTATGCCCTTAAAATATTTGATTTTATTTTCATTGCACGTAGTCTGCCAGAATGACCCTTTAAATCAAGTTTTTAATAATTATTAACATAAGAGTGGGAAAATGAAACCATGCATAGATCTCAAAAAAAATCTCAAGTGGCCAATGGGTAGAGCATGATAAACTGAAAAATTATTACTCCTGAATTGGCAAGGGAATTTTTGTTTTGCCATGTACTTGTTTCTTCTCTCGTGAGTTAAGATTAGCAGAGTAGAAGGTGAGAGAGCCATTGGGACTGACTGGAATATGGAGAGCAAGGCAACTGATAATTTCAGAGGATTTATCTTCTAGGCAGAAGGTGGTTTTCTCCAAAGTGTAAGTGAAGGCTAACTGAAGGAAGTAGCAAACATCTGGCAGAGCGCAGCACTCTGAATAAGCAAAATAGGAACAGGTTTAAGGTGACCGCTGGAGAGCTCCTCCAAGCCTCTATTTAATCACTGGTTTCTTCTGAGAGAAGGTGCTGTCATCTGTTTTGTGACACTAAGAGAATATGCTTCCTGCATGTAAGTAACACTTGGATTTAGATTTGTAGTGGTTGACTGCATCAGTGCCATTTGGAAAATACCTGGGCTAGTCAAGTTCTTGCTGGAAATGAAGTTAAGTGAGAGCTGGCATGAAACTACAAATTTTATTTCCATGGCAGAGTTGGAAATGAAGATGCTTGTGATACAGCAAAATTGTGATTGTGATATTCTTACTAGGTAGCTTGGAATTTTTGTAATCAAATAGATGTGGTTGTATTTGAGACATAGTGCCTTGTCAAAGCAAAAATGTGCTAAATTCAACACACTTCCACTTAAAGCTCAGTCATGTATCTGTCAGAAGCTTGCCTGATTTTTCTTTCCAGATGATAAAAATCATGGATTTTCAGTACTTGTGTCTCCTTGGCCAGAATACTGTAAATATTCCATAATTCTATTCTCAAAGCTGGAATAGAAGTGCAAATAATTTTGTCATAACTGAAGACTCATGGGATCTGCTGGTTCTCTGCTATGCATTTCAAGAACTGATAAGTTTGATAGGCCTGGCACCTTTGGGTTGAAGTGGAGGTGCTGGCATTTTCTGCTCCCTGATAGTGCTTGCCTTAAAGTCAAGAGGACTCTGTAGAATAAGCTGAAGCTGTTCTCAGAATTGGGACCAGCACAGGCAGTTGATTATTGTTAGGACAATTGGCTGTCTTCTATTTTGGGGGGGGGAGTGGGGAAGAACAACTATTTAAATTATCTGGATGATTTTTAAACTGTTTTGACTTGAAAATGTATGGGAGGGGAGGTGTTCTATTCTGTCTCTGAAAGATGTTATGCTGCTAATTCAGCTGTTCTTCATAGTGAAAGTTACAAACTTAACCAGTGTTCCTGACTACTAAGATAGAATTCTGCATCAAAAGCTCATAGTATTTCAACTAACTAATGCTGCCTTATAGTGCTTCCTATTCTTCAGACAAAACAATATTCTGTAATAATGTAAGGACAACTAAAAATATAGCTAAATACACCCTAGTGGAACTTGCTTTGTTTTATGTTATGGTAGTAACCTGGTATTCTATTTGTTGTGATTACCAGTGCTTCAAAAGAACAGAGTGTGCTTTTACCTATTTTATTTCTTATGTTGTTTTCCAGTTGCTGCTATCACCTTAAAAATCAGGCCTTAAGCATGTTCCTCAACCTGTCTTTCCAAACAGCTTCAGCCTCACATTTCAAAAACAAAGTTTTGTTTCCCTTGAGCTCACTAACTGGTTTGGAACCTGTTTTCAAGCTTTTACTTCAGTTAGTGTCTAAGTTAAACCTAGATAAGAGTGGCCTTGCAAGAGGGTCCCTAGACTATCTGTGTGAGCACAAGTGTCCAAACGCTTTGAGTCATACTCCATGAATACATAGTAAGTAGGAAGAATAATTTCATTAGGTAGGTGTGACATTGTCAAAGCTCCTGCATAAGTAACTGCAAAAACTTTGCCTTGGGGCCTTCTGGAACTTTGGGAATTATGCCTATTAAGCACTAAATAAATGGAAATGCTGAGAAAAACTAAGAAGTTTTTCAATTCCAGCATCACAGCCTTAGACTTGTTTAAAATATCAATCAGCTGTGACACTGTTGCTTTTCATAAACAGCTCAGTGTTGTGTGTTATGTTTTTTGATTGAAGTTTAGTAGTGCTATATGGATAGGTCATTCTACAATACTTAAATAAACATCTCCTTCCATCAGTCTCCCAGAAATCCTATACTTATTTTGTCTCTTCACAGGAGTCCTGAACTTCACATTTGTTATTGTAACAAGTGAGTGTTTTATCAGGGACAATAATATTTTTGTAAATAGTCTTGGCTTAACCAATTTCATGTGACAGTTGCAGGATCTAAATATAAGAACAGACAAGTTTTCTGGCTTCAGATCCCACAGAACTGAAATGAAGGAGGGCAAACTTCAGATCTTAAAACTCAGCAACTGTTTTTATGTTGTTGATTCAATTGCACTGTGATTTTTCCAGGTGTAAAAGTCTTTTGGCTTGTGAATTGCCATGAAAAGGGCATTATGTAGGTGTAATGTGTTGTGTGTTTGGGGTTTTTCCTAGTTCTTTAAATGAACGATATTCTGTGTTATGCTTGGGGCTAGGATGCTGGCTTTGCTTGGTTCATTCTTCCTTTCCTGTACAATAATATGTAATTCAGTATTTATTAGTGTGTTATGTGCTATGGCATCCTCCCACGGTCCAAGTATCATTTGTGGTAGTTGTTAGGAATAAACTAATTGTGATTTGATACAGAAATGCCGCTAGGAAAAATATGCAAGCATCTACTAACCCACTTCAATCTCTCTTGTAAGACTAAGGCAGGAGAATATCAAAAAGCCAGTGTCCTCATGCCAGTTGCAGTACAAGTTGCCAAAATATTTAGACAGCTTGTTCCTAAACAAATGCATGTGCTAGACAATCAGATGAACATTATGATGGATCTGATAATGAATACAATTAAGGCCACAAATGCACGAATGGCTGGAAGCAGCCAAATGACTGCTCTGCCAGGCAAGCCACAGCACAGTTGGAAATGGGAAATGGGAACTGATTGGAATATTCTCCAACACACCTTTCAACAGTTCAGGCTGGCTGGGGCCACTTGCCCATTCCCTGTAAATCAAAGTGTCCTCTGTGTATTTTCTGCTGTTATCACACATGATACCTTTTCTTGGTTCTGTATTAATATTGTTTTGCCTTTTAGAGCTTTTACAATTGTCTTAAACTTCAAGGATAGCATATCAGTTGTAGTTATGTAATGATATTGAGTATGAAAGTGAGGTATTGGGAGTAGCAGCTAAAGGCCTTCCGTATATAATAGAAACACATTCGGACACATTTAAGTATTTTATGTTTCAATACATTAATGGTAGAGCTAGTTCTGATTTGTCTTAATCTAGTGGAGAGAAGAATCTATCCCACAGCTGCTTTGCTTCAGCAGAATTGCAGAATCACTTCTGGAAAATCAAATAGCATTCTGGGCTGTGGATGCAAAGAGAAAGATCCTTCTGGGTTTGTCTCTTGCTTGGCTTTTATTCAGTGCAGCCTTATGGAAGTCTTTTTATTAACCTATCATTGAAGTTTTCAATCATATTGTGTTTTTCTTGAAAGCACTTACAGTCTTAGTTTAAACCCTGTAACATTTCCCTAATAGAAACTTTCATCAACTAGGAATTTTCAAACTTTTTGCATGCTCAAACAATTGTTTTTCCTTTATATATTTCAAAATATTCTTCCTTTTGGGTAGAAAAACAGAAAGGGAAAAAAAAAAGTAAAATAAACAATCAAAAGCAAAAAAAATATTCTTACTATGTAAAGGTACTGTCAGTACATGTTTAAAATATGACACACAAATCTCTGCACTTTAGAGGGATTATGGAGGAGGAAAAGTTAGAAAATATATCAGTTACATGTTCATCTGTTGTCACAGCAGTGTATTTAACACATCACAAGTGTTAGATGTTCCTTAATGTAAGCACAGAATAAGATTTTGTTACGCCTTTCATTTGCATTAAATGCTTACTCTCAGGGGTTTGAGATTACATCTCTACTTTTTCATAAACCTTTCTGAAGTATTCAGAAATGTGTTTAGTATTAGTATAATTAATATACTAAGTCTTTTTGTTGCCACAAATTCCTCATGGTCAGCCCAGGCAGAACTGTTAAGTTTCTTCTATAACTTCCATCCTTTTTTCTTTAGACACTTGTGGAAAACTCGCTGTATTTGTTTTCTACTTAGCATCACTTACTTTTGTTCTGGAACACACTAACTTCGCCTTTGTTCAAGGATGACAGTGATTACTGCTGTCTTCAGAATAATGCAGAGCTTTCCGACCTGCAATACAGTCATAATTTACAAGAAATGTGCATGACATGTAAATTAGTTCTGCTACTTCTTCAAACATAAGGAGCTACAATTCTGGTAACTAAGTGTCTTGGTTTGTTTTTTCTTGGTTTTGTTGTCCTATATTTCTTTTTTGTTATGAGTTTTTGTTTTCTGCTCCAGTTGTGTAACCTTCCAACCTGAGCAACAACTCAGCTGTTCAGTTTTTCCTTTCACAACAACATCGGTAATGTTTAGTTACTTCTGTGTTAACAAGTACCATGCAGCTTGTGGCTTTTGCTGTGATGATCTTCTTGTTTGTTGTCTTGCTCAGCATGGAGTACAACTTAACTACAGGGAAGTTTGATGCCGTCTGTGTGGACAAATCTATCAATTTTCTTCAGTTTGTAACCTGACTTTAAAGATACTCAGACGTTGAAGATCTTGGCAATTCAAGAGACCAATGCTGTATAACATGTAATTCCTATAGTTAAATTATAGATCTGTAATGATACAACTGAAAGTGAAATTTGGTCTCAGTTTCTCATGATTCACAGATTTAATTCTGTGTTTTGTGAAACTTGCTGAAATCTACTGTAGAACAGCTGCACCAGTAAGCAGAGAAATCTTGCAAAGCTTTTCCATCCAGTCAATAAGACTTAGAACAAATCAGAAACTTGTGACTGGGTGATTGTGACACATGATTCTTTTAAATCAGATGTTATTTTTTCTTTCCCTAGGTTATGAGCTAGAGTCCTTCAAAGACCCCACTGTAGTGTTATACTTATGATTACAATGATTAATTTTGATGGATGACCTGAGGTGATATAAATATCTTCTGTCACTTGTCAAATGGCTCTTACAGCTTCAGTTTAGAGTGGAGGTTCAGTCCCTCGGTTTCTTTCCCTTCATCTCTGCAGTTTGATTGGGTTTTTTCATCATATCAGCAGCTTCCTTTTGCTTCAGGATGCTTTCAGAGTGATTGCTGCCAGTTTAAATCTCATAGTCTTGTGATTTGCAGAGATACTTTCTGGCTATTTTTACTCTGCACTCCTGTTTTTTGAAAGCTAACTCATAAATTCCTTTAAGTCAGAAAAAAATTTGCTGGCAATTCCAATATGGACAAGATGTGACCTATGCTGCCGCTTCTTTCTTTCTTTCTTTCTTTTTTTCTTTTTTTAAGAGTAGTAAAAGTACTTTCTTTTCTCTGGATTAAGATTTACTTAAAGATTGTAAATTAAGAAGAAAATGACTTCAAGCCATATTTTTTCTCCCTACAGACTTGAGTTTGGGTGTAACTGATAGTGGCTTTCTTTCTGTCAGCACATCATGTTTTCCTTGTGCTCTTTTGTGTTCTGTACTGCCTACAATTAATACTTCACACTTAAGAAGTAGAGAAAATATGGTCACATCATCTGTGCTCTAGGAAATATAACAGATATATTTACAAGACAGTTTCATATTCTATTTCTCTTATATGATAAAACTGTCTGATAATGCTGAAATAATTGGCCTATAAAGAAGACAACCCTAAGTCTTAAGAACTGAGATCAAATAATTTAGCATGTAGTTTTAGTCTAATTAGACTTGGGAGTGCCATATTTAAGCAGCACAGTAACTGTTGTTCATTCAAAAATATTTGTTGCTAGTGATGCTCATCTCCATGGTTTGCAGCTCCATTTCTGCCATTGGATTCTGGTTGCCTCATAAAGCATGAGAAGTGTTTGTGGTATTTTACTATCACCTTACATAATGACTGATTCTGAAATCTTTGAATTCTGAGGCTAATCTTAAGATGTGAAGTTGATTTGGGTTGTATTTTCAGTGTCAAAATGTGAGAAGGGCTGTATTAAACTGCAGCAAGTGTTGCATTGCTTTGCTTCTTGGTCTCTACTGAATGTTCCTTTTTCTGTGTCTGTTCATTAGTGGGATTCTCCAGGCTAGGTTATTTCAGGTCAGCTGTTCTTTGTCATTTTATTTACCATAATCAAATGGCTGAACTCATGTGTTTAAGAAAAGTTTTACTATCCTGTTTAACCTTTCACTGCTTTTAATATTTCCATGAATGGAGTTCGATGAAGGCATCTGGCATGTTTAGTCTCAGTAAATAATGGAACTTCCCTCTAACATATCAATTATACTGAAATCATGACTGCTACAAAACTTCAGGCCTGCTCTTGGGAACTCAGGTGTGTGAGTGTAACATTTCACTTCTTTGAAAATAATCTGAAATTCATAAATGAGATCAGTTGAGCCAAAAAAAAAAGAGAAAAATATAAGCAACCCACACAGCAGTAGGATTTTATTGTTTTCTTCTATAAATACCAGTTATCATTGGAATGTATTGCACCATGCTACACTCAGCATATATATCCAGTAATATGTGTGTAGCAATGGGTTTATAGTCATTCTTCTAAGGTCCTGAAATCAAAACCTAGTGGTTTTCTTTGTGACCACAGCAAATTACATAGAATATGTATTGTCTTGGACAGGGTAGCACTGTGTTAGCGCTGTGGTCGCCCATGCTTAGTTATTGTGTGTAGCGCATGGCTAGTGTGTCTACACTAGGTATGGAGCTGGTTTTCCTCAACTAGCTCAAAAACCTCTGAATGTATTGCTGTTTAACTGCTGTCAAGGCACAGTTTTCCCTGCAATCTACGTTTCCATGTTCAATCCATCAGTTTTTGTAGAAGTCTAAGTATACTCACTGCCTTAACCTAGGTTTTGGCCATATATAGGCAAATAGACTAAAGCAGGACTACAGAGCAGGTATTAAAAAAATCAATTCTCCAAGCAAATATCCTGAGCTCAGTTTTCGTTATGATTGATGTAGGTGTTTCCTTTGCCAAGCTGACAAACAGGAATGTGTTCTGAAAGTGCATAAGATGAAGAAGATGGGGTTGTGTAAATCTGCTCTTGAATTTGCAGTCTTTGTTTCTTAGGCCCTGGTCTGCAGAGTCGATGCAATGATAAATCTCTCCCAAACTGATCAGAGGCTAAGTATTTTGACAGCTATGAGAGATGCTGAGAAGACCACAGAAGTATCTCTATGAGACAAGCAATGTCCTGGGAAACTAAGGGGATTGCATCTAGTTGTTAGCACCCTTAACAATGGGATATATGTCATAGATCCATTTAAAAAAATTAAATTGTGATTTGCCTGTCTAAGGGTTTTGATTTCTGGCAATCTTCATTTTTGCTGCCTCCTCTACAGCATTAGAAGTTTCTGGGTTACACTTTCCAAACTTGATAGCAATAGCAAATTGATATGCTCTTGACACTTATCTCTTTTATAAAAAGCAGATATGTTAGTTTGTATTTTTTGATCAATTTTATTTGAAATTTTTATTATCATTCTTTTCAGAAAAGTGGTATGTTGTATTTACAACCCAAGAGTTTATGTACACAACTTACTAATGGAACAGTCAATGCAGGGTAGATCGAGTGCAAGTTTAAGTACTTGCTAGCCACTAGACATTTATTGCACTGCAAGAAGGAATGATTACATGTGCCAATTTCTATCTTCATTATGACTTCAACATTGGAGTGATGTAAAATTTTAAATTATGCTGAAATTTAACAAGAATTTTCTAACCACTAGAAGGTTTTAGTGAAGGGGAGCAAATACAATGGTAAATCCAGAGTAGTTCTGCAAGACTCTCTACACATATTTTTTACTTGCACATCTGCAATTATGTGGAATCAGTTGGTGTGATGTTTAACCTCAATTGATTAAGAAATGGGTTCGGTCACATGCAGGCATTTAACAGAGCCCATAATATGGTGGAGCCTTAAATAGTTACTTGTCATACTTTGGTTATTTCCCAGAATTACTAGAATCTTGAACAGCTTGAAAATGTTTTTAAATATTATATATAGAAACAATTTCCCCAACCCTTGGGCAGTGCAAGGCAGGTCCTTGTGGTTGTCTGATGCCATGAAAACAGGTTTTGATGACAGGTACCTATTTCTAAACATGAAATGACAACTTCGTTCAGTTGGTTTAGGCTGCAAATGAGGAATTGAGGAAGCTTCCTCATTCCAGCTCTGTTCTCCCGTCTCCTTTGTGAGATGATTCCTTATGAAATGAAGCAACTAACAAGCTTCAGAATGGAAGTTTTTCTGTGCTAAATCTTATTCCACTGTTCTCGTTACCATCACTGTAATAGAAGCATTTCTAAGTAAGCCCCTTTTCTTTGCTGGTGAAATGTGATTCAGTTTCTTTTGGGGAGACGAAGATGAATGATAGATGTGCTTTAAAGGAAGTAGAGATGAGACATAGGATTAAAAACAATAATTCAAGGTGGGGGGGGGATTATCTTGGGCTAGAATTATCTTGGGCTTGAATTATCTTGGGCTTAATGCTGTGAGTCAGATATAAAATACTGTGAGTTGGCTATTGCCTTCCCTCTAGAACTGAGGACAAAGATCAAAGGAGGACCTCCTACATCTACACAGAAAAGCCCAGAGGGGTTGCAGTGTATTGCCAAGGTGAATCCTCTAGGGAGTAATGAAATTGGAATTGCTTTAGCCACAGTTTAAAGGTTAATGTTCTTGTGATGAATGATATGACAGCATATAAATTACTTTTTACTCGGTTCTCAGTGTTGGGCTTTTTATTATCTAAATTGGACACACTTTTGTTTTGTTTGTTTACTGACATGATGAAACACGGAACTGTCTGGATCTCTGTGTTGTCAGTGCTTAAGACAGGCTATAGCTTGTGGTTAAAAAAACAACAACAAAAAAAACAACCCACAGAAAATACAAACAAACAAACCCACACCAAAAAGCCAACCAAACACACCTCGAAACACTAATTAGAAAACTCTGTAATGAAAAGCAGGAAAATAATGACATCTAGAAATTTGCAAGGGTAACTTTCAGTTTATTGGGCTATACACTGTAAGTTAAAGGGAGAACAGATAAAGGTAATACACTTGCTTGCTACAACTAAATTTATTTGGTAAAGTTCCATTATTGAAGAGATCTGGAAGGGCTTTTACCAGTCAATGATCTTAATTTCTCTAGCAGATCTTCAGTTCTGTGTAGTAGACCTCCTGCCAGCAGAATTAGTTTTCCTTTTTCTGTTGACACTTCTCCAGTGTGCAGTCCAAATCACACTAGGGTGAATAGGAACAACAAATTTCTTTGAGAACAGTGTAATTGCTATAGTCTAATTTCTTCTGGAATTCTACTCTGTTCATTTCCATTCTAACTGTATTAAGAGCATTACCCAGTTCCCTAGCCTGTCATTATCAAGTGCTTTTCACTTCCGTGGCTAAAACCTCTCCTGTCTTTTTTGCTTGCACACAAACTGTCCCAATTTATTCAGAACTTATTCTTGAGTTCCTGAACTAGCAGATGGGCAATAAGCACTTATTGCTCCTGTTCATTCCATACTGCCTATATGCTGACAGACCTACAGCTACTTAAGTGCTCCCCTTCACACAAAACCAGCAGTAATTTCTGGCACCTATGAACAGAATGGTTTCCACAGATTGGGATTATATTTCAAGGATCTCTTGTGTATATATATATTTCATTTAAATTTAATCTCTTTTTAGAAATTGCAGAACTCTAAAAAGATTTAAGGTTAGACTGGATTTGTGGAGGTTTTCCAGGCCTTGAGCTTCCTGTTCAAAGTGGGGCCATTTTGAAAGTTAAATCAGGTTACTCAGGACTGTCCCTTCTACTTGGCATGTGTGAGGCTGCATCTGGATCTGGAATATTATGTCCAGACACAGCTAATGTTTCTTCAATCCATTCCTAGTGAATTAATAAATAAAAGCACTCACCAATTAGGAGATATCTGTCCTGTTTAGCCCTTAAAATGTTTTATTTTGTTGTCATATCAACATCCTTATTTTTTGCTGGAATAACTGTGGTCCAGCGATGTGAATAAATGTCCCATGGCTGTCCAGCAAGCCTGTGGCATAACAGTTTATTGCCACAGGTCTGGACAATGCAGAATTTGAGATTCTCTGGTCCAGTTAAATAATCATTTGCATTGATATAGTACTGAGAAATACTGTAATGGGATTGATGCCAACTTAGCTGCATTCATTCATCTATTCAGACATCTAAATTAATCTAAGAATCTAAAGGAATGTGTTTGAAGCAGTTAGTACCTTGATGTAAGAACTCTCAAAATACAATGAAAAATATTAATTTTAAATATAAGCCAGCAGAATATTTATAGGAGCTGAAAAGAGAATGAAACCTTCTCTCCATGTTTTTCATTATTTGAAAACCAAACCAAAGCAAACTAACAACAAAACAAAACCCTTCACATTTTTCTGTTTGCTCCCAAAAAGCAGTTCTATGTCTGGTAAGAAGTTAAGCCTTCAGCAAAATAGTCTGTGCTGATTTTGGATTAAGTTTATTTATATTTGTTTTATACATGTTTATCCTTGGGTTGAGCCCATCAATGATGAGAATTCCAGACACTGGACAAAATGCAAAGGAAGAATGTGGAGAAAGTAAAACCGGGAAGAGAAGGCGCTGCTCTCATGTGATTTTAAGCATCCCAGTAGACAGACGTTCAAAGCCCTCATTATCTTTAATGTATTTATCACCTTTAGTGTTAAGCCCTCAATTTGTGCAACTGAAATGAGTACACTGAGTTGTTTGGGAGACTTTACGTTAGTCAGCATTAAATCCTTTCACTAAAGTAATTCTGCTAAACTTCATATACACTTTATGCAGTTGTCAGTGAGAAATCCTTCAGAATCAAAGATAACAATGAGAGTGAGTGTGCAAACTTCATTTTTATATGTAAATTACTATCTAGTTATGGGTGCCAAGAATCTTGTATTGCATGATTCCTGCTCTTTCAGCACATAAGCCATTCAGTTGCTACATTTAGTGAAGTACCAATCTATTTAGATGAAAGAGGATGGTGTTGCATTTCGGTTTAGTCCTTAAGGAGCTTGAACATTTGAAATTACACAAATTAATCTGCAATAAATCCATATGCATCTTGCATAATATGCTTACATTTTGTAGCATTCTGAAATGTCTGTAGCCAGTTTTTATAATTGTGAACAGCAGCTCTGCTTTTGCAGCTCGTAGGCATGTGCAGTGTTAACAATTCAGTTCTATTTTCAGTCTTCATCACAGAAAAACTGTGCTTGATGACCATGGCACAAAGAATGATTTAGACCTAGGATGCTGCTGTTTTTTTAAGGCCACTTGTGTAACTTGCACTTTAAAAGAAAAAAACTCTTTAAGAATGGTTTTAGCAACACTGTAATAAGGAAGAAAGTAAGTTGTACATTATTACTGAGAGCAAGCTGCTGAGAATTGAAGAGACTCACTGAGTTTCTGGATTTCCTTTCCAGTTGTTTTTCAGTTCCTAGAGCAGAGTTAAGGTGAGACTAGAGCCATTTGGCAAAACTCATGTATGTGTAGGGTTTATATATTTGAATTTTTAAAAATATTTTCTGTTTGCTGTTGCAATGACTGAATTATTGTTCCTACTCATCAGATCTTAGTGTTTGTAGGTGCTTGCTACTGCTGTCACTACAAGCAGAGAAGGGTTAGGAGCAGAGGGGGCAGTAGTTCTTAGTCCTAGCAGAAGCAGTTGATTTTACAGGAGGGGGAAGAGACTGGCAGGGTAGAGGGGGTGCCCACAGCTATATGGGACACCATGCCATTCGTAAGCATCTTCAGAATTAGTGCATTGCAACCATTTAAGGAATGGTAAATAAATCAGAAGGAAATGGTAGTTATACAAGTCTATTAGGTTCCCTAGTAAACATGTAACAAACAATGTCCTATAAAGGCCATATGTAGAGAATGAAGGTTTATGTTCAGAGAAGCACTGTGGAGAAAAAGAAAAAAAAAAAAATGCTTGATTTGATGCTTTAATTATATTGTATTAAAGACTGTGAATAAACAGAAGTTCATTAGCAAACATTCTTGTCTGTAACCTTTCGGCTTTGCCGCAAGCTTTTAGAAGTCTTAAGTATGTTAATACACATTTCCAGAAATGCTGAAAAATAAGGATCAGTGGTGACCTTGCAGTAAAAAAAGTCAGCAGTTACAGGCTGTAGAGCAGAGTAGAAAGTCTAAGCAAAGGAAGGTCTATCATTACCTATTATTATTGGCTTTCAGTTGTTACAGGCTTAACTGAGATTGCTCAAAATATTTCTTGGTCCAATATGTTTCCAGATTAATCAAACGCCCAATCTTTGGTAATCCAAGTAATGTCTAGGGGCATGATCTGTAATATTCCCCCCCCTTTTTTTTTTCCACTTCTTTTATATTCTGAAGAATATATCATATTAAAATTTACTCAGAGATTAAAAACTTTCTATATGGTGTTCTGCTGCTTTTTAAAGTTAGGAGTTGAAAATGGAGTGTTGGGGGGGAGGGGAGAGTTCAGAAAAGGGGCTTAGAGCTCCAAAGTATAAATGTGTATACATCATACTGTTGTCAGGTAGATTTTTATCATTTTGTGTTTCCTATGCATTTTATATTGCCTTAGTTTCAGTCCATTCTGCCTGGTTGCAGCAGTGGAAAACTTAGCTAGGGACCAAATGATACATTTGAAAATTTCCTCCTGCATTTATTAGGAGAACTCAACAAGAATGCATATGCCTTTACTGTTAGAGCAATGGACCATATCTCAAGAGGCCTTTGCTTAGTTTCCATCATTTCACCTCTCCATCCCACAGTTTTATATATGTGAAGATTTATTGACTGTCTCTAGATTGTTAGAGATAAAAAGGGTCTGATGTAATACTTCCTCAGATAAAGCTTCAATCTCATCTGGGATAGCTAAGCAATGATGGCATACAATAATGATCACATGAATGGTTAATTACGTAGGCTCACATATCATGGATTCACAGTGGAAAAACTCTGGGGTTTCAGTATCCAATCCAGAATGTTTAATATCACTGCTTTTTTGTGTACCCACTGTGGGTTGCAGCACCAACCTGATGCATTGGAGCTGTGTTAAGGCTGTCTTTGCTTGACATATGTGTGACTTAAGGCAAACCATGACAGAAGTAGCTTTCATTTCACTTTACTGCTGTTAACACTAATTCAAACTGCTTCCTAGATTTAATTAGCCTAGAAAACCAAAGAAAGGCAAACTAGTGAAAGTAGAAGTTGGAAAATGGCATTTATCTTTCACTCCAAGATCTCTATCATCCATGGCTGGATAGCGTCATGAGATTGAGTTTAGAATTGTGAAAATACATAGTACAAGTCTAACTCAAATGTCCAACCTGGATGGTATTAGTATAATAGCCCAGAGCCTTCATAAAGTAAAGTTACATATTAACAAAGTGCAAGATGCAAACCTTTACAAACAAGTTACTGAGTATAATGGTCTCTGTTACTTTTCCTTCCTGGCTATTACCATGATAAAAATGTGATTTAAAGTAGCGCTTTTTTTTCCTCTTCTTGGGGAAAGAAAGAGTAAGTGACCTTGCATTCACAGCGGAGCTGCTGATACCCAGCAGTATGCTGTTTGTGTTAGACTACATGATAAATGGGTCATTTTGTATTAGAATTTTACACTGTATTAGAATTTATACAGCCTAGTCAGAAAACTTCATGTTTCAAATCTGGCTTTGTAATCTTATTTACATTAACATGTACTCATGGGTATTCTCCCTGAAGTCAGTGGTATGAATCAAATCTTAATGAAATTAGTTGTTGTTTGTTTTTACTCATCTGGTAATTATATTTTGCTATCTGGTTATTTTGTGACCCTTCAAGCAAAAGACCCAAGAACAAAAATAAAATCTCTGCTTCTGCACTGGAGCCAGTTCTGAAGAAATGGAAAGTTCTTGTATCCTGTTCTTTAGAGCATCTGGCAAGGAGTATTCATATGGTATATGAAGGTTACTTACATATTTCAGATTGTTAAATATAGATAGGACTATGCATTAAAGATATTTTTGATGAAAGATGATGATTTAATATTGTTAACTAGTTGCATCTGCCAGTAAGCCTAAAAGAATCTTTGATAAATTGAGTTATGACACAACCCCTTGCAACGCTACAGGCTTGGGGCAGAGAGGCTGGAAAGCTTCCCAGTAGAGAAAGACCTGGGGGTGTTTATTGACAGCTGGCTGAATATGAGCCAGCAGTGTGCTCAGGTGGCCAAGAAGACCAACAACATCCTGGCCTGTATGAGAAATACTGTGACCAGCAGGCAGAGGGAAGTGTCCTGCTGTACTCAGCACTGGTGAGGCACACCTTGAGTACTGGGTTCAGTTTTGGGGCCCTCACTACAAGAAAGACACAGAGATGCTGAAGCAGAAGGGCAATGCACCTGGTGAACAACTACCTTGAAAGGAAATTGTAGTGAAGTGGATGTCAGTCTCTTCTGCCTAGCAACAGGTGAAGGAAGTGGCCCCAAGTTTCATCGGGAGAGGTCTAGGTTGCACATTAGAAGAAACCTTTTGGCTGAAAGGGTTTCCATGTACTGGAACAGGCTCTCTAGGGAAGTGGTTGAATCCTCATCTCTGGAGATGCATAGACGTGGTGCTGAGGGATGTCTTTTAGCACCAGACTTTGAAGAGCTATGTAACTGTTTAATTTGATGATCTTAATGGTCTTTTCCAACCAAAACAGTTCTATGATTCCAAGACCAACAGGAAATAGTAAGTCTTTATTGAAGTTTGTAAATAAATCATAATAACACTTGCATAGAGTAAACACAATTTAAATGTAATATATAGTATTTATAAAATACTCTTCCTACTCAAAAGGAATACAGCAACTTTAAAGGCATTTAATCTACAGAAGGATATTCAGGAGGGCTGCAACAATTGAGGACTTTGAAGAATAGGTTTCCTTTTTCTAAAATTGTTGCTTCATGTATTGTATAAAGTTAACAAAGGATTTAAACGAAGTTTATTGTCTGAGGCACAAAGTTGTTCTGGCCTCTCCCCAATCTGACTGATGTTACTGTACATTTTACACCACTTTCTGTTCTTTTATGGAAATTATCATAAAACATCCATCCATTTTTTCAGACTGACTATTGATATTTTGCAAAGTATTTTCTCAAGATGTTTCAAAAACTAACATTTCAACTTCCTTTAAACAATTTCATATCATCAAATAACTGTTTGTCTAGTAACTTTACCCTGATTTAATAAAAATTAAATTTAATCAAAATTTAGCTGATTGAAGCTTAGATTTGGTGAGGGAAAAATATATACACTAACAGATTTTTTTATTCCCTGTGAGTTATGGTCAATGATGTTAGCTGAGATCTGGCCTTGAGCTTCTGCTCTTTTTTACTTGTTCATTTTAATCTTTGCTGTGGAAGAATTATGAGAGGTTTGGTCAACCCTTGTCTTGCAGACAAAGTGTCTATTGTTTGTGATATTAATCTATGGCATTTGGAGTAGTTTAAGTAGTCTTAAACTTGTGTGGTAGCGCACTCTACTTTGTCGCAGCCCATATAGAGAATTCAAAGTGTTTTCTGTATGGTACTTGATATCAAAGGTCCAGAATTAGAAATTCTAATAAAAAGTAACAGACATTTTTTTTAATAAAAGGAGGAAACATTTTATTTTTCTAAATCCAGGCTTACTGTGTGCAGAAAAAAAGGGACATCCATTTAAGTCTCTTACAATTAATATGTGACATGTATCTCTTCTCATTCCATGATATCAGTAGGATAAGACTGAGAACTTTATCACATTGGTGTTAGTCGTGCAGGTCCAAAGCCCTTCTTTGAGAATCCTAAAGTGGAACCGTTTATTTAGTGAAGGGAAGCTTTTTGGAAATGTTCCAGTTCTGATCACTTGTCACAAACCAAATTAAATAGGGAGACAAATGGATATTTACAGTCAATGAATGTCACACTTCAGTATTTTTCCCACTGAAATTTTGGGTTCTGGATGTGTAAAAGGTCTATTTATAGATTCTGCTTTTCTTTAAATGTTTAGTCCTTTGTCCTGGAAGAGAAAGTTGCTCTCTATGACTATCAGAGAGATTAGAGCAAGGTAGTTGGTCTCTTTTCCCTAGTGACAAGTGATAGGATGTAAGGAAATGTCTTGAAGTTGCACTAGGAAAGGTCTAGGTTAAGATTTTGGGAGAAATAACTTCACCAAAAGGCTTATCAAAGACTGGAATAGGCTCCCTGGGTTGCTGATTGAATCCCAATCTCAGGAGTTGTTTAGAAGCCACAGAGATGTGGTGCTGAGGAACATGGTTTAGCACCAGGCTTGGTAGAGTTAGATAATATTTGGAGTTAATAGAATCACAGAATCGTTTCGGTTGAAAAAGTCTTTTAAGACTAAAGCTAGGTTGTGTTTACTGGGCGTAATCATCCCACGGGCGTTTCAGGAATCCCTCCCATGCCCATTCACCCAGTTAGTCAAGGGTGCTCCGCGGGCAGTTCCGGGCCCGGTGTACACCGGGCCGCTAGGTGGCGGTGTGCGGTAGGCGGTAGCTGGGGCGGGCGGCAGGGTCGGGAACGGAACAAGCTAGCGGAGCAAAGGCTCGGCTGGGCTCCTGCTCTCGCCTGTCCTTGATGTGTAACTTCTTTGTCTTCCGCTCCGGCACTCACGGCTGAACAGCCTGTCTTGAGCAGCTCGCCTTGTTAGCTCTACTGAATTATCGCGTGTGCATTGTTTTCTTTGATCCAGAATCACTGCCTCATGGTTTGATGCCATGTCACCTAAGAAACTATAATGTTGCTAGGCAGTAACTTCTCTGTATTCAAACAAATGTTAAAGCCTCTTGAAAGGGAATAAGGAATACCATAGACCTAAAATAAGGTCTCAAGAAAGAGAAACCTCCCTCTCTACCACTGCCAGAAAGGAGTTGTAGTGAGATGTGGATCTGTCTCTTCTCCCAACAGACATGCAATAGGACAAGAGGAAACAGCCTCAAATTGTGCCTTGAAAAATTTAAGTCAGACATTAGGAAAAGTTTCTTCACCAAAGGTTAGTCAAGCCATGGAACAGGCTGCCCAGGGATATGTTAGAATTGCTGTCTCTGGGAGTATTTAAAAGATGTATAGGCATGGCACTTAGGGACATGGTCTAATGCTGACTTGGCAGTACTGGGTTAACAGCTAGACTCGATAGTCAAAGTTTTTTCCACCTGAAATGGTTCCATGTTTCTATAATTGTCTTATGCCTATTTTTTTTTCTTATTTTCTCTTTGAAGTCTAAATAACAAAGATTATATTTGTGCACTGATTAACACATAAATACTGCCCTTTAGTTGTGAGTTGCAGAACTCTGCAGCATTCTTGCTAACCTGGCAGGTCATTGTTACATGAAGTTCCTTTAGGGAACATTGTATGAAAACCAATGAATATGTAAATCACCGTGCAAGAGTACAGATGGCTAAAATTATGCTGTTACTAAATCTCTTGTTTGTATGTGATGAATTAGTAACAGTCAGATGAACGGTTGTGTTTAACAAAACACAAATTGTGACTTAGGAAGTGGAATGAGGTATGCTTAGGGCAACACCAAGAGAGTATGAAGAAATATCTTTCAGTGCTGGTATAGAAAATGGGAGAAAAGCAGCAAATCTGACAGAAACTTTCAGGATACCTACTTAGGGGAATGAGGTAGGAGGAAGAGGAACAGTGAGGAATTAGAAATTCAGTTTGTGCAAGGAGCTTGATTTTGCATTTCTTCATTCACAAAATAAGAAGCAATGGTGCTTTTTGATTGTATAGACTACCAAAAAGGTGAGAGATACTTGACTCCTTGATGACTTTTCTGGTATTTCTGAGGCTGAGGTTCAGGCCATGTGCAGGATGCTGCCTGGAACCAATTATTTTAACTCACAGCCCTCTAGTGGAGAATTCAGATTATGAGTGAAATTTAAGTTGAGCTTCAGGCATTTAATTTCATGTCTGTAGTTCTATTACTGATCCATAGATATATTGATTTATTTAGAATTATTCCTATGATGGAGAACATAAAATATTGTCTTTGCCTTATGTATGACAAGAATGTACTTGGAAGAGTTTGTGTCTGTCTCAGTTTGCCTTAATTATCTCTGAGTGCCCATTTTGAAATCAAAGAGCTTTTTGCTTTTCTTTGTACCTCAATAGCTTTTTCTAGCTTTTTCTCAAAAACAAGCCCACTGCATTGTCAAGAGTTTGTAATTTTGTAGGGTTATTCCTATTTTAATTTAAGCCAATTTGTCTTCCCATTTTTCAAATGGTAAAAGATGTCATTCTTATTGGGTTGTATACTAACCTAGAACAGTCTTGGCTTTTTGGGAAAAAAAAATTACTTGCAAAGTTATGTAGAAGTGCCTGAACAGTTTGCTGAGATTCTCCTGCCCTGTCCATAATCCAGCCTGGAGGGTGGTCTGTTAACTGCTGAGGTTGATCATGAACGCAAAGCAGTGCAAGAGGTCACATTGTGTAGTGGCTGCAGAGCTCTTTCGCTTGTAGTCATTACGCAATATACAAGCTGCTTACGTTGTCTTCATTCCTTTCTAGCAGTATAGTCTAGCATGATTTCAGTTCAGCAAGGTCACCTTAGATGTGTGCTTCAAATGGTGGAACTTATCCTGTGAAAGCCAAACTTCAGATTTAAAAGCCATCTTGAATAGAGATGTAATTCCTGGTCTAAACTGTTGTCAAAAGTCGCCCATTGATTTAATTGGTTCTGGGCTAGTTCTTTAATCTCGTGGCAGTTGTTAGGGTGCAAAACTCTTAAAAACTTGCCTTTGTGTCATTTTACCAGCCCTGGATGTTTCCAGGGCTTGCCCTTCACAAAACTTTGCATGCTAAAGCATAGAGTTGTTGCAGCGTGTTCTCTCCAAAAGTTCCATTTCCATTTTGCATCTCTTTAAAAGATTTTCGTTTTCTTTTCTTTGAGTATATCAACTTTGAGCAATATTGATGGTGATAATAAAACTGAGAGAATTATTGCTGCAGGTGTATTTATACTTTCAGTCACACTTGACTTCTGCCTCTTCATCTTCTTGGCAAAAAATAGCTCAATTTCAAGACACTGATGTTTTACTACCAAGTTCTTCCCACGGCCACAGAGTAGCAGTTGAAGACTGCTTTGTTTCTGAGAGCCAGAGATAATTGCTTGGTGACAGGCAGAGCATAACGTGTTTGAACAGCCTAAAGGGATGAGCTGACTCTAAAGAACTGCAAAAATTACAAAACTCCATAAGCAGACAGGGCCTGGCCCCAAGCCAATGTTTCAAAGAGGCTCCATGACCTATCAGCTAATGCTAGGATGCAGCATGGGAATTCCTGTATTATACAAAGGGACAAAATTAGGAAAGCACTTTGCATCCATTGAGGGTACCCAGAGGGCACACATATATTACAGAAAGTATATGTAATGCGTCATGAAAATATGGGGAAAACCCAACTGGCTGCTTTCCTGGACGACTGGCAGCCAGGTATTCAGAAAGATGGGCCCCTTCTCTGATGAATTGTGTATTCTGTGTGTATGTTAGAAGCACTATGTGCACATCACACATTGGGTCAGTGCCTGGGTCTGTTGTATACATGCAGTTATCTGTCCAGATGAACACAATACTTCAGAGGGTGATGGAAAGTGACTTGCCTCTTGCAGGTTTTATTTGCTGAATGCCATAGAGGCTGCTGCTCAGTATTTGGTACAAAGCATCCAGACTCTGAAATGGCCACATTCATTCTTTCAGAAGTCCATCAGAGTTAGAAGAATATTTCAGGAAGGAATTATGCCTAAAGAAAATAAGCAAGAGGGATTAACATTAAAACTGGGAGAGGAGGATTTAATAGTAAGTATTGGAATGCTCTGGAAATGCATTTCTCAGAGCAATAAGCTTTGTAGGCCAAGTGGCACAAGCCCCTGCCCCCAGCTACTGTTTCTGTGATTCATGCCCAGCCTTCTCTAGGTAGATTTCTTACAGCTATGAATTGCCAAAGGTATAACAGATGCCAGATATGAGACCCAAGAATAGGGAGGTAGCTGTTAGGACTGGGTTGTAATAACAGCTCTTCTTTAATTATTATTTTTGTAATTGCTATCCTTGGAAAAGATGGAAGCAAAGTTGCCCTTTTTTTTAAAAAAAAAAAAAGGTTGATATAAGCTAAACATAACTAAAACCAGCTAATTTTCTCCTTTATCTCTACCACTAAATCCTGCTGGGGGATTGTTTGGGCAAGGCACTTTATCCAATTTAATAATCTCAAAACCATAGTATTTTGTTGGTTCTCTAATTTTTGGATCACAGTCTAAGTTTCAGGAAACATTTTGATGAATGTTGTATACAAATTATTACATCACTAAGATGAGACTGATCTGTATCAAGGCTTCTCAAGTCTGTTGATGAACTAACTGAATTTTCTAGCACAGACTCTGGCTTTTCACAATCTTAATCAAATTTCTCTGCTGAACTCTTTCTCCTTGAATCAATATGCCAAATGTTAGCTTACACTGTGTTCATCATTCATAAGTATTCCCACATCATTCATAAATATTACTATTTTGTTTAAATGCAAATAAGTCACTGGATTTCATTATGTAACAGATTTTGCCTTAGGTTATGGGTAGTCTTTGAAAGTGACTGTAATATATTCCAAGCTTTTAACATTCTTGTCTAGTGTTTCTTTTTATTATTCTTTTTTGTTTGTCTAAAGTGGAAGAGATTATCTGTACTCTAACCTAAGCCTTCAGAATATCCCACTATACAAAGGTTATGGGACTAAACCCTATTATTTTTTTACAGAATAAATAACGCTTGAACAAAAGGCTTCACTATGTTGTTAGCCACATTCTCTTACTTTCCTTGACCTGCTGTTAAACTGAAATGGATAACATTACCTTCAGTAGTCAGAGTGAAGATTGAGGTGTAGCCAAAAATATCAGAATTAAGAAAATAAGATGTGTGCAGTTAGCCAAAGAAATTATTTCCTCGTAGCAGTGGGAACAGCAGCTATCACAGAGAACCTAGTTTCAAACCTCTGGCAAAATTAGGATTCTGAAAGCAGTTACAGAGCAGTTTCCAAGAGCATCATGAGTCAGGACGCCTCTGAGGCTGGAAGATCTGTTTAAACGTAGCAGCTTGTTAAAAGGACTTTTTGGTTTTGATCACCCTTTAAATTTAGCAATAAACTCATTGAATGTTTGTTCAGGTCCATCTGTAAAAATAACTTAATTGAAATAGACTCTACATTACAGCATTCTTTTCTCTTGTTTTATTATAATTTATTATAAATTTCTGAGCCTAATTTCCTGCTTCATGATTTGACTTCAACATTGGACTGGTTCACAAGAACAGTCTTCTCCATAAGACATAAATTCTGTGGGGAAGAATTCTTTGTAGGTACTTATTCTGTGAATTGGAGTAATAACTATTATAATACTACTATGAATTTAAAGACTGACTAATGACAGTAAGTCTAAAACTTATTAATTTTCCAGTTAATCCTACTGTGCAATTGGAAATAATCTGTTTGTTCTGTATTTGAAAAAATGTCAAACACTTCTTGCCCACTAAATGCACATGTATACTAGGGACTTGCCTTCATCTGCACTTTAATAGAATCTCAGAATGAATGGTTTTAAGCAACACACCAGAAATTAATTTCATAGAATCATAGAATCATAGAATGGTTTAGGTTGGAAGGGACCTCAAGGATCATCCAGCTCCAACCCCCTGCCACAGGCAGGGACACCTCCCACTAGAGCAGCTCGCCCAAGGCCTCATCCAGCCTGACCTTAAACACCTCCAGGGAGGAAGCATCCAC
>WAAF01002476.1:235260-245888 GCA_013400475.1 Tricholaema leucomelas
CCACACTTCTCTTGATGCAGCCCAGCACTCGGTTGGCTGTCTGGGCTGCATGTGCACACTGCCGGCTCATGTTGAGCTTCTCGTCGACCCAGACCCCCAGGTCCTTCTCCTCAGGGCTGCATATTTCAGGGTATTTAATAAATATATTTAGAAACTATAATAGAAGATTATTCTTGATCTTAAACCACTGATGTGAGGTGCATTACATTCTCAATGTGAAAGCCTTGCTGGTACTGAATCACTCCATCTGCTCTTTGATTGCGCCCATGCAGCCTCTCACTGATATTATTGGTGGTAGATGCTAATATATTTTTTTTCCCAAGGGTTTGTATTTTACTTTTTTTCCTTTCTCACAATGTCAAGGAATTTGGCATTCCTAGCACAGAAGCATATGTTTTCCAAATCCAGAACTTTTAATTTTGATTACATTTATTATAAACTTTCTGAAATTCTTTACAACAACAACAAAAAGTTTTCCCTTTTGCAGCTTTCTAAGGTTATAATTAAATAACATGATCACCTTGTACTATCTTAAAATGCTGATTTAAATCTCTTGTACACAAACCAGTAATGATTGTGTCAGGCAGTAAGTCCACATTTTCTTTGACATTCCCAGGTAAATAAGCTGTATTTACTGAGTGAACAGATGTTGTGTATATTAAAAAATACAATTCTACTACAGCTACTTTTGTGACACAGCAGGCTTTTAAGGCTCCTTTCAAAGTGCTTTTGGGAAACTTCGAAGCCCTGCTTTATGATGTTAATGTTGTAGTAGCATTGGCTTCAGAGTAAGCAATGTCTAGCTGTTTAATAGCACAAGGAGTTTGTGCACCCAAGTTCCTTAACTGCTTTTGAAAATCACATTGCATTGAAGGATAGATAGTTGTTTGAGCCATCACTGGATGAAATGAACCCTTTTACTTTTTGTCATCTTCTGCACTAAAGAAAATCCTGGAATTAAATTAAAAAACATTAACCAAGATTTGCAAACATACATGATTATCTTCAGAGGAAAGTCTTTGTGGGTCTGGATGAAGATTGCTTATCCAAATAATGAAAAACAGTTACTAAACTATATATTTTCTAGAAGAGAACAGTTTTCAAGCTCTGAACTAAAGCCTATTGAAATGAAAAGAACTTTGACTATGCAGAGCGTAATGCTTAGGGTAGTTTTGAGAGCTGTCCTGTCAGTGAATAGTACAAGGAGTCTTGTACTATTCAGTAAGTAAGATTAGTCATTTAGTGCCTCTAGGGATACAGTAGTGATTAACAGTGAAAAACATTCTGATAAAGTAAATGAAATAGAATAATTGTATCTTGAGTGATTAACAGCGTGCATGGTTGCATATAATCTTCCGGAGGGAATTTTTAAGACATTGAGTGTCTGTTCCTTGAAAATTAGTCAGGGTCAGTCAAACATTTCAGTACCAAGTACTGGAAAATGTATTTTATTTTGCATTCATCCACATGAAGCTAGCTTTTCTCACATGCTCCTACTTGTTAGTGATTCTCAGTAGACTACTCTGAAACCAAGTAGTGAGTATGAAAGATCTTGCATTTTATATATCCTACATTAGGCATCGGAAAAGTAACAAACCACTTTTTGACTTGATAGATTGTTATGCAATTTGGACGTTTTTAATCATTACATTACACTCTGTGATGTCTGGTGTTCTGTAAATGTTCTTGCTTATTGATTTTTTTAAAGTTTTTTGTTTTGTGTTGTTTTTTTTTTCAGTGGATGTGTTTCTCAGCTCTGAGTTACAGCTACTCTTACAGTTTTAGGAGGGGCAGGTATTGTTACAAACACAGATGGTTTCGATTAATTTCCAAAGTAAAATTAACTAAGTGTTGGCAGCTGCATCTACTTATTTTTTTATATATATATACATAGAGACATATATATTTAAATATATTTTATGGTACAAATTGTTTGTTATAGACATAAGAATGAGAAGTGCATCTAATCAGTCTTCTGGAGTTCACAGTGATAATCAAGTCCTGGAAAGAACATTCTGATGAGAACAAAGCTGTTGAGGAAGTTTGCCTGAGTCCTCTTAGAACAATGCCTTGAAATTGATGTAATGCCTGTGACAAGTCTGTGAAACTCAGAAGTCTTACTGATTTGGTTATAGTGCTTCACAGATTTTCCATGAAACTGCTTTTCATGGACCATATAAGCAATGCATGCAGAGCAGCCTCCCATTGTGCTTTTGCACTGACAACATGCTGATCACAAGAATGCCTAGAAGCATTGTTATATTTTAGTGACTTTGAATTATCAGAGTGGTGATGAGTCTAGTCCACCCCCTGATGAAAGCTGATTAGTAGTGTGACAATTCCTAAATAAATTGCCTCACTAACCCTGCTTATGGTCTTCTTCAGGGTGCCTCATTTAAGCCTCCAGCCATCAGCTTTCTGGTATAGTGTTCCATGGCACACTCATTCCAGCCTGAGGCCTTAGGCTCTAAACCTCTGTTGTTTATTCCTATCTCCTTCAACAGGTCAGGTCAACACCTGCAGTTCCATTCTCTGCAGCATTGTACTACACATCTTGTCTCTGAAAGGCAATATGTTATTTAAAACTAAACACTTTAGGGAAAACAATCTTTAAAAGAGCAGTCTGACATGTCTCCAACACTTTCTCCCGTCAGTATTTTCCCTCTGTAAAATCAAAGTTCTGCTGCTTTGGGTGTTTTGAGCAAAGTAAAAGCACTCTTTTAGCTCTCCTGGTTGGGGGTGTAAGACTGAAAGACTCATCTCCTCTTATCATTATCACCCTGCTCTAAGTATCTCAAATGTCTTCATTTCCTGAAGGATTTTTTTCTTTACCTATTTGTGAAACAAATACAGTACATGTTGGTTTTTCAGAAATTTCTTGTCCCTGAGTGGAGTGATGTGGCCTAAGGTCTTCCTATGCACTCAAATTTCATTTCATTTTATGCAGACGCCAGGAAGATACTTCTTTTATAATCAAGATGCTAATACATGTGTATATTTGAAATAATTATTTAAAAGACTTAGAAATTAACAGAAAAAAAAAATCAGTAGACTTTGTCACTAATTTCTTCAAAGTTATAATGGTTTTATCATTCTTTATCACAGATTTTGAATCAGTATTTTTCTATATGTAGATATCAGCAGGCAAATTGACCTGTCAATTGGTTCTAAAATTGTCTTGACAGATTGCATTCTTATATTTTTCAATTTGTTGTGAACATTATTATTACTTCTATTCATTTGTAAAAGCTTGCATTCTTTCTTTTTTTAAAGTGATTCTCTGCTTTGTAACAAAGATAGAGCCGTTCTTAACTGTCCTTTGTTACGCCTTAAAAAAAATTACAAGAATGCAGTTGTGAGTTAATAAATTTGACAGTTTCTCCTAATTAAAAAGAAAGGAGTGGGGGGAAGTCCCTGACAGAAATCCATAACGTTTGCAAGGTTCTGTATTGTTGACATGAGCTGATCCTGTCTGGAGGCCTCGTACCTACCAAAGCTGCTCTGTGACTCCTCCCTCCTCAGCTGGACAGAGGAGAGAGAATATGATGAAAGGCTCATTGGTCAAGATAAGAACAGGGAAAGGACTTCAGACAGGGAGATCACCCATTCCTATCATTGGCAAAGCAGACTCAATGTCGAGAAATTAGTTTATTACCAATCAGAGTAGGACTTCTGCTCCTTCGCGGACCTTGATGTCTGCCAAGTGTTTTCTCTCACATATTGTCACTCCTCTCTCCTAGCCACAGTTCCTTAGTTTTGTGGTTTTCTTTCCCTCATCTTCAATATGTTATCACATAGGTGCTACTACCACCTTCACTGATGGACTCAGTCTTGACCAGTGGTCGGTCTCTCTTGGCAGAGGCAACTGGCATTAGCTTTGGACACAAGGGAAAGCTTCTAGAAGCTTCTCGTAGAAACTGTCCCTCTAACCTCCTCACTGCCAAAACCTTGCCTTGTAAACCCAGTACAGCTGTCATGAGGTAGAATGCTAGGGGGAAGAAAAACAAACAAACGAAAAAAAAACACATGAAGAAAGAGCAATTGCATGGTGACATTGGAGACAGTCGCTTTGGGAAGAAGTGGGGGAGTTCCTCCACACGTAAAGAGACTTGGCTTTTGAACAGCTTAGTTTCACACTTCTCACTTTGTTGGTTTAAAATTAGTCTCAAACTTTCAACAGCTGTTTTTGTAAATATAGTTTTAGGTGATCATGACTATCAAATACAGTGTAGAGATGACCAAAACTGGTTGATAACAGCTGTTTTAGACAGAATAGTGTGTAACACCACAGAAGATAATTAATTCTTCAGTAAAAGTACTTTCTGTGGATGCAAAGTAAGTTGGCTGACATGGAGTTACTGTGGCAAAGCCACTTTCAACATCAAAGCACTATGAAAAATGAAACAGGAAGATAAGTGTCATTACAACCTAGATCATCCTGCTGTTCTGCACTAACATTTTGATGTATTAATCTTACTAATGCATAGAAAGATTTACTAAAAATATGTATTTGGAAAAGAGTTGTCCCAGAAAATTTGGAAATCTTGTGTATAAAATCATCATATAATAGGTACTGATAGCAAGAAAGACAGATTATTTTGTTGTAGAGCCTTCAGCTGTACAGTAGACTAATACTCTCCTGTACTGAACATGCATAATAAATGAGAGCCATGGAAAGATCTAATGATGGGTTAGACAAATTGGGAGCACAAGTAGATCATGAAGATTATAAGAAGCACAAAATTCAGAGTTGTTACCAAGGAAGCTTCATGAGCAGTGACAAATTCTGCTAGGCCTCATGCTGAAGGAGAAATGTAGAGAAGTGTTTGAAGTAGATTATGAATGCCTGTTCTGATACTAATATAGCCACTATCCCTAAGGTAAAATTACCTAAGAATTATCAAAAAGGAGCTTTCTCATCCTCTCTCCCTTTTTCTTTCTCTTTCTCCATCCCAATTAAAAAAGAAAATACTTAAAAGCACACGGTATTTCAAGAAAATATCTCTATGTTCTACAACAAACTGCAGGTCCATCACGTAAGAAGTCCTAAATAGTTGCTTTTCAGGTTCTGCTGTGCTTACACAATCAACTGACCAAAGAGCATGCAGAATTAACACGACAAGGACCTTACGTGTGCTCTTCCAAACAAGGCTCTTTTAATGGGAAAAATGAGCCTCCACACATGGTGTTTAGGATACTTAAACCTGCCTTAAAGTTGCTCTCTCTTATTCTTTCAATGTTCATTCTTGCAGATGTTCTGTGAACACATCATTACAATACAGAACAGACACTGCCCCGTTATTTCAGGTGTTCACTAGGCACCTTGTTTCTCCATTTCAGTCTTCTACAGTCACACTTGACTCATCCTGCAGCTAATGTAAACCAGAAGTCTAGACAAAGGCTTTTTTAATCATGGCAGTGCTAATTATAATTAGTTCTTCAATTTACAATTAAATCTACTTACAACAGGTATTTTAGTACTGTGTGGCTCATTCCTAAGCCATCTTGCTTTCTTTTTGTGTGAGACTCTTGAGATGTCTCAAAAGTTCTAGTATTGTAAATATTCTAGATGAAGCTGCATTGGAATTAACAAACCTCTGGCAACTACACAGAGTCTGAAATCTTTGTTCCCTTTCCATGTATGAACTCACAGGCCTTGTGCAAGAGGGAAGCACGACAATACGGATTTTTTTCAGTTTCCCTAACATAGTTCAGAAAACCTACAAATGAAAAAACAGTTTGTAATTTCATGGGGTGTGACAAGCATTGCAACATATGGTAGCCACATTAGTTTTTCAGACCCAGAAGTATCACAACACAGAGCAAAGCCATACCAGAAAGAGTATTCCTTAAAGCAGCATTGTGACTACTGTCTTCATCCTCCTAAGACTCATCTTTCTTGTTCACATTTTTGCTGTCATCCAGGTTCACATGAAAAGAGAAGTCTTGAAATTATATTCAGCAAAAATAGCATTTGTTGTAGTTAAAGATTGTTCCAGTAGCCAATATGGAAAACAATTACTGTCTGTCTTTTTGCAGTAGCCAAGGACTGTTTCCATGTGTGTTCTCCCCTGATTGTCTGTTCGTTACGCTAAACCAGCTTTTTTTCTGCCCACAGTTTGTGAAATAATTATGTAGACAATGTTTTTTAACTAGATATGTTCATATTCATATGTGTCCTATCAAAGCAGATAGAAACAAACATTAATAATTAAATTAAAGATTAGTGGAGACTAGTACCAGAATATTGCACAATAAATACAAGGAATTCAACATAAAGATCAGCAGTTTCTTGAACTGGGAAAGCATAGACAGACCTCCAGTTTTTCCCTTTGCTCTGACAGGCATGTTTGCAAAGCAGTTTGACCATGTTTGTGGTTCTTCTGGCCTCTTTACTTGCTAAATATTTATTTCTTTTTTTAGGCACAGCCCTGCAAAAGAGGAAGAATTACTTCCCTCACCTTTAAAGCAATGCTGTTATTCAAACCTATTACCACTGTAGCTGCCGGTTTGGTGTGAGTGTGAAGTTAACTGTCATAGGTTCAATCTGTGACCAGATCTAGTCCCAAACGCTCCACTGTATTATACCAATGTGCCAAATTATTTCCCACCTTATGAGGTGGTAGCAACACAAAAAAAATTAAGAAATCCCTTCTATCTGTGTTACAGTGCTTTTGTATCTCTAGGGAAAAATCCACCCCTTTTTGGAGAAGTAGGATTTATGGTAAAGTGAAGACTAATGTTTCATTTTGACACATTTTGATCAAAGCAGTTGTAAAGTACTTTTTTGCTTTGATGCATCTTGTTCTGAGTTAACTGCATTCATGCAGGTAAGCCCTAGGGCATGTAGGGTTTTGCCCTAGTGAGGATTTGAATGAGTGCTGGGTGAAGTCTGGAGAGATTCTGTTATTTTTCAGTAAGTTTTGGATTAAGTGTCAGTGGAAACTTAAATTTTAAGCATTTCTGTCAATGCAGCTGAAGGCTATCTGCATGCAAAAAGCTGCCAGAGGGCCAAGGAAGTTTATTCCCATGAACTCACCACTTGTGAGATCAAGTTTAGGAGCTCAAGTAGGATACTGAGGAACTCCTACAAATGGTCAGCTAATGCTTGTGAACCTGAAGTACTTGACATAGAAGCAGAGCCTGAGAGCCGAGTTTGCTCTTCCTTGAGCAGAAGCTGCAGGGACTATTGTAATGACCTTATGTGTGGTTATACGGAAAACAGGTTATGGATCTTCTTGGAGACACACAGGTGATGAGCAATAGACAGGGGCCACATCAGGGGAAGTTCTAACTAGACAGAAGGACAGAATGTTTCCAAGTGTGGGTGTTCAGTCACTGGAATAGAACTTGAGAGTTGTGTGAGATCAGTGTTTTCAGAATTCAACTAAACAAGGTCCTGAACAACCTGATCTTAACTTGACATTTTCCTTAATTTTGAAAGGTTTTCTCTAGAATATATATATTCTGAAGTGAGTGATGCATGATAAAGCATCTTTAGAAAGATTTCTGTCCATTTGGTTCACCACGTGGTCCCTGCACATGGTTATGTAATCATGGCAGTAGGGGCAGTAAACTGTTACATGGGATATTGAAAGTCAGAGTGCATCAGCAGGTGCTGCTGTTCTCAGCTTTTGCTTAATGCCAAGAGTACCCCCCACACCACTAAGGTCTGGTTGATCACTTTCTTAATAAACACTATATGAGCATAAGAGATCAGGCAAAAATCAATCCTGTGTAGTACTAATTGCTTGAATCTGGAGCGCATCTCAGGACCAAGAGTTCTGCCTGCAAAGTCAAGAGTGGAATGGTGGGTCAGTGCTGTGTGGAGAAGTAAGGCTGATCAGTATCAAAAGTCCCAGCTTTGAAACAACAAAAAAAATCAAATTATTAATCTCAGCTTCTGATAAATGTTTCCTTGTCATGATTCTATCAATCACATCAGTACCTCTTAAAAGTGCAGCAATGTGTAATTGTATAGCTTTGTATGTGAAAGACAGAGAAAAAAATACGCTGGTAATCACATTTGAGAAGAAAGCACATATGGAATCCACATGTAAGTGAGTAGGTGGGGAGGCTTATTGAGATTTTTGGAAATAATTGACAAAACTGTTGCAACTAGTAAAAGCCAGAAATTCCAATATGAATCTTAATTAAAAAAAAAAAAAAAATAAGTAATAAATCCTAAAGTGTCTGTTCTGCCTTTAGGTCATTCTTAGACTTTAATAAGCTAGGGTTCAATGCGGGACATGTGGACTTGTCTTCTAAGTAAAAATAGGACTTGCTAAAAAGCCTACATTGTGACTGAAAATCATCATTTCTAAACTCATATATTCCAGATGTCTTCATTGGTATGCCTGTGAACACAGCCCACAGTTAACTGATGCTGGGATGTTATCTGCCTGTGCTGTTGTCCATCGTGGTAACATTACTTTTGTGCATTTACAACTGGACAAAAGTCTGCTCTACTGCTGTACCTTATGAAGGAAAGCAGAATTTCTCCTAGCTGTGTTCTTACTTGGGCAAACTCACTTGAGATTAAAAAAAAAAAAAGTCACACTGATGTCAGATCCTCATATAGACAAAGTGCTGGAAGTGATGAAAGCTGTTAGAACTCTAGCATGAGGTGAAAGCCATCAAGTGTCTGCTTCATGGCTCTTTTCTCAGAGTAGAAGTGTTAGTATTGCACAAATGCAAGCTCAGAGATGGAGTTTTAATCAGAAGATTATTTTTTAAATTGATTCATCATAGAACAAAGATTCACAGTGGTTTTTCTATGCCACCCTATTAAAATCTGTGGAGTTGGTTTAACTTTACAGCAAAATTAATTAAAAGCAGAACACGATCTCCAGCATTGTGCCATGACTTTGTTTTAGATGAGATTCAGCAGTGCACAGAATTGGTGTGATAACTGAAAGTTCTGTTGCAAAGTTCCCATGACTGATCAGAAAAGAAAAAGCAATTATGAAAAATTTTGCCAGCCTTATAACAAAAAAAGACATTTAATTGAAACAGTTTGTGGTCATTCTTAATTCTATGACTTTTTTATGTTGTTTGTTTTTTGGTTTTATTTCCTTTTCCTTTTTTTTTTTCTCAGCACTCTCTCATATTCATAGTTAAAGAAAGGCCAAAAAGAGAACATGGCTCAGAAGAGCAGATGAAGGAGACATTTCCAAAGAGGTTTCTTGCTTCAAAACAAATAACAAAAAAAACCTCAGCACGGAATATTGGTAGTGGTGGGCCTGGAAGCATTACACTACAGAGTGAAATAGCTGCTTTATTGTGCTAGAACATGCGAGGTAGAACTGTTGCAGACTTGGTAACTCCTGTCAGCTGTGATTTTTGGGGTTTGGTGTGGTCCCTAAAATTAGCACTACAAAGAATGATGCTTCCGGTGACTAAGCCTTGGCAGAAGTACAGCTGAAAAACACAACTAAATGGTTATGTATCCCCATATGCTAGCAAGGGTAGATCATTTCTTATTCCTCCCCCAAACCAGAAGGGAAGAGAATGAGTAGGTAGAAACAGGAATGACAGAAAGTCAAGTATGATAAGTATATTCTCTGTTATCATTTCTTCTCACAGTCTTTCATATATGTGCAGTGCAGTCATGAGGCTAATATAGTAACTGTCTGTTGGCAGTGAGCCTAAAGTAACTGCCACTTTTTAGAAAGGCTTTCCAAGGTACAAATGAAGTTTGGTTGTCTGAAATAGAAGTTAATGTCATTAGTATGTTACAGTGTCCAAATACAATTTTGCTTTTGCCTTTAGTAGTTCTGTTTCCTGCAGTCTGTACTGTGGATGATTTGGTTAGGCCCATCCCTGTGTTGTGCATCTACAGATCTTGTCTGCTAAGCTGCCTTGTTTATTGCATAGTAAACACCAAAGGTTTTCTCAGAAGAGTCTGAATGCTCTTGTAAGCATAATTGCATGCAGAATGATGTGCCCTTTTCCCCTTTCACATTTCCACGTTATTAACTAAGCCATCAGTTGGATTTTGTTAGCATAAAACTAGAATAGTAGTTCTGGTTTCCTTTAACGTTCTTAAGTAAAACTTGTGAAAAAATACTACGAGAAAACAAATTTCCTATTCTGGCTTCCTTGAGAGAGGAAGAGGAGAAAATGGAAGAATTTGGTCTTTGGCAATCTATTCTGGGGAAATGTATAATGTCCAGATCTTACTAGGTTAGAGATTTTCTTTGGGGTTTTGTTTTTTGTTTTACCCTGATTTTATTTGGAGTCCTGTTTTGGCTAGTAATTCCCAAGTCTGGTCTGAACCTGAACATAAATTTTGGAACTCAGTGTATAAGGGGTGTAAGCAATTTGAACCACTTCATTTTAGAATTCTCTAGAAAGGTCATTTAACTCCTACTGAATTAGAGAAATGTGTTTGTTTTATCAAGAGTTCTTATAAACACAGGTCCTCCCTTCCAGTCAGGGCTTCTCAGGAAATTAGTTTATTAATGATGTCTAAATCTTACTGTGTTCAGTGAAAACACTAGAAGGTTCTATGTCTGCCTGTTAAGGAGGGATTTGAATCTGGGTTAGAAGTGAATTGTAACGAGGTTAATATAAAATTATTAACTATTTTATTAAATAAGAAAATTTCCCCAAACTTATTTACAATT
>WAAF01002479.1:0-10078 GCA_013400475.1 Tricholaema leucomelas
AGCACAACATACAAGCAGATATTTACAACATTTATAGCTATATGCAGAGATATACAAGTTAAAGGTAATACAGAAACACAACACCCATCCCAGAAGCCAGAGTTCCCAGGAGGTGATCCCAACCACCCTTCCACCCCTCTACCTTACCCCACAGTTTGCCTTACGTGCAAGGTGAGTTTGGAGGATCGGTAAGAGGGGTTAGAAAGCAGACGGATTAGTTACACAGAAGCAGCCCAGGGCACCCCCTTCAACAGAGACACACACACTGACTTTCTCGCTCTGTCTTATCTATGTTTTGTGGTTTTGTGTTTATACATCTCATAAGGCCTATGAGTGAAGTACACATCACCGTTGTTTCCTCTTCACAGCCTAGCCTATGATCTATTTTTTTCTCACTAAAATATTCCAGTTAGCCTCAAACTAGCACAAGAGGGTAGATTCAAATTGGATAATAGGAAGAAGCTCTTCACCGTGAGGGTGGTGAGACACTGGAACAGGTTGCTCGGGGATGTGGTGGAAACAACCTTATCTAGTGTGAGGTGTCCTTGCCCATGGCAGGGGGCTGGAACTGGATGATCCTTGAGGTCCCTTCCAGCCCTGATAATTCTATGATTTTAGGGTTTCTTCATGGAATAAGGTAGCATGGTTATCCAAACAAGTATGAAATGAAATTATTAACCATGACCATTCTAAATATTCTGGAAAGTTCCAAAATTCTGTGTGTGTTGTGTATTTGAAATCAGCACTCCTGTTATGAAAATTGTTCATCAAAAAAACAAAGAATGACACGGATCATAATGACCGAATTGAAGTTCATAGATGACCACGGAGCACCATTAGTTCCTGTGATGGTTTATATTTTTTGTTTGTGTTTAAAGACTTGACAGGTCTTTTTGAATATGTATCGTCCTTATTTTAAGCATATCTGTGGTGTGAATAAACTTCATGGAAACTAAGATTAAGACTACAAGCTGTTTAAGACTGTTTTTTTTTTTTCCAATTTCTTCTTAAATGTGTGGTCATCAGGGGAATGATGAACGCTGCATCCTTTCCTTTCTCTGAAAAGGAGAGCTTTAGACAGAGACAATATTCACTGCCTTTAAGGGCTAAAAATTAGTTTTGCTGAATTCCCGTCTGTGTGAAATCTTTGCTCTGTTTCAGCCTCAGAGATTTTCATGAGCATGACAGTTTCATATGCCCAATGGAGAAGCTGGGAGATCTCTTCTAAATAACTCAGAATTTTCACAATCTTCTGTCCTTAAGTTTTACTGTAATGGAATCGGTATCTTTCTTTAGAGTACTCATTTTTTTTCTCATCCCTTCTGTTTTTGAGCTTTGCAGCACAGTTAGCACAACAGGAACATCAATATAGTGTCAGTATCTACATTTTTCATCTCTATCACTTTCAAGTTGTGCTTATTCGATCACATTAGTCTTAGGACAGTAAAAAATAACCCCATAACTGCAGGTCATCTAGTAGGAAAATAATATGTGAAAATTCAGGTGTTAGGTTTTTTTATACTAAGTATCATAATACTGACACTCCTAGATGTGCTGTGTGGCAACAGAGATCTTCATGAATCTACGTGATTTCAGAGAGCACACCTTGTCAGAAGCAGATTAGGAAGCCTGAGTGTTGCAGTGGGTGGGGTAATAGCACTTTTTTTTTTTTTGTATCTTTGTGTTGGAAATACTCTGTTTGGCTTGCCTGATGCAGTTGTCATAAACAAAGATGGAGGTGTAAGGTTTGACTTGGAGAGGGCAGAACGCATGATTTTCTTCACTTGCTTTCCTCTCCACAGTAGATTTTCACCATTTACTGTTTGTTGTTGTGTTGTTTTGGTGTGTTTTGTTTTGTTTTTTTTTTTTTAAATAAAAGAGCCACGGCCAAGTGCAACAAAAAAATTGTAGTCATAGTAAGGGATATGCCATGCAGTAACATTGCTCAGACATAATTGACATTAACTGTGTTGTGACCTGTAGCGTTAGAGCATCTTTTCATGAGTCAATGGATTCTTTTAAAAATTACCTGTAAGTAGATTAAAAAAAAAAAATCCCATTGTTAATAAATTAAGTTAAATCCACTTATGGCTTTAGAACTATTAGTTTGACACAAACTGAAGTGATTGTTGCAATTTTTTAACTAGTTGTAATGGTTTGAAATTCTTCCTTGTGGACTGTAAATACATGCATAAGAGCTTTAGGCACAATTGCGTTAAAACTTAGTGATCCTCTTGAAGCATAACCACTGAAAGTTGAAACTGTAAAGTAAAAAAAAAGGTTATACCATTCTAACCTTTTTCATAATTCTAACCCCCAATTTCTACTGATTTTTAAATCCACACAACACATAATGTCGACTGCCACCACTGCCACGCACATACACACATTGTTTATGTGCTGTGTGGATTATTTTTAAATGGCAGCTGGGAAAATAACCTGTTTCCTGCCTCTTTATTTTTTTTTCTGTTTAAGGAACAGAGGTAATTTGCACTGGCAGGTCATTAATTGACAGCTGTATACACAAACTGACTTGTGTAAGTCACATTAAATTCACATGCTTCAACGTGCATCCTTTTATGTAGGTAAGATGATGAGAAGGTTGTTAAGACAAGTTCAGAGCTAATTCCAACAGCTTCATGTTTGAAAGTGAATTTAAATAGCATGTGCCCTTTTTAACAAGGACTATAACTTAACACCTTTTAAAAAGAATGTTTACAATTTTAATTTTTTGTTTTACATGTCCATTTTTAAATTATGAAGGAAGATACAATTAGAATGTGTACAGCATTGTTTTTTATATAGGGCATAATGGCAAGTTTCTGAATTAATCAGTTATGCTGTGGTCAGTGTAAAGGAAGACATTTATAGGACCTGATACTTGTTTTATAACGGCCAGTGTCTCAGTGTTTGTTACTTTAGGAAAAGACTATTCAAGAATCTTCATAATGGCATAACCAGATACAGAAGTACCATTTTAGTTGTTGCCACTGATTGATTTGTGCTGAAAGAGAAGATGTATATGTTCAGGTTTTATGCCATTTGATAATCTTTAGTGACATCTGATTTTTTTTTTGAGTGTTTATAATCCCTTCAAGCTTTAATGTCCAGTGTTACTTTTTAGCACTGATGTTCTTCATGTATGTATATGAAAGCTGTCTTTGCAGAAGCAGCTCAAATGCACTATGTGTAATATGAACTAAAAAGGCTTGCCCTTATGACAACATGTAAACGTGCTGAGATACTTCTTAAAAGAGAATTACTTAGAATCATGCTACATTAACATAAGAATACTGTTGTATCAGTCAACTGAGTTTGGGAAGTCATTCACACTAAAATATGGGTTCTTCCTTTTTTCACTATGGTGGTGTTCTAAAAATCAACCCTTTTCAGATGCTTCTAATGCTTGATATGTTTTTACACCATGTTCTATATTCAGTTATTCTATCCTATCATTTCAGCAAACCTGCGATCTTGAGAATATAAAGCCTGAAGCAAAGCGGTATCTAGAGAAATCAGTTCAAGTGGGAAAAAGGAATGGACTCCATCTTCCTAAAGAAGTGCAGAATGTAAGTATGGAATATTAGTTTATAAAGAAAAGGTGCCAAACTGGTGAAGAGATGAAATTATGGTTGTATAGCAATACTAAGCATGTGTTTGAACTTTGTGCTTTTGAACCTACTCAATTACTGCTCTAATCTTAACTGCTCATAATTTCGTATCCATAATGTAAAATTCACTCAATTTAAGGGTTTTAAATTAATTTGTTAGATATTGAAAGTACTCAGCAGATAGAGGTGGCATGCATCTCTTAGCCATCCAGAGTAAAAGAATCCCGGAAGAGTATTGCTGTATATTCTAATTACAGAGAATGCTTAAATTAAATGGATTCTTAGCCAAGAGACAGATTATTAACCTAGGGTCTAAATGGGTCCCAGATTTTAGCATTTTGTATAGAGAAAACATTTGGTAGCTTAAGGGGAGCACAAACTGCCCTGCAACTTTTGACTCCATTAAGGAAGAATTTACTCAAGCATGTAAAAAGCACTTGTCAGTTCTGAAAATCTTTGCATTCTAAATGATGTTTTATAACAATCTCAATTTGTGACTCAGTGTGAATTTTCATGTATATTTGCATTGCCTAGGGGCAAACGATGCCTCTAGACGAATTTTGAAATACTTTATATAAGTAGACAATAGTTGAATTACATATAAGTAAAAACTCGACTGACAGCAGTCTCTGCCAAGTGTTTTATTTGATGTATGTTCTATGGTAACTGCTTTGTCTGTGAACTTGACAGTTGCAGGTACAGACATGCTGTGAGGTGTGCTAGAAAAGGTTTCAAATGGGTTGATAGCAGGATTTTTGAAAAGGCTTTGGAACGGTCTTGTCTTGTCTGCGTGTTTTCTTCGTTTTTGTCATACCTGTACAATTGCAAAGGAGTGTTCTTCAGTAGATTGCATGCATTTTTACTCCCTTGATTCTCAATGATTTTAACATTTTTATATAAAAATTGTAACTGAAGCTTTTCAAATAGAAGAAAATAATCGAATGCAGCACATAAACAAATTCTCTAAACAGCATTATGTTCAGTTCCATGTGAGTTGTGAGCACATTTGAAGTGTCACAGTGATAACCCCAACACTGAGTTCACTGGCAATAATATCACTCAGAACCAAAATAAAGACCGAAGGAAGGCTGAGGGACAGCCTCCAGACCTGAAGGACAGGAAACATGATGCTACCCACAGTGTGTTGATTGTCAATGCTAGCAGTCACTGTTGGATAGTAGAGAGCTTTGCTGGAAAATATTAAACACCATTCTTGTGGAGGATAGTAACAGCAAAGTTTGATTTTTTTTTTTTTTAATTTTTTTTTTTTTCCCCACTAAATTCAGTTCATATTCAATGCAGGAAATAAAGATGATGAAGAAAAAATTGAATGAGCTGTGTATAGATTTTAACAAGAACCTGAATGAAGAAAACACATTTCTTGTATTTTCTAAGGATGAGCTTGGTGAGTAGTTTGTGTGCTCCTTCTGTTTCTTCAGCGTTCCTCTGAAGTAATCATTTTTGGCCCAGTGAATGATGATTAGATTAAGGGAAATTCTGTTTTCTTCCTCTATTTCTTCTTTAATCCTTCCTCAGAGTCAGTTTAGCATGACCCTTCAAAGGTATTTATGGTCTCTTCATGTATTTGGACTTCCTGAAGTGGTTGCTTTGCATCAACACATTAACATAGAAGTCCTACTTTTTTTCCCCATGATTTTAATCTCTTTTTTTCGTTCTCCACTGTCAGACAATCCCATGTGTATTATATTCATGGCAGTTATTGGAAAAACTTCTCCATTCTGCAATATATTTTAGCTACTTCAAGCATTTAAACTGATCTAGAGATTTCATGTGACATAGAATTTGGGGAATCATTAGCTGAAGGGCATGGCATAAAATGTGCTTTAATAACAACGCATATTTTTAAATGTCTATTCATTTTCTATCCGACAGACTTATATATATTTATCTTTCGCTTGCAAGTAGGTCCACTTCTTATTTTGCTTGGTTGTGATTTTATGATGTGTTAGCTAATAGTTGTAAAAATAAGGGTTATGTTTCCATGGAGATTTTGATGTCAACTTAGACTGCAGCAAAACAAATGTAAGAGTCTCACTCATAAAAAAAAAAAAAAAAAGAGAATAGGTAATTCTGGTAAACATTGTTTATTAAATTGTGTTCTATAGAAGGCCTTCCTGATGACTTTATTAAGAGTTTAGAGAAGACTGAGGAAGGCAAATATAAAATTACTTTAAAGTATCCCCACTATTTTCCTGTCATGAAGAAGTGCTGCATTTCAGAAACCAGGAGAGAAATGGAATATGCCTTTAACTCAAGATGCAAAGAGGTATGTCATATATTGACTGTTCTACAGAGTAACAAAATTTACCAATATGATCTTCAACAGTTCCTTGCACAGTGTATTCTAATGTCTAAAGACCTTAGAAGTTCAGGATCATTAGAAGTTCATTAATATTTCCAGGGTACTGTAAATAGAAGTAGGAGTTTGATCTTTTGCCAATGTCCCTGCTGTGTTCTTCAGGTGCTTACTGGCACTTCCACTCTAGAGAAAGTAATCTGATTGTAATTTCTGTTTTACTTTGGGATTCTTCATAAGGAGAGAGTTACTTAAGGTCTCATTTTAATTATTAAATACAGGTGACTAAATGTAAAAGAAATACATTGTATACTGATGAGAATTTTAGTTAGATGTAGAAGTCCCCTAATTTTTGTAAAATAATTACTTGTCTGAAAAAGGGATGGTAACATGCCTTTCAGAAAGAAGAAATAAGGTCAGAAATAATGTGTTTGTTACTGATGAGACAGGGTGCCTAAACAGGTGCAAAAATAATTAAAAGGATAGAATGGATAGAAGAAGTGTTATTCAGGCCATTGTACCAACCATTCACTAGAGAACAAAGATAGAGCTGAGCTTTTGTGTTTGAAGTGCTGGGAAATGAATGCAAAGAATATAAGATAATAAGATAAAAGGGCACCAAGAACTCAACACTGTGGGTCAGCACACTTGAAGTCATTTGGTGTTAAAACAGCAGGACAGGCTTTGACTCTAGTGCTTAAAAAGAAGTTGTTCCTTGAGAAATCTCACTTTTTCCAGAACTGGAGGTTAACCCAGTTGCTTTCTCAGGTTCTCAAGGATCCTCCACCACATTTAGGTCAAGGTCTGGCGTTTTTGTGTTTCAAATCACTTTCCCTGACTGCTATTGTCAGTGGCAAAAGGGAAATTTGCAAAAAAAAGCTTTGAATGTTGACACAATAGTTTTTTGTGTGTCTTCACCACTAACGAGCAATTAAGCCTGCTGTTAGCCTTTTTGCTGTTACCTCTCAGATTTAAATGATGAGAAAAGAAATACACTCATTGCAGAAGTCTAAAATTTGTTATTATCCTAAAAGGAAATGCTGTATCACCAACCAGAAGGGCATGGTCAGTGTACCAGAGGGATAGGATGTCATCCAGAAGGACCTGGACAAGCTAGAGAAGTGGGCCCAGGTGAACCTTATGAGGTTCCACAAGGCCAAGTGCAAGGTCCTGCACCTGGGTCAGGACAATCCTCTTTATCAATACAGGCTAGAGGATGACGTGATCGAGAGCCGTCAGCCTTGCGGAAAAGGACTTGGGGGTGCCAGCGGACAAGAAGCTGGATATGAGCCAGCAATATGCAATTACAGAAGGCATATCATGTTCTGGACTGCATCAAAAGAAATGTGGCCAGCAGATTGAAAAAAGGTGATTCTGCCACTCTGCTATGTTGAGACCTCACCAGGAGTACTGTGTTGAACTCTGAGACCCTCAACACAAGAAGGACATGGACCTGCTGGAACAGGTTCAGAGAAGAGCCACAAAAGTTATCGGAGGACTGGAGCGCCTCTCCTACAAAGACAGGGAAAAGTTGAGGGTTTTCAGATAAATTATAGTAGGGAAATTGACTAGACTGACTCAGATTGACTAGAAAACTGGCTACCTGCAATCAAACACTGTGACAAAAACATGTCAAGAATCTAGTTTAACTTACATTGTTCTATGTTTGTATCTTAAAGTGCTTAATGCTAAATAATTGTTGTTTCCTGTAATGTCAGATACTCAGATAATTGTTTCAGTAACATACTTTTTCTGCTTTTACTTAAAAAATTTTCCTTTTTTTTTTAGGAGAATACAAAAATTCTTCAGCAATTGCTTCCACTAAGGGCAAAAGTAGCAGAGCTTCTTGGTTATAATACACATGCCAACTTTGTCCTGGAGGTAAACACTGCAAAGAGCACAGATAACGTAACAGCCTTCTTAGGTTTGTTTTTATTTATAAATAATACTTTTATATCCAATGTGGCAACATGACTCCTCAGCCAATTTAAATTTAATTTTGTTAACTAGGTCACAGTGTCCATCATGTTTAGATAGAAAAAGAACTCTCTGTAGCCTGTCTTCTGGCATATGTTAAACCATAGCTGCACAAATGCAATTACTCCAAAACAGAGAAATGCAAGACAAAAATCCAAAAATAACCTCTTTGTGACAACAAATACAGGCAAGCACTTACATCTAAAATACAGTTACCCTAATTTAGAACCAAAATAACATGCAGCCTAAGCAGTTTTATCTGTTCAAGAGGCTCTGTCACAGTTGCAGCCATTCATTCCCTTAGCTGCGATTTTTTTGTCTTTGATAATATCAAACTACATTGAGTGTAATGAAAGACAACAGCATGTGATGATGCATCTTCCATGAGCTGAATGAATAAATTACACATGGAACAGTAGATTAAATCTAGATGACAAAAGCCCTCTCATGGAATAAGATGAAAATGGAGATCTCTTGAAAACTTTAAGCAGTTTACAAATTTATAGTTACCCTTTGATCTCAGTAATTTTACTCTTCTGCACAGAGTTAACGCAGGTTCCTTCTTGAATGTGTCATAACAGTACTTAGGATTGCATATCGATGTATCTTATAAGTAAACTCCCTAAAAGAAGTTAGTACAGCAATGAAGTCTGTTTAGTGGTCTCTTGTGAGTTTTGGTGTCTATACATCAATAAAGCAGTTCAAGTGCACCTCTTACTTCACCAGTAATACTGTTACTTTAATCCTGTAATGGTGTGAGCTGAGCTGCATCTTTAGCAGTATCAATTATCTATATATTTGTCAATGAACTTATGGTTAATTTTGATTTATAATTAAATAAACTAGTTTTTTTAAAAATGTACTTGAAAGTAGCTTTTAGAGTCTCCATTATACATCTGTCATTCTAAATGGGCTTACTTAATACTGGGTTGTATTTTAGTTTTGAAAGCGACGGACATTTTTAGTTATTATTAGTTATTGTTGTGAATAACTTTGTACAGTATGAGATCATGAACTTTTCATAAGTACCATGTTTCTTGGCAGTTCTCTTAAAGGGAGAATGTTCAATGAATTAATTGTTACCTTTACTTTAGCTCTTTTGATATATCCTTAGCTACAAGCTTGGCTGTATAATTTGCTCTGCTTTGTTCGTATATATTAATGTTTTAAATCAGTGTTTGTAAGCCATTTTAGGGTTGGGAAGAAAAGTGTTCTGTCCTGTGACATATTCTGTATTTAGTATAATATGAGTTGCAGAAGTTTTTGTCAAGTATAGTGCCTTACAGCCTACCTAGAAACAGGAGTGGCAGTTTCTAAATTTTAGGTATGGTTATTATTACTGAAACTCCAGTGAAGTACATACTGTACTACTGTAAATATTTCTGTACTGTGAGACACTTTTTTTCCTTCCTTAACAGCTGTCAAGTGGTGTTCCTCAGGGCTCAGCTTTGGGGACAGTTCTTTTTAATATGTTTATCAGTGATCTGGATGAGGGGATTGAGTGTGCCTTCAGTAAGCTTGTGGGTGACACCAAGATGGGAGGGATAGTTGATATCTTTGAGGGTAGCAAGGCTCTGGGTAGGGGACTCAACAGAATTGATGGGCTGAAGCCAGTATTATGCATTTGGGTTACAACACCACCATGCAACACTACAGTCTTGGGGCAGAGAGGCTGGAAAGCTACCCAGCAGAGAAGTATCTGGTGGCATTGATCAGCAGCCTTCTGAACATGAGCCAGTATGCCCAAGTGGGCAAGAATGCCAACAGCATTATAGACTCAGTATCAGGAGTAGTGTGACAAGCAGGATTAGGGAAGTGATTGTCCCCCAGTACTCAGCACTGTTGAGGCCACACCTTGAGTACTGTATTCTGCATTTATTAGTAGAAAGACATTGAAGTTCTGGAGTGGATCCAGAGTAGAGTAACATAACTAAGAATAAGAATAGAATAGAATAAGAATAAGAATAGAATAAGAATAGAATAGAATTGAATAAGAATAGAATTAGAATAGAATAATAATAGAATAAGAATAGAATAAGAATAAGAATAAGAATAGAATAAGAATAGAAGAAGAATAGAGTAAGAAGAAGAATAGAGTAAGAAGAAGAATAGAGTAAGAAGAAGAGTAGAGTAAGAAGAAGAGTAGAGTAAGAAGAAGAGTAGAGTAAGAAGA
>WAAF01002479.1:10854-25408 GCA_013400475.1 Tricholaema leucomelas
CCCCAGGTCCCTTTCCTCCTGGCTGCTCTCCAGCCACTCTGTCCCCAGCCTGTAGCGCTGCTTGGGGTTGTTGTGGCCAAAGTGCAGAACCCTGCACTTGGCCTTGTTAAATTTCATCCCATTGGCCTCTGCCCACCCATCCAGTCTGTCTAGGTCCCTCTGCAGGGCTCTCCTACCTTCCAACAGATCAACACCTGCTCCTAGCTTGGTGAGATCAACACCTGCTCCCGTTGAAGAATCTGCAGAGGAGGTTGATGGGAAACCTTCTCACAGGTAAATAGTGATAGAACAAGAGGATATGGCCTCAAGCTGCAACTGGGTTGGTTTAGACTGTACATTAGGAAATATTTTTTTACCAGCAAGAGTGGTCAGGCATTGGAATGGGCTGCCTAGAGAAGTGGTTGAGTCACCAACCCTGGATATATTTAAAAGTCATTTAGACGTGGTGCTTGATATGGTTTAAGGGTGAACTTTGTAGAGTAGGCATAACGGTTGGACTTGATGATCCTGAGAGTTTTTTTCCATCTGGAGTGTTTCTGTAATTCTGTGGTCTTGAAGATTTTTTTCCAACCTAAGCAGTTCTTTGATTTTATAGAAATGCACTTAGTAGGGAACAGAAACCTGATTCCAAGGTGATCTCTGTTTCAGATGATTTGAGTAAGAAGCTAAAGCCATTGGTTGAGGAAGAGAGAGAATTCATTCTGGATTTGAAGAAAAAGGAATGTAAAGAAAGAAACTTTGATTATGATGGAAGAATCAATGCCTGGGATCTTCATTATTACATGAACAAAACAGAAGAGCTGAAATACTCCATAGATCAAGAAAAGCTGAAGGAATACTTTCCAATTCAAGCTGTTACAGAAGGCTTACTGAATATATACCAGAAGCTGCTGGGACTTGTATTTGAGCAAGTAGAAGGGGCTCATGTTTGGCATGACAGTGTTACTCTTTATACAGTGAAGGATAGTTCAACAGGAGAAATGTTAGGGCAGTTCTATTTGGACCTTTACCCCAGGTAATTATGACTTAGTGTGTTATATGAAGTAAACATTTTTCTCACTGAAAAATTATTATTATGTTCAGTAAATCTGAACTGTTTTCAGACTGTTAACACTTTTTCCAGTGCAGTACTTGTATCCAGGTTATGAAGCATTAGAACCTTTTTTTTTTTTTTTTTCTGCTTCAAAATTTTATCCTTCCAAACTAATACTAAGTTTTACTTTTCGTTTGTACTGTTACCCTAGTCTGTTCAGGTCAGTTATATTTCTATCTGCTAAGCGTTCCTAGTTTCTTCCATTCCTCTGTACAGTTTTTATGTGTCTTTTGTATGCTGTTGTCCAGACTGCTGTAGCTCAGGACCAGGAACAAACCTTGAGCAAACTGTGGTATGTGGTTCCAGGTTAATCACTGTAGCTCTCCAGCTCTCTTTGATAGCTATTTACAGCATCATCTGAGTTCTGTCAGAGATTAGGGAATTAGACTGTTTTGACAGGATTTATTCTTAGTTAGACCTTTTCCATTACTACTTTTTTTTAACTGCCCTTTAGCAAGTTATGAATTGGCTAATATGCTTTTGAAATAAAAATTAATTAAAGACTTCTCTGGGTTAATAAAATTAGGTTAGTCAATACAATGGTCCATAAGTTGTTCTTTTTAAGATGGCCTGTTTGCCTGCTCTCTCTCTGTCTACATATAATGTGAATTGCTGAAGCTCTTTGTTAGTAAAACTTCTGACCTAACTACCCAGTTAACTACTGAGTTTCCAATGAATTTTTCTTTGAACTTTTGGAAATGCATTAAATTGTATTATTTTGTGTTCTGTAACGTAAGAAAAAATACTGCTTCAGGGGGCAGGAGCTTGTCCTTTTTGCTACAATAGCAGTTTAAAATAGAATTGGCATCTACATGACAAGTACTTTCAGTATTTGAGTAAAAATGAGATTCTAATAAATCATAAAATCATAGAATGGTTTGGATTGGTAGGGGACCTCTAAAAGTCCAAGCCCTTCTCCCATACTGCTGTGAATCCTAGACCGATGCTGTTTACCCTTGTACTCTTCACAGAATCTTAAACTTAGTGAGTCTTAGTAGTAGTGAAAAGCTGTAATTTATTTGTGTAAAGCTTTAAAGAGACAGTCACTCATCATCCCAGGTCTTGATTAGGCTTCACTATTCTTTTGAGCAGGCTTGTAGTTTGAACAGAGTGTCTGATGTGTTTTCTTATACAGAGAAGGAAAGTATGGTCATGCAGCATGCTTTGGTCTCCAACCTGGCTGTCTTCTCTCTGATGGCAGCAGAATGTTGTCTGTAGCTGCCCTGGTAACTAATTTCACGAAACCTGTGTCAGATCACCCATCATTGCTGCGACATGATGAAGTAAAGACTTACTTCCATGAATTTGGTCATGTAATGCATCAAATATGTGCACAGGTTAGTGATGTTTTAATCCAATGTAAGACATCTTTCTCAACTGTCTCAAACCAAGGTGTAAGTCAATTTTGGTGGTAGAGTGCATATGCTGGTTTTGGTTATTCTTCAAAGTGGCAGGTTGTGAGGGTTTTTATGTATTCATTTTTCTTCTTGTGGAAACCATTTTCATAGGAATAGATACTTCTGCATTTAAACCATGCAAGTTCCTGTAACAAATAAACAGATCCACATATGAGGTGGAGAAGGCGCTCAATGGTGGTTTCTTTCATAGCATAGCTGTAAGACAGCTAGCTTTTTATTACTTCCAGTAGGATTAGGAAAGCTTTTGCTTCTATTGGAAGCAAAAAAAAACCTACTCAAAATATGCTGTACCTAGGAGTGCAAATGAATTATGAATCCAGATCACCTCTAATGTTTTGGAATTTAGCACTCTTGAGAGCTCTGTCTCGACATCAAAAGCGTAAAACAAGTCATGCCTCAGCTGTTGTATTTTCTGCTCTCCTACCTGACAGTCACTGTTCTCACAATGACCAGAATAACTGAAGCTAGTGTGCAGTTTTTACATCAAGATGTCAGTAAAGTTGCAAAATTGCTGGCTTCATTTTTACTTAACGTGTGAAATTGATTCTGCCAAGTGATAAATTTATTATTGGCCTAATGAGAGTTTTAAGTTTCAGAGAGAGACAAGTCTCAGTATTCATTCACAAAAAAAGTGCATAAATACAGTGAAATCCAGACTTGATGTGGCAGTACTTTCATCTTCTTTATAATCAAATATAAAAAAATAAAATCAGAGAAATACAACACACGTTAGGTTTTAATTCTTGACCTTGATCCTAGAGACTAAGATTGCAAAACAAGGAAACACAATCACAGAAGTCCATGTATTAAATCCATAATTAAAGAAGTTACATTTAACCAAACTTCATAACAAGTAGCCAGACTTGTTTAAATATGTTTGAGTAGTGTTGAAGTTCAAAATAAATTATTATTTGATAGATTATTTGATCATTTTCATCCTAAGACAGGTGGTTTTGAGCTCATATATCAAGAATCAAACCTGTTCTTTCTTTTAATCTACCTAGAATTTGTTTACAAATGAGACATATTCAGCATTGGTACAAAATTGACTGCAACATTTTGATAAGCGATGAAGATGAGCCTGGGTGTTTTAGAACTGCTTCTAGGCAGTCTAAGCCAACAGTTCTAATACTTTACTTGCTGGGAAGTTGTACATAGGTCAGAGAGACCTACTTCTCAGTTTTCTCTGCTACTGCTTGAGGTGGTTTCTGTTTTCATAGCCTACTATGCTCGCTGCTCATATATTTTTTAAAAAATTGTTATTTGCAGGCGTGCAAACTTGCTATTCCCATGTAAGACCATCCTGTTCTCTGGGAGCCGTTTGCAAAGCACCATCTTGGGTCATATGATGATTTAAGCATGTTAAAATACGACATTTAAAGAGTATGAGAGAATTGGACTGGGTAGAAACCTGTGAGCTGCTAGTAAAGGTCAGCTTTTGGAGACTGTGATAATGTACTGGCTGTCTGCTGGAAAGTGAGATCATAGAATCATAGAATCAACCAGGTCAACCAAGATCATCTAGTCCTAGCCAGTCAACTAGACCATGGCACTAAGTGCCTTATCCAGTCTTTTTAGAACACCTCCAGGGACGGTGACTCCACCACCTCCCTGGGCAGCCCATTCCAATGCCAATCACTCTCTCTGTGAAGAACTTCCTCCTAATATCCAGCCTAGACCTCCCCTGGCACAACTTGAGACTGTGTCCCCTTTTTCTGTTGCTGGTTGCCTGGCAGAAGAGACCAACCCCCACCTGGCTACAGCCTCCCTTCACTTAGTTGTAGACAGCAGTGAGGTCACCCCTGAGCCTTATTTTCTCCAGGCTAAAAAACTCCAGCTCCTTCAGCCTCTTCTCATAGGCCTTGTGTTTCAGGCCTCTCACCAGCTTTGTCACCCTTCTCTGGACACGTTCCAGTATCTCAACATCTCTCTTGAATTGAAGGACCTAGAACTGGACACAGTACTCAAGGTGTGGCCTGACCAGTGTTGAGAACAGGGGAGGAATAACCTCCCTTGTCCTACTGGCCTCGCTGTTCCTGATGCAGGCCAGGACACCATAGATCTCTTGTCCTCCTGGGCACACTGCTGGCTTATGTTCAGGCTACTTTCTACCGGTACCCCCCAGTCCCTTTCTTCCTGGCTGCTCTCCAGGTGTCAGAGCAGGGAGGGGATGTTTATGCTGTGAGGGAAGGAGAGTCATTGACGTACATTACATAACTATCTTACTATTTTTGTTAGTGCAGTGCACTTTTGCAGGGGTAAATGCTCTACAAAAGGCCCACAAGTTCTTGCACCTCACTTGCCTTTTGCTCTAGCCACTCTATTGTAATGTCTTCCCATCTGATGAGCTGCTGCTCAGGAAGTACAGTAAGAAGAGGTGGTGTGTTATAAGAGTAGATTTGAGTAACATGCAAGTGTAAATGAAAGCAAATCTTTCTTTTTTTCTGCTGTTCTGAAAACATAACAGAAAGAGATATGCATGTGATATATTTGTCAGGTTTTTTGTAACCCTGCAAGAAAGTAAGTTTGAAAGTGCTCCTGTGGGCATTTTTTTCTGTGCTGGAGGCTGGAACCTAAGAATATCTACATCCTTTAAAGAGGGTATCCAGCAAACTGAGAATTCTCATTTTCTTTTAGTACTTAAAATGTTCTGTTAGAGTTTTGAGAAACTGACTTGGTAAGAGGAGATAAATTTATTATACGACGAATGTGGAGTGAAACATTTTCTGTTAGCATTTGAACTGTCTTTCAAAAGTGACTTTAGAAATATTTTGGGCTTGGAATGTATTTTTATGAAGACTTACAGCTGTACAAAGCTTTTCTTCAAAATCAGTATGTAGACAGGCTTTTTAAGCATGACGTGATTGATGATACTAAAGTAAATATTAAAAAGCTGTAATGAGCTTGGCTTTCAAAAGGAAGATTCTTCTGTCAGTGACTGAGTGTCAGATTTGAAGACCTTTCATCAATAAAATCATTAGGTGTCATTTCAGGCCATGTATGATTGGCCTGAAGTCATTGTACTACATTTGAACTATGTACCTTATGAATGAAGACAAGGCAAAGCTTAACAGGATAACTTGATAAAAGTAAAATCTTTGAATCGGTGCAGTAGACTGTAATGCAATAAACTATTTTGTAAGTGTATAACTGGAGTTTATTATTTTACTTTGTGGTAGTAGAAAAAAAAATAACAATTTATAAATTATATAATTGTCATAAGACAGCAATGGAAACATTTATATTTCTGTCATAACCTGAAAGATAAAAATCAATAAGATTAAGAAAACTAAAGTAGCGATTCACACCAGTAGAGAATGCAGTAAATAACTAGAGAGTAATCTATTTTGTTCTTTGATTGAAATAAAGCTATTGTCTTATAACTGAATTTTTGCCCTCCTTTCTTTAAAATTCCTATTATTATTGACTTGTTCAACTTACTTTTAATTCTACTTTCATTTAATACAGTGATTTTTTTTTTTTCTTTTAGACTGATTTTGCTAGATTTAGTGGAACTAATGTGGAAACAGACTTTGTAGAGGTACCTTCACAAATGTTTGAGAACTGGGTGTGGGAAAAAGAACCACTACAGCAAATGTCAAGACATTATAAAGATGAGAGCCACGTTGGAGATGCCATGTTGGAGAAACTTGCTGCCTCCAGACTGGCTAATACAGGTATCTCTCAGTTCTCTCTACTTGCTATGTATGTTTAAAAATATGGGATTTAAAAGTTGGTAGGAAACACTTCCAAAGTGTAAGACAGTTACCAGTGTCTTTCTGCATTTATTTGCATGGTTAGCACCTTGAATAAAGGCTAGATGACAGATATCACTAAGTGCAGGAACCATAGCAGCTCTGATTTTCCAGGCTACCCATAGTACAAAATGGTTAGAATTCTAATAATCTAATGTGTACATTGAGAACTTTGAATGAAAGGTGCTGAAGAACCTCTTATCTACTTGGATGCTAGTTAATTAAATGTTCTTACCTTATCAGGCCTTCTAACCCTCCGTCAGATTGTTTTAAGCAAGGTTGACCAGGCACTTCATACAAAGCCATCTGTTGACCCAGCAGATGAATATGCCAAATACTGTACGGAGATTCTAGGAATTCCTGCCACTCCAGGTGCGTCAATATGAAGCTTTTATACAGCATGCCCAAAAGGTTTCATTAAACATGCCTTTCTTTCCTAATAATGCTTGTCATTAAAAAAAAAAAGAGTTTATAAAAGAATCTACTGGTATGAAACTGAAGTAATTACATTGAAACTTGAGGTGATCTTTGATCAATTCTGAAGGAAGATTAAAGTAAATATAAAACTTAACCTTTTGCTGGTACTATTTTAGAGGGACATGATGTGAATGCAAATTCTGTCACATCTGTGTTGAATGTGCAACTAGCCTAAAATGGGAAATTGAGTTTCTTTTGTAGAGGCAGATGATCTAAATTCCGTATTACTTTAGGTCAAAGTATTGAAGTAACTGCATTTGTTTTAAATAAATTAATCTACTTTTCAAGGAACAAACATGCCAGCTACTTTCGGGCATCTGGCAGGTGGTTATGATGGTCAGTACTATGGATACCTGTGGAGTGAAGTGTTTTCAATGGACATTTTTTATAGCTGCTTTAAACAAGAAGGAATAATGAATCCGAAGGTAGGTGTTGAATGATTTTTACTAAATACTTTTGTAATTTGTCTCTGAAACTGCTCTTTTTGCAATTATAATCCATAGATATGACATCATACATGTCAAGTTCAGATCAAAACCGGTAACAAAATAATAACAAAACTTACTTTATAAAATTATCTTAAAATTTCCAAGAGCACTTGGAATGAAATACAACTCTAAGATATTCAGATATTTAATATTATATTACAACGCTTGTAAGGCATATGTCACGTTGACTAATGCCTTCCTCTTTAATTTTAGACTAAAAAATATATTCTCGCACTGCAAGAGCAGATTTGTATTATTCTTTGTTAAAGCTGTCTAATGATGGTGCTCTATTTCCATTAATACGTTAATATTTCCAGTAATCCATTTCTTAAGTACGTGGTACTTCTATGTAATTTAGAAAACTGGATTTATTTTGCACTTTAATATTTAATTTTGGCTTAAATTTTGGGCTTTTTCACAACACAGCATAACTTGTTCAATGATTCATAGAATATTTTCATTTGAAGGGACCTTAAGGATCGTCTAGTTCTAACTCCCCTGCCTCCCTAACCTTTTGCTAGACCAGATTGCTTAAGGCTTCATGCAGCCTAGTCTTGAAGACCTCCAGGGAGGGGGCATCCACAAGCTCCCTGGGCAAGCTGTTTTAGTGCCTCACCACCCTCACTGTAAAGAATTTATTTCTAGTATCTAGTCTAAATATACACTTTCCCAGTTTAAACCCATTCCTTCTCATCCTATCACTACAAGCCCTTTTAAAATTCCCTTCCAGGCTTTGTTCTAGGCCTGTTTCAGGTACTGGAAGGTTGCTATAATGTCTCCCTAGAACCTTGTTTTAGCCATGCTGAACAACCCCAAACTATCATAGCCTGTTCTCATAGGGGCAGTGCTCCAGCCCTCTGATCATCTTTGTGGCCCTCCTGTGGACCCACTCCAGCAGTTTGATGTCCTTCTTATGGTGAGGGCACCAGAACTGGACACAGTACTTCAGATGAAGTGTCACCAGAGCAGAGGGACAGAATCTCTTCCCTTGTCCTGTGGTCACACTTCTTTTGATACAGCCCAGGATGCGGTTGGCCTTCTGGGCTGCAAGTGCACATTGCCAGCTTATGTGGAGGTTTTCATTAACTGACACCCCCAAGTCCTTCTCAAGGCTGCTCTTGAGCCACTCTTTGCCCAGCGTGTATATTTGCTAGGGATTGCCCTGACCCACGTGTAGGCCTTTTTGTACCTTGCTGAACTTCATGAGGTTGACTTGGGCCCACCATTCAAGTCTATCCAAGCCCCTCTGGATGGCATCCCTTGCCTCCAGCCTGTCAACTGGATCACACAGCTTGGTGTCATTTGCAGACTTGCCGAGACTGCATTCGGTCCCACTATCCTTGTCGCTGACAAAGATGTTAGACAACAGTTGGTCCCAGTACCAAACCCTGGGGGATGTGACTTGTCACTGGTCTCAATTTGGACATTGAGCAGTTAACCACAAGTCTTTGAGTGTAGCCATACACTCAGTTTATTTTCCAGGAAGTGTCCACCTCTCTAGTCCGTGCTCTTTCAATTTGGTGACCACAGTGTCATGTGAGACAATATCAAACACATTACACAATTCCAGGCAGATGACATCAGTTGCTTTTCCCTTATCCACTGATGCTGTAATTCCATCATAGAAAGCCACCAAGATTTGCCCTTAGTGAAGCCATATTTGTTACCACTAATCACCACTTCTTCATTTTCTGTGTGCCTTAGCAAAGACTTCAGGAGGATCTGTGCCATGATCTTGCCAGGCACAGAGGTCATTTGCAATTTTTTTCCTCTAAAGCTTTTCTCTCAAGTGGCTTTTGAAGTTCAAATCATTGACAAGTTCTAGATTTACTTTTTTTTTTCTTCTCTTGTGTAGTTCTCCAGTTTCATCTGCTGCCATCAGAAATAGAGGATAGTTAGTGATGTGGTTGGTAGTCTTGCCAGTTCTGTTATTTTTTAGAGATTATAGTACTAGACTGTTTAATTGAGATGCTGCAGCTCTGTCATGGAAAAGGCCTTTCAGTTTTCTTAATCTTCTTAAGTGTCTTCTGGATTCAGAAACAAGCACTACTTCTTCCCTTCAGTTAATATATATAAGAGAGAAATAAAAGAGAGGTAAGAAAGTGCTTGAGTTTCCTGTTCCTCTCCTGGAATTTGCCTTTGTTCCTTCCTTTCCTTATCACAGCACATAGAACTTCTAGAACTGTCACTCCTTCTAAAGGGAGAAGAAAGTAAACAAGATCGGACTTTGACTTGAAGAAAGGAGTCCAAAGAGGAGATGGGGTGGGCTAGAAAGCTGAACAGTGAGTAGGCTAATAAAACACTAAAGGAGTTTTACGAAGAAAAGCAATAAAATGAGTAGTTTGAGAGAAGTGGTGACGGAAGTTGTAGATGTCAAGACTGATTTTTTTTTTTTTTTTTTTTTTTCTTTGACTGCTTGGTCTTTATGACAGGTATGTGTAAGAATCAGCATACCTGCTATTCAGTGGCGATGTTGTGACTTGTTTCCAAATGCAGGAGAGAAGTGGCAAGTTAAATGGGAGAATAAAATAATTTTTTTACGATTGTCATACAGATCTTAAAAATGGCATTTGGGAAGAGGTCAGACTTCCTGGGATTTTTTACCTATTAGCAGTTGGAAGAGATGGATAAAAGGGTGCTGCTGGTGCCAGATTTGTGGGGCTTTGAGTCAGTTCTCTGTTCTGACATATACACACATCTGCAGTCATCACAGATTTCTGTTTGCCTTACTCCCTACCCTCAAAACTCTTTTTCTGAGCAATTGTATAATCAAAATCCTAAGCTATAGTTTTCCGGAATTCCTCTGTAACCTTTCCTTCTCCTGAAGTGTGATAGTGCCTTTCATTTATTTATTTATTTTTGTGGGGATTCTTGTTTTCTTTGTTGTTGTGTTGCAGGACTGTAAGAACATTTGTCATGGTTCAGCTAAAAGGCAATGAATGTCTCTTGTAATGTGAAGCCTGCTATCCAGGCTAAGACCTGAAAAAAAAAAAATTAATTATTATCTCATGTATATATGTGTGTGTCACTTGCTCTCTGGCATATGTGTGCGTGCATACTTTATTATGCTTGGCGCATATAACTTCAGGAGTCTCATAGTAGTGCTATTTACTCAGATTGATTTAATTTCAACTTTGTTTCCTTATTTGCATTCATGTAAGTGTTGTTTCTCTCATCTTGTAGAACTGTATTACCTTTCATAAATGAATGCTAGCTATCAATACAATTTTGGTAGTTACTCATGTTTTGTTATGTCTAGATTTAGACTTGTCTTTGGAACAGCAGGAGAGGAGAACAGTAATGGTATTATGACTAAGGGTTTTAGAATTTACTTTGCCTCTTTCTGTTACAATCAAGACTCTTACCCTCTTTTAAGCAACAGTTATAGAAAACTGTTTTCAGAGAATGTATCTATAAAAATTCTGTAGCAAACAACTCTGCTTTTATTGGTTGCCATACATCTCAATTCTTGCACAATATCTGAAGTAACCTCTAATCTCCCTAAAACAATGTTCTGGCTCTGGAAGGACATCAGCAAGGATTCATGTGTACTTAAAAGACACTTTAAAACAGTATCTTCATTTGGTGCTGATATTGAGAAAAGTAATAAAAATAGTGAAGTATAAGCAATGCTTCAATCAATTTTTTAAATCTTTTTTTTTTTTTTCCAACTGGTATTAATTCAGTGCAATTGATAATGGAATTAATGCATGGAATTGCATCAGTTCAGAAGATCTACTCTTGGTTTTACAGTACAGCTATCAGGAAGTGGTCCTGTAATGTCATAGCTTCAGCTATGAAGGGAAAGTATATATGTATATATACAGTGACTAAAAGGAAAACCTTTGTTTTCATCAACATCAGAAGCATCTGGGACATCAAACAAAATAACTTTTTCTCATTGATAATCATGTCTCACAAGCCCAAATTTGTACAACTACATTCTTATATAACCTTATGTAAGAAAGTTGTAATTATTTAGTGTTGTCTCAGAAGCTTGATTCATTCCTTTTAGAGGAATCCATTCCTTCTGGAGTAATACTGTTTCATCTTGAAAATAAAACCTTAGTTAAGTCTCCTTTAAGATGCTGACTAGGGAATTAAACATGTTTGTGTATATTATGTGTATTAATATGTATATAATATATGTATGTGTGCCATGACATTCCTCAGTGCTATATCCATCTCTGAATTGTGATCTCTGCTCTTCAGAGATTAATAAAAGAGGACTCATCAATTAGAAGATAGCAGATGCTACATTTGCTCTTCCTGCCAGTCAGTCATGGGGATAATAATCACTGAAGATTGTGTGGAGATTGTGTGTGTGCAATGTTTTATAGCATGCCCTCCAGACAAGGTGTGATTGTATATTCCAAAAGAGTGTAGATCCACAAGGAAAATTATTTCTTAGAAACAGGTTAAAATTTCTGCTTGCTTGAATTCTTCTAGTAGATGAGGGAGCTGGGGTTGTTTAGCCTGGAAAAGAGGAAGCTCAGGGGTGATCTCATTGCTGCCTACAACTACCTGAAGGGAGGTTGTAGCCACGTTGGGGTCAGTCTGTTCTCCCAGGCAACCAGCAACAGAACAAGGGGACACAGTCTCAAGTTGTGCCAGGCGAGGTCTAGGCTGGATGCGAGGAGGAAGCTCTTCGCAGAGAAAGTGATTTGCCATTGGAATCGGCTGCCCAGGGAGGTGGTGGAGGTGTTCAAGAAAAGACTGGATGAGGCACTTAGTGCTATGGTCTACTTGATTGGCTAGGGCTGGATGATAGGTGGGACTGAATGATCTTGGAGGTCTCTTCCAACCTGGTTGATCTTACGATTCTATGTAAATTATACTTGTGGTGTATCCTGATTTGGTATTACTAAAATCTGGAATGAGGGGAGGTGTTGCATCATCAGAGTTGGTTTTTTTTAACAAAGGCCACATACGGTTTGAAAGATAAGAAATACTGACATTCTGCTTTACCTTTTACCAGGCTGGGATGAAATACAGAAACCTCATTTTGAAACCTGGAGGATCTTTGGATGGGATGGATATGCTACAAAATTTCTTGGAGCGTAAACCAAACCAGAGAGCTTTCTTATTGAGTAAGGGATTATGTGTTCATTAAAATTATTGTTCCTTTGTAATAGCACAGAAGTACTGTATTAGCTGGAAATGTCAGTGTATTTCACATCTTAACTATGTGTCACTCTAAGGAAAATGGGTCACTTTTTGATGATAATGTTTTTAATTGTGTAACTGTGGTGCTTGGGGTTTTTTTTAATTGCATAGGAGTACAAAATTTAACACATCAGGAAAAAAAAAATCTCAGATGTGCAGAAGCTGAGGATTTTTGATGTAATTTTTTTTCATTGTTATGGTATAATACCAGTCAGTATGGGAAGTTGATGCCATGTTTTTCTTTCAATAGATAAACTATGTCTTGTGAATGAATTCTATAACTGAATGGGGATAAAAGGACACTACCAGCAATAAAAGAAACTGATTCATTCTTATTCTGTGTTCTTCTATTGCACTTATGGCTCACCAGTGTCTCTGATGGAAAGAAAGTGTGTTTGCTTTTATTATGTTTTGAGTTTGGTCTAGAATAGAATGGAATCAACCAGGTTGAAAAATTTCAATGCTCACAGCCTGCCTCAGAGAGCTTTACAGCAGAAACACTTGATGCTTTTATACTTTATTCTAATGCATGTTAAATTCTTGTATCATTTATAAACATTCACAGTATAACTAAAAAGTTTAAATCCCTATCGTTTGAGCTACCATTTTCTTCCCTTCATTGAAGAAAAACAGCCCAAATCCATGACATTGTCAGTACTTCCACCACTACTTCCTAGTTGGTGATCACAAATCCATTTCTTTACTTTCAAATTATATCAGTACTGGCAAGGAAAAGTCTCACTTAAGTAATTGTAGTAATTTCAGTTGGTTTGTGAAGCGTTTTTAAATACCTTCTTTCCTTCTTTGTATGTATTACCAATAGAAGTGGTAAATACCAGTCCAAGATTTTCCTATGCCTTTTGAGTGTGGCATGCTAAGATGCTACAAAAAAAACTTCATAGATTTAATTACTTCAGCTGTGGGAGTGTTAAGGTCAACAGGGAGCTGTTTTGCAGGTTTACTGCAAGATGATCTAAATAGTCTGCCAATCCAGGTGCACTTTTCCTGGGTTTAGATATCATAACTTACTTTGTGTTTTGGTGATATATTTATATGAATAAACCTTTGGTTTATTTATATGAATAAACTTTGGTTCCTAGCTAATATGCTTTTAATGTTTAAGCCATAGCAGTAAATATGGTTGGTATTTTTATTTGTTTGTTCAGCTGCAAAGTGAAAAAAAACAAACCTGGTCAGGTCATGTATACGGTTAACACTCCAGGAGGAGTGGCCTTGAACTCGACACTTGATCTCAGGCGGTCTGGACCCCTCCCCAGGGGCGGGTCTGGACATCCCCAGGCGATGGTTAGCCCACTACACCCTTCCTGTCCCAGAACCACACTGCAGCCCGCTCTGCATCTCTCCACACACGTGGTCACCACCATCACAGAAATTCGGGCTGTATTTATACCTTTTTGTATTTGTTATCCTTTCCTTCCTTACATCCTTTTTGTACCTTCCCTACCTCTGATACCCCTTTTTAAGTTATTGTTAAACTTTTCCCTTTTTACTTCCAAATCGAGTGAGACTGATTTATTTGGGTGGGCTTACCTTTTCCTCTCACTTCCAATTCCTTTCTTAGGGGAAAGAGGGAAGGGAGAGGGAAGGGCAATTTTATAAATTGTCATCGCTGCTATCAAAATTATGAGAGTCTCTGGGAATTTAATTCGAACCCCAGATGACATTCCACCCCTGGTTAGACCATTTCCACCTTCCTACAAACAGTCTTCCTTTTTCCAAAGAGAGGAAAAGTTGTCCATGGATTGAGAGTTCTTAAGAGTCCTTCTTGGTCCCCGGCTGTATCCCAAGGCAATGTGGTTCTCCGGTGCAGGTTGGTGAGTGGTGAGCAGGACAGGAACATGGAAGATGAACCAGTGAAACAGGAACAGTTCTGGTGGGAAACACAGGAAAAAGTCTTTTCCCTCTGGAAGGAGATATCCATCTGGAACAGTCTCTTCTGTAGGGCATCAGGGAAACAGGTGTAGGTGAGATGGCTGCAGACATCCTCTGGAGGGAAATCAGGAACTGTCTTTCACTGCAGGGCATCAGTGAAGAATCAGGTGCAGGGTTCTGTTGGATGCCATGTTGTGATGTGAAGCTGTAGAGTTCCTCTGGGTCGCTGCTGCTGTGGTGAGGGTGTAACTAGAAAAAATAACT
>WAAF01002484.1:0-25662 GCA_013400475.1 Tricholaema leucomelas
TGTTGACCCTGAGCAGTCACCTGTGTTCCTGCGCATCCTGCTATCTAACCATTCCCAGTTAGAACACTGGCAGCATTCCCAGAATCTTGAGAAGGTGGTGTCCCTTGCTGTGCCCCTGAGTTACCATTATTTTGGGTCGGAGCCCCTTGTTTATCTTTGTCTTGATTCACACTGGTACATTGTTTATCTTTTTTGGACACAGAAGTTCTTCTATTTCTTACAGGCATCACACTCGAGTTTCTCACACAGACTGTTAAAAGTATTATAAAATCAAAAATTGTAAGACATAAAATCACACACGACAGAAATGCAACAGTCTGACGTGAATAACATTCATAATAAGAGTAAACCACCTGAGTTTTAGGTAAGATAACACTTATGAGGGCCGTAGATAAAGCAGTAGAAGTACTAATTTCATTGCCTGTATTGTTATTGATGAATACCCCTGTAATGTTACTAGTGAGAGACTCAGTAAAATTGAAACCAGTGTAGCCAAGAATGAAATCCCCCCAAACTCCAGAAAATGGATGTAAGCTTAGCTTTGACCTTTTTCAAAATTATATTAACCAGAAAATAACCAATCTGGGCTTTGACCCAACTAAAACCAAGAAAACAGAAAACAGGCCACACAAGAGCCCCCACTAAGTAAAGTAACTTCCTCATCAGCTTCATTCTGATTCCNACCTTACCCCAGTCCCAAGGAAGAATGGAGGCTCGGCCAGGGGGATTAAGAAGCAAGGTGAATCAGCCAAAAAAACAAAAGGAGGGTGAGGTTAGAAAGCAAGATGGAGTTCAGCCAGCAGCCCAGCTCCCCAGCAGGCAAAGAGCGTAGAGCAAAGCCCAGAGCCCAAGCGCAAAGCGAAGTGACTTTATCTAATGTTTTGCTTTTCCTTTCTACACGTCTCATCAAGACTGTGAGCAAAGTAGACATCATCATTGTTTTCATTTCACAGCCTATGATCTAGTTCTTCTCACCAAAACATTCTAGCTAGGCTCAAACTAGCACAATCCCCTACTCCCCTCAAACCTAGTTTAAAGCCCTCTCAGTGAGGGCTGCCAACTCATGGGCTAGAATTCTTTTGCCCTTTTTTGATAGTTGGATTCTGCCTGTGTTTAGCAAACCAGGGGCAGTAAAGGTTGCCCCATGGTCAAAGAACCCAAACTTTCCCTTCAGGCAGCAGCCCTTGAGCCATTTGTTGATAATGCTGGTGTTCCTGTACCTTTCAGTGTCCATCCGTACCACAGTGGGAATGGAACAAAACACCACCTGTGCTCCTACCCAGTTGATGAGTTGACCCAGAGCCTGGAATTCCCTTTTAATTACCATGTTACCCTTTATGACAGTTTCATCACTGCCAATCTGGACAACCAGTAACAGGTAGTAATCAGGACAAATTAAATTGGGCAGCCTCCTTGGGATGTCCTATACACAGGCCCCAGGGAGACAACAGAAGGGAATCACCGAGTACTATTACCTTTCTTTTATTTTTAATACCAGAGGGTTCTCTTGGCCTAGACTTTGGTGACACCTCTGAGCTGGAAGAGCCATGATCCTTGTCATCTTGTAGAGCATTGTACCTGTCTTTGTCTCCATCTTCATCCTTCTGTCGACTCCCAAAGACCCATATCTGTTGTACAGTGTCAACTGGACAGGTGAAGGGGGCTGAGGAGGCTTACCTTTCTGAGGAGGGACCTTTTTCCATTCTCCCTTGTCCCTTATGTCCCCTCCTTTTGTCTGGCGACAGGAGGAGAGGGGGTGCTCCTCTGCTTGTAGAGCATCTTCCTGCTTCCTTGGCCCCAGAGATTCCACCAGCCTATCCTGCTTTCACACTCCATGATTGTTCTCAGTCTCTCTACCTCCTTCTTCAGTTCAATCACCTGCTTAAGCAGGACATTTATTTGATCACACCATACACCATTGGTGTCTTTGACTCCTTCTAGTTTGAGTGCCAGACTCAGGCACTTGCTGCAGCCAGAAACCTGCACAACTGCATGTTTATGCAGGATCATGGTCTGAGTTCCCACACTCTTTCACCCTGTGCCTCTTGGCCACATTGTGACCATGATCTTCTTTCTGCCTGAGGAGGAACCAACCACTGTTTGCTGCTTCCCATTCACCCTGCTTTCTCACTCCTACACATAGCTGTTCCTCCCCTCCCCCTGGGGTCTCCCCCTAGAGATGTGAACTTCTGTAGCGCACTGGCAGAGGCTCAAGGTGCTGCCCAATAAGCTGCAAGCAGCTGCAGCTCCTCTCAGGGTATAGTCTATCATCGTTGCCCTTAGGCAATTTTTACAATAGTCTCAGTGTGCACGCTGCTCACTGGGATACAATGACAAAAGCTGCTGCCTTTCTGGAATGGCAGCTTGCTGCTGGCTCACCTGCTTTTGTATCTTGAGTGGTAACCGCTGCAACAACCCCAGCAGAAGAATATGTAGGTATCAAATCATTTTATGACAAGCATCCAAATGCCTCCTTCAGAGGATAGGTGTTTACTTGAGCTGTTAGGAATCATTGGGAGAAATGGGTCTGGTTGGGGGCAGGCAGGCAAACCCACCACCCACAGCAGTTCTAATCTGGCAGCCCATCTCATCTTTTTATGCAAGTGACTGCTATATTTGGGAGCTGGTTGATTGTGTTTATAGTACATGGTAGGATTGCTGTCTCCAAAGATTGGATTGTAGAGGATGAAAATCACAATTTATTGCTTGTTGCTGTTTCAGTTCTTTGAAATTCTCAGAATTTCATGTGAATCCCTGTTGCCAGACTACAGGTTTAAGAAGGCTTGGTTAGAAATCAAGAACTGATTTTTGGAGTCTTCTCTGGGTGCTTGGTAGCACTTGGTAGAATTATGGGTGTTTACAGTAGTTGGCGATGCAACTCAAAATTCATTATGCATATGAGAGAAGATCTGATAAAAGGATAAGCAGCAAACTGTACAGCCAGGTTAGCCTGATACAATTCAAAACTCAAGGTACATCTGTAGTGAAGACCAACAACGACAGGCTTTGCATTTTATATCAGTCATGTCTCTGATGTAATCCCTTTATCTTGCTGTTGGCTTGTAATCCCTTATCTTGCTGTTGGCTTGGTTGTTTGTTATACCTGTCAATCTTTTTTTTTTTTTGTTAAGTTACTCTGGTTTCCTCAGTATGCCTGTCACATCATCCATTCAGAGAGGCCTTGTGTCACTGTTGGAGTGATACTTTCCATGGTTGTTTCTAAATCCATGACGAATTTTATATTCTCTGCTGTGACTAAACATATCTGTTTGTTTCACCTTAGAACGTCATCACACCCCAAAACTGCAAAGCATATGTAGAGCTTTGAATAAGCAAACATTGGCATGCTTGTTGACTTGAGTGGTAGTGTCAATGTACAGTTACTTCAGCCTTCTACTTCAGTTGAATTTAGAAGATTTTGGCTTTTGGTTTGATCTGTACTGCACTCAAGTAATACATTAATGAATTTTCATGGGGATTTTTTTTAAAGAAGAAATAAAAGGCATATCATAATATTTAGAAGCACACAAGCAGAGACTGGGGATCACTGTAAAAAGGATGCAGTGACAGAGTTACAGTATCGTAGAATGGTTTGGGTTGGAAGGGACCTTAAAGCTCATACAGTTCAACCTCCCTGCTGTGGCAGAGAGCATACTTCACTTACTAGGAGTGAGAACTTGGGATTTTCCCCTTGTTCCTAGATGTGTGCTGCAACAAAGTATTTGGAAAACATGTAGTAGAAAAGCTTTTTATTGTGATGTGGTTTTTAGACTTGCTGTAGATGAGGTGGACTAGAAAACAGAAGAAACAGGAAAAAACTTCTAGAATTATGGCTGTGAAGGTGACCTCAAGTTGTGGGGCTGTTCTTAAAGGCCTGGGTCGTATAACTTTTCACACTGTTTTGAAATAACAAATCAATGAGTTTCTTTGATACAAGATTTTAATGTAGTTTGAGAACAAGAGTTAAAATTGAACAAGTTAGTATTGAAGGAGCTGGATTTTTGTGGGGAGAAACCACCTCATTGCTTCTCAGAGGATGCTGCATCAGAGTCTTCAAACTAAACTGCTAGTGCTTCTTTTGCAGATTACGGCAAGAAAATGACATAGTTGACTCAGGTCCTCAGTGGGAAGCTGTGCTAAGGCGTCAAAAGGAGAAAAACCAGGCAGATCCAAACCACCGTCGATCCAGGCACAGATCTCGATCGTATGTAATCCGTGCCCTCTTTGACATGGAAGTTAAAGCTGCTATAGCATGTTAAAAACAGGATGGGTATCTCCAGTGTGGCAGTGGCCCTCAGCTGCTGAAGAGCAGAGACTTTCAGACTTTGATACAACACATTCTCAAATTAGCAGATTTTTCATTGTGATCAGACTCTTTTAGTTAGTGATTTGAACTTGAGCGAGTGAGCAAGCATGTGCGTGAGCAAATGAGCAGATGAACACGTTGTTCACCTGTGTACCTCTATTTATCAAATATGGGCTGAGATCAATGGTCCTTTGAACACTAGAATGACCAATCAGGTTTTGGCAGTCAGCCAAACATACCATAATAGGCAAAAGCCACAGGCCTGGACTTTCCAAATATGGTAAGCACGTGGGCCTACAACCCAGCAAGCATGAGCTGGGCACATGGGCTTACACAAACATGTTTACAACCACATTATACAACCTGGACCCTGGTCAGGCCAGACTTTATGGCACCAGGCCTATTGTGCCCCTTCTATCCATTTAATGTGTTTATCTCTGGTTTGGGCAGAAAAACACGTCCAGGCAGGGCAAGGCATAAACAAGCCTATTTTCGGGCCTTTGAGCCTTCCACAACAAGGTCAGAGGGAAGGAAAATGTGTTCCCTAAGGTATGGGATATGATCATTTTTTGTTTCAAAAGCTGGTCATATGGTCATTTCGATGTGTACATTGAACAACTGATACAAACAGTTGATTTTAGTAGTACAGGTAAGTCTTTTCACATTAAATTCCTTACTGCAGTCAGCCTAACTAGAGGTTCACTTTGGAAACATGACATAGTGACTGAAATATTGTTACCATACCTGGCAGAGTATATTTTATTTCATTGATACCGAGTAATGTTAATCATTGTTGGTGGTGAAGTGATGTCTCCTTGCTCTCAGAAATAAAATTATTTGACAAGAATTAGACCCTTTTCTTCTGAAAGAGTCAGCAAATAGAGATGGATCCAAATTCTAGTTCTACAAGGGTTTATTTTCATAGTTCATATAAAACATGTGTGTAGCCAAAGGTTTTTTTTTAAATTAAGAACAATGGCATTAAAATTCCATGGCTATTTAAATTTACTATTTGTGACTCAAAGTAAAATACAGTGCAGATGCAACACAAATAATGTAGACCTTATTTATGTGTAAAGTTGTTCAAGCTTGTGAAAATGAAATAAAAATAAACAAAAGAACCCTGGAAACTCATCACTTACTGGGAATTTTCACTAGATTTCTTATGCATTAGGGAATCTGATTATTGTACAAATTGTCCAAAAGCTATTGATTCAGGTTCTATAAAAGGACAATCTCTGAGTATATATTATGTGTCAAAACTGTGAGTTCCAAACCAATTCACTGTTAAATGATGAAAACAAAGGGAAGGAGGGATTGTGATCTGGCTTTTTAATAGAAGGATGCCTTTATTTTAGTCTGTCAAGAACTACACAGACATGAATTTCCTATGCAGCTCACTCAATTCTTACATTTCACATTAATAAGATCTTTCTTTCCGTAAGTTTTTCTTAAGCATTTCCTCAAATGAAGCAGGAATAGACCTTTGGAAGGTAGTGGAAGGTGTGGAAAGAGATATGGCAAAGGTCACAGAATTAAGTATTTGAGTTGGCTGCAGAAAGCAGGAGGCACGGTTCCTAGAAAATGGAGCAACTAAGATGACTTCTTATGTAACCACTCTGTTTCCACATTGCCCCCCAAATTAGTATTTCTTACTGTAGTTGAGACCTGACATGATGTTTGGTGATATGTGAGACTTAAAGCCACATCCTGAACTGTTCGGTTTTGATGAATAACTAAAAGTAATGAGCTGATCAGGCAGGTCAATAGTGTACACAAATCCTGGGGGATCTGAATTTGGCAGTGACCTTGAGGTTTTGCTTCCTCAGGCAACTAGGGCTTGTGTGCATTATAAAGCCTCCTTGGAGGGAGGGGGGTTCATGGAGCTTTTACATTCCTCACTGCCTGATTATTCAGCCTCAGAAGAAGATGCCTGCCTTACCAGGCCCAAGCTGCATGATTTGCAGCTGTGACTTTGTGAACAGAGGGTGTCATGGAAGGGAAAATTAGTTAAAAATTTAAAGGTGAAAAAGGCTGTTAAATTTCACTGTGTACCAAGCTGCTGCATCAAGGAGAGAAAAACACAATGGACAGATATAAGAAAGGGAAAAGAAGTCAATGCAAGAAGAGGGCTGGGAAGAGAGATATGAGAACTGAAGCCAGAGAAAATTAAATGCTTTATAACAAGTACATATACACAAAGCTATAGAAATGTCTGAACACAGAAAGTGGGCTGCAGGCTACTTGTGGCTTGAGCAGCCAGGACAAACAGCAGTGTGTTGTGTCAAGGATGGATATTGTCTGGTGTGGCTGCATCGTGCTTCGTAGAAAGCCATCACCACCTTGGAGCCTGGTAATGTTATGGACTAGTTCATATTACTCCCAATAAGGAATCACAAATTTAAGGTCATTTTTCACCTTTCTCTCTCTCTGGTACTTATGAATTAGTATCTCATAGTATTTCTGTACCTGCAAAATTGGAAAAAAAGTTACCAAACATTACTGTTCCTAAATAATCTACCTGTTCACCAACTGTAAAGCATTTACTGCAGTATAGATGTTCTGAATATTATTCCTAGGCATAAATCTGGAAATAAGCCAAACACAGTAATGCTAAAGAAAGAAAACAGTAGAACTGTTAGTGCTAGAGAGCACTTTGGAATAATTTCTGATACATCTCTAACTAACCCTGCAATAAAATACAATCAGAAATATAAAAGGGATCCAGTCTGGAGACACTCTTCTGCAATTGAGTGGAAAATGTGAGGTATGCAATACAAGCTTTAGTACATCTCAGTCTGCAATAGGAAAGTTAACGATTTTGTCTATGTACTTCTTCTGTGAATGAAATACTTGATATAATAATTTTGTGTGGTTTCCAGCTTCATTCGCTCATTGTTAGTTTTGTGCCCTGGATATCACAAAGGAGCACAAACTGTTCTTGGAAGTGAACACAAAGGAAGAGGTTGTACCATGGCTGCAGCTGAGCAACAGTTCTTTAGTGGTGCTTGGCAAGAATGGCCAGGGATTACTGGATTGTCAGCATGGCATGGCCTGTCCCTCCTGCCTTTGAAGGGCTATGTGGGTCGTGGGACTTCTCAGAGGGCCTTTTACAGAAGTGTTACTCTGAAATACGTTATCCTCAGCCAGATATGGGATGACATTAGCTGGGTGCTGATTTTGCCTAAGGAGTTCTACTGTTGTATTTTATGTATTTTATGCATCCTCTTGCCAAAAGTTAGTGGAGCAGGAATTGTCATTCAGCAAATTATTTCTCACCTAAAATTAAGTGACTTAAGTTAATGCTTTTTCTGAGACACAAAAAAAACTTAAAATTGAAGTCACTGGTAGATTGCATGTACTTCGATTTTTGTGCAGCTGTTAATAGCTATTTAAAGCTATTTGAACAACAACATATCAGATGATGGTTTTCACAGTCCTGCCTTTGTTGCCTTTGTTGGTATTTGTAGGAGAAGCCCAGATGTACAAGCAAAAGAAGAACTCTGGAAACATATTCAGTAAGTACGGTCCTTTTAGGGTCAGTGTGACTGCTTGGTTTGCCTGTAATGTTATACACATCCCCCACACTGCAGATATAAGACATTATGTTCTGATTTAGTTATGTGCTGCAGCAAATTATGACCTGTTATGTGTACAAGACACTGCAGGTCATTGAATGCACTGAATACAGATGAGAATATTGTATAAGAATGAATTGCTAAAGAATAATGCAGCATGTTACAGATTTTTTCATCAATGGATTCCAAAATGTACTTGATTGTAATACTGGCATTTCTAAGATGAGGCCCCATATGCTACAGTTACCAGTTAGGAAGACAGCTATTCCAAAGCATGTTTGTTGTTCATTTTATACAAGTTACATGTATATTGTGGAGCAACAAGATCAGAATTGCAGGAAGTTAAGAGGAAGATGGAACAGGATGAGATACTGAGTGGAAGCAATTAAAGTGAGTTTAGACACGTTTCTTAACGTTTTTTTTCTTCTTTTGATGTCAGGATAGCTTCAGGGCTGACAACAGCTTAAGTAAATCTTTTCAGCCTAATATAATAAAAATGTTTTTGCAGTTGGTAACTACCGTTACATTTTTTATTTTGCCTGATTTTTTCTAGAAAGGAGCTTGTGGACCCATCTGGCCTGTCTGAGGAACAATTGAAAGAAATTCCATACACTAAAATAGAGTGAGCTTACGTTAAGATTTTTCTTTGCAATATAAAACTGTGTTTTCTTATTTTACTGTGAACTCTCTAATACTGAAATAGGAGTAGGTTTACACATAATATTTAAGCTGTTGTCTACTCCAGATACTCACCTGGGATGGCTGGGTGGGAATACTTAATGATTTTAAACACCAAAATTTTCTCTTTCAAAAAATAAAAAAATACTGTTTTTCCCTATCTCTTACCTGCTCTTGAGAACCTGATGGATGTCAGTATTTTCTGTATGCCATCTGTTAGTCTGATTTATGTTACAGACTGCAAAATCAGAGAGAAATTAATGCAAATAAGCAAAACCATTTATTTCCTGAACTTCTGCTTCCTTCTGCATTTTTTTCTGATAATCTAAGACACAGCTTGACCTGTTCAATCCCTTTCCTTTCTTTTCATGGGCAACTACCAAGGCATAGATAGGTCTTTAAGAGCCAATATCTATTTCATTGTGATAATTGCCCATTTGGGATGCCCTGTGTCAGTGCAAGAAGCTGCATACACCCCAAGTGAGATCCTGGTTTGCATTGTAATGTGCTTTCACAGTGTCACTAAACAGAAAAAGATGGTGTTAAAACTGTATATATTAATGTGCTGTTTATCAAATAGTTTCATTCTCAAATATGGGCATGCCAGTTTGTGACCTTTCTGCTTTTAAATTATTGAATTCTGAGTACAGACTCATAAGAAATGCCTCAGTCTCTCAAATTCATCATTGCAAGAAGCTGTCTGTTATACGAGAGGATCTTTTAGTCTGAGCTGAATTTATGCATTTGTGCTGAAGGTCTGGTTTACTAATCTATTGTTGTGAATTCTGTCTATCTTAGGACTCAAGGCGACCCGATCCGCATTAGACATTCTCATTCCCCTCGAAGCTACCGTCAATATCGGCGGTCCCAGTGTTCTGATGGTGAAAGATCTGTCCTGTCTGAAGTGAAGTATGTAAATGTGGTTATTAGCAGTGAACTGGTTTAGCGTGGCCCAAAAGTTGTACAGAGATGATGGTTAGATTAGAAGTGGCATAAACATGATTGGTTGTTGGCATTGGATTCAGGCAACCTTCTAAATTGTAGGTCTTCAGAGCTAAATGACTCATGACTCAAGTATGAAAGTATTCCTAGTCTATTCTAGGCGTCAAAGACTTATGTGATCCTTCTGGAAGGGGGAAAACCAGAAGAAGTCAAAATAAACTTGTATTGCTGTTCCGTAGTAAGTCATGAAATTGCCTAAAATATGAGAACTCATGAGTTGCTTTCCAGCATCCTTAAAAGTTAAGATACCATCTTTTTGTTTCTTGGGAACTCTTACTATCACATTTTTTCAGGAATAGGTGGATCAGTGTTTTCTAGAAGACTGCTTTATAAGTGGTGTACTTAAGAACATAAAAGCAACAGTCTTGTTCTGAGTTTTATTTAGACTTTAAATATCAAAAGCAGTTTAACTGGATTGCACCTTGAAGGAAGTATGGCACACCCACAATTTCAGGTAAGCTATATCTCACATGCAGTTGTGCTGTCTTTAAACCAGAACACTTGCCCCCTTTACAGGGGATGGAGTAATGTATGCCCTGATAGTGCTCACTGACTGCTGAGGATAATAGCTTTCATTTGTCTAAAGTCAGATGATAAGCCTTTTGGATTTTCCCTTCCAGTTCATGTAGCAGTCTGGGTCCACTTCATTACTTTTCCTCTACACAGTAACAGATTACTTTATTATGGCAATATCTCTTTTGTAATATTATTATTCCAGTGTAAAAACTGATCTGGTGCCTCCACTGCCTGTTACACGATCTTCAGATGCAAAAGGTCTCAGCATCCAGTTAACTCAACAGGTCAGTGATTTTGCATCTTTTACAGTTTTCCTTTTTCTGGAGGAAGAATGAAGAGCCTCTGTGCTTTATTTAAATTAGATCTTTGTTTTTCTTTGAGAATTAAAGGTGGCCAATTTTTTTTTTAGATCAATGCAAATTGAAATTATACATTTTGCTTAAACTTACACTTTTAAAATATTTCCAAATAAATGTTGTTTTGTATCATATGCCCCTGTGAACACGTGCTAATGACAGGAGGACTCTTTCCCAATTTTACTTTGATGCTTCCTTAAGATGATACACTGTTCTCCACTGCAGGAGAATCATCTTTCACAATTTCTTAAAATATGCAAGCATGTTTGGGGTGCATTTGTAATCACAATGTTCTGTCATTTATTTGAGGTTCTTGTAGAGTTTTGTTCCTTGGACTTGAAGCACTTCTTTGTAAATTATTGAAATAAAAAAGGGGTAGAATTTGTCTTTTAAATCATAATCACTGGCTTTCATCATACATTATTGTCCTGCATCAGTTTTAATAGTTGTTGTTTTTTTTTAACTCAAAATGTAAGAAGCTGATTATATTCAAGAAGCAAAAAGTTCTGTTAAGGTCTGTTAAGTTCTGTTGTACAAGCATACAAAAGATAACCCGAAGAAACTCAAGGAGAACCCAAACATGGAAGGAAGCAGTTCAGATACCTAACTTCCCACATTCCTCATGTCAGTCTGGTTTGTGGATATACCAAAAATGCATGCTGACACTGTGTGTTGTGTAGAAACTGCACAGAATACAACCAGCAAAATACATAGTATTTTAGTTCACAAGCAGTTAGAATAACTTAAGCTTGACCACTAGGGCTAGCTAACATACTGCCTGTTCTTTGATAGGAGTTAAGTTCAAGGGTATTTTTATTCCTGCATATGTTGGAAGTTGAAAAAGATGAGCTGTCCTTGATATTCCTTTAAGGGCTTGCTCCATTATGGCTTAAATTCATGCCCTTGAAGGCACTTCTCCTCCTTCTACCTCACATCTTTTTCACAAGTCCTTACATGCAGTGTTTTGCAATTAGTTGTGGCATGCATGAATAGTGAATATGAATCCAAATAGCAGAGGGGCAGTAGCTGGCAGAGGAGACAGTAGGCAATGGGGGAAAAGGTTTTGGTTTTGTGTCTATCTCTGTAAATTGCAGTTCCGTAGCTTAAAGTGTCATAGCAGCAGCTGTCAAAATATGCTATTTAAATTCTACTCTGCCTATTCAAAAATATGTTTTAATTTATTCCCTTCAGAAACAGAATGGATCTAAAGACAGCCTAATAGAAGAAACAGCTCAACTATCCACTAATGTCAATGGAAAACCTACCACTAGGATCATAAAAACTGTACAGGTGTCACGCTTTAGATTGGAGGCTTGACTGCCATAACCAAAGATGGTGAATGATTTTTATTCTGAGATTCTCTGTGTGTGTTTGTGTGTGTGCAAGGGAAGGAAATGAAGTCAGTGATACAGCAATTCCTTCAGGACACTGAGAAGCACAACCTGCTTGCTGCAAAGGCTAAGTGATGCCTTTATCTCTGACACTGTTCTAGTAGTGTGAGTGATCAAGGAGAAACTGTGTGAGTAGACAACAAAAAAGAAAAGTCTTAGTAAAACTGAAAGATGATCAGTTACATTTCCAAAAAATGAACAAAAAACGGCTGCATCAAAACAGGCTTTATAGTCTGCTATGTAATTGAATAGCCTTTTTCCAAAAAATGATTGTTAACTGGCATGATCAGGACCAGAAGCTTCAAGAGAAGCAAAATGGTCATATATTTGGCCAATTGTGCAATACAGTGTGATATGGGGAGAATTGTCTTTGCTATTTTATATATGGGGATTAACTTGAGTCCTGAGACATAAAGACTCATAGCTCTTACAAGGTTTTAGTCTAGCACAACAGATGTTTGTGTTGTTAATAAAAATGTTGACTTAACATGTTTTAGCTCAGAACTAATCGAATTGGTAACACTCTTTAGCAGAGAATTCCAGAGGTGATATAGACTTACTTTCCCATGGCAGTTATAAGTGTTCCAAATTTTGAACACCTTTCTATGCAGAGAGACTATTTAATTTAACATTCCATGCCATAGAAATACATCTATCACCTTATACTAAACTACACTGGAAAAGGCTACACTGGAGAATATGTACTGTGTTAACACACTGTGTTAAGGCTGCTTGACAAGTCACTTACATACCAGATAAATGAAACTTGTAGAGCAGGATTTAAGACAGCTACCAAATAGTCTTTTCTTTTTTTAAATAGATTAATAAAGTCTGCCTTTATCACTTTTGATATGAAATAATCAATGCTACCCTATGATATTTTTCTGAGTCATTTCTACTGTGATAAAATGACAAAGGCAGTATTTCAGGTATGATAATTGCTGCTTTTTTCTATGTTTTGTTTTGTTTTGTTGTTTTTTTTTTTTTTGTCACAGTAAAAACAGTAGGTTTTAATGATGCTGCACCCTGAGTGGGTTGTATTCTGTATGTATCTGAAGCAATGCATAGCTCTTCTCCTGTCCAATCACTTTGTACAAATAGCTGAAATTCGTTCTCTGCCTCCCATTTGTCCACAGTCAGCATATGGATGAGCTTCCTGGCATGAACTTAATAAGAAGCTTAGCAGAATCTTTATGATGTCAGGTAACTTTTGTCAAGTTGTTACAGAAAGGCAAAAAACCCAGCTAAACTAGTTTGGACACTGCCCCTCCGCCTTCCATTGTAGGGTCCACTTTCATGACCCAATGTGCTGATCTCACAGTCCGGGAGTAACTCCCATTGGGCCCAGAATTCAAAAACATGTCAGTACCTCAATTACATCAGCTTCCTCAGCACTGAGGAAAACATGATCACTCCCAGAGGCAAGCCCATAGGGGATTTGCCCAGTTTATGGGAGTAAGATTCCTGAAACTCCTTCAGCTGCTCTGCTGTGTGTGAGCAAATTTTTCTGATTGTAGTTCCATGGCCTTGATGACTGGTTGTGGACTATGTCGAATCACAGGACAGACTAGTTTCTGGTGTCTGTTTCTCTGAACAACCTAACAGTCTTTGCTGGTCTTTGACCTGCAGTTCTACCACAGCGGACAGGGGGCATAGGCAAGCATTGTGCTATCAGGCTTGCAGTTTTCCCCACGGTGGACAAAGAATGTTGGCATGTGCTGTCTAGTCAAGCTTGCAGGTTGTTGGACTGTCCCTCATTCAGACTGGGCTTGGTGGCTGCTCTGGTGGACTGGCTTCTGAATTGCCGCAGTGTGTGAGGCTGAGATAAGATAGGCAGCTGACAGCAAAACGCACAGGGTTGAACTTAGCAGTACCAAGGCAAAGTCTTGTTGCAGATAAGGACTTTGTGAGTGATAGGCTCCAGGCAGAGTCAGCGGAGCAGCTGGTCCCTGTGAAAATGCTAGCAGTTGGGCACACTACAAGCGGCAGGCTGTAGTGGGAGCCGGTGCAAAAGTAAAATGAGCTGTGGCTGGTCCAGGTGCATAGAGCAACTTGACTTGGCAGGAACTGTGGCTGCTGGGTCAGCAGCTAGTGGCAGGGTATGAGTGGGCACAACTGAGCTTGGTTGTGCGGGGACCTGGGTGGGACAGGAGAGCTCGGTTTGGCAAAAACAGTGGCTGGTGCCAGGCACACAAAACCTAATGGGAGGGACACAGCAGTGCAGTGCCCAGGGCAGCAGCTGATGCTAGGGTGGTGGTGGTGTGGTGCCTGGGGCAGCAAACAAACCCAGCATGTACTCAGTTCTTAGTGGCTTAAAATCTAATGCATCTGGTAAACACATCAATTCTGGGTTTATCCTCTTAAAGTCCCTTTTGTGGGACCATGGCTGTGGGAGTGTCATAAATGAGTCATGGGAGACTGAGCTCCGGACACCATGAGCTGGTCCCCATGAGCCATGTCTGGGCTACATGCTCTGGAGCTCACAGACAAGCTTGGAACACGACCAGCTCTAATAGTCACATTAGACTCCCTAATCTGTAATGCAAGTAAATCACTAAGTCACTTTGACCTTTCTAGCTCCTTTTCCAACTGAAAAATCCTCTAATACTTATTTTTTTTCCTCTTACGACCAACTCTCATCCTCAAAATTATTAAATTTGATTAGCCCCTGGATGACACGTGCTCCCATAAGCACAATGGCATCACTGGTAGTTTCAGCCAATCTCTTGGCAATTTTGCTGGGCTTTTTCCATTTTGTTCAGCCCAGTTCAAGTCTGAAATTTTTAATTCATAACTCATTTTTTAAAAACTTCCACAATTGAAGATCCCATCCTTGTCACCATGAATGTGGTAATTTAATACCAACATTATTAAATATTAATATTAATGTTTGGTATGAGCATTAATTATTTATTAATATAAAAATCACCAGATCACATTAACTTAGTTTCAATTCTCTGTGGACTGCAAGTATTTACACAAAGGATATTTGTGAACACAGAATTAAACAATATAAGGCAGTCAGAACTTGGAAAATAGGAAAGTGGAAAATAGGAAAAATAACAAGTATGTGCAACAAGCAATACCGGCTTTGGTCACAAGGTGGATCGAGCACACTTGCAGAATGACCCTAAATTAGTCAAGTCTTAAAATTTGTAGAAAATTAGCCAAAATTACTCACAAAGCACGTGTAGATTTCCCAAGGGAGTTTCCTGTATAAAGATGCCTCCACGAATTCGTTTTTATAATCCTGAGGGTAAAACTACAATATACTCAAAGACAGAGGGAGTGAGAAGAAAACTGAGTCACTGTAAGATGAACTGCTGCAGACACTTGGCCACTGTGAAACATAAGCTATCAAGGCTGTGAATTTTGCTGCTGCAGGAAAGAACCCATTTAATGAGCCACTAGTGGGGGAAGAGCCACTGGGGATTCACTGAAGAATTGCCATGCAGGGAACCACTAAGAATTGTGCAGAGGAAGTCACAAAATCATGCTCCTTTTCAAATCATCCCCCCATTAATTGTATTTTGAAAGTTAAACTGTCCAATAGGTGTAAGAATCAGGAGTTTGGCCAATGAATTCAAAGTGTCATGCCCCACATAAGCCATACATTCCCATAAAGGCAGTAAGGCGTGTGTTTTGGCTGCACAAGACAGCTGCAATGGTAGCACTGGATTGCTACCCCTTAGGGCAGGCTTACTAGAGCCAACCCCAATTGTCTGTTCTGTCTGCTCTTCAACTCACTCCTAGCCCCTGCAATGGAAGGAGAAGGGACAGTAACCAAACTATTTTAGCTGGCTGCTTTACCCTTCCGTAACACAAGCATAATCACCAATCTGAATATTGAATTTGTCAAACATTATAGGAAATGGTTGTAGTAGTTTATGTGCCTTTTTATATTTGTTGTGCTTAAACTCAACTCATAGCACCTTCAGTGATCTGCAGTGATTCAACCCCTAGTAATAGCATAGCAAGGGGACTGCAGCCTTGTCAGAAGAACAATTCTGTTTGAGAACTGGAGTTAGGGCATCTACGTTATGCATTATAAGAAGCATGGGATTGCTAATACACTTTTTAACTAACAAAACTGGGAAACCTTGTGTGATATGTTTTATTTTCCATTAATTTTTTTTCATTATTTATTGGTTCATGGTCTGAGTTGGTTAGCTGAATGCTACTAGCCATAGTGGTAGCTATATAATTTGTGTATTCCTATCATAGTATGGATTGGTCTGCAGCTTGGTTTAAGGGAAGGCAAATTAACTTCATAACTACTTTGATCACTTTGGACAGTTCTGCTTCTTCAGTATCTGTGAGGGGAAGAGCTTAGAACCTCTCTGTGGTAAAAGCCTATTTTCATGGAGGGTCATCAGCATTTTTTAATTGACTGTGGGTTTTGTTGTAGGACATTGTTGAGTTTGGCTTAAGGTATTTTCTCTAACTGTTTTAAAGTATATTAAATGGTTTCATTGTCATTGCTCCAATTTAAAATTGTCCTTTATGGTCTGATTATAACCTTGTCTAGTACTTCACAAGCAACTGTTACAAAAATCAAAGGAAACCAAATGAAAACAACAACAAAACAAAACTAACCAACCTAACGCCCAGTCATCACTATGTCAAAGACTGTGATGAAACAAATTATCACAATCTTTTGATATACTACTTGCATATGACAAACCACACGAGGAATGTATGCAATGAAAGCCACTCCTTACTCCAAGCTGGTGTTCCAAGCTGGAGCATTATGCACTTGCTTTTAGTTTGTTGCTTTCTAAATCATTGTCGTTACTCTGCATTCCTTACTCAGGAAAGACAAATAGAACATAGCTACTACTTTAGGAGTCTTTGTGTTGTTATTGAGACTTACTTGTACACAGCATCCATCTTTCCAGTCCTCAAATATTGGTCAAGAAGAAAATTACTTGTAGAGATTTATATCCAATCTCAAGTTTCCCTGTATATTGTCGTCTGCCTGTGTTGTTTTGTGTATTGTTGGATACCATCAGCTAAGTGTATGATATTTTATTCATTCCACTGCATCACAAAAAGGCATCTGTCTAGCCTAATAGTGATAGGTTTCAGTTCTCAGTCACAGGAGAGTTGTTTCATAATCAAGCCAACATCTTTACATTTAAATAAGAAATTTACAGAAAGAGTCCTGAGTTTTAAGTTAAGCTGTCCTCTTTCCAAGAAGGACGCAGATTTTAGCAAGGCTATACACTACAGTGATTTTGTATCTGTAAGCAAAAGACTCATCAATCACTGTAAGCACCTGCTGTATCACAACAATGCTCTGTAGGCTTCAACCTACCCTATTACATCTTTAAGTGGCTGGTGTTTTACAGCTCAGAGTATACCTTGCTCTTTCCACTGGCTGCCCTTCCCATCTTTCTTGGGACTCTCAGTGTCTAGAGGCAGTTGTTTGCAGATCTGGAGTTTGAATGTCAGTCCAAAATGTTTGTAACTTCTGATGAATCAGGCAAAAGACGGGTTTCTGCTGGATTGATCTCTGAGACTTCTGTTAATGCTGATAATAGATAAATTATGGAACTCCTATTGTTAGCAACACTTACAACATATATATACCTGTCTGAAAAACATGTATATAACAGATGTATACGTCTGAGATATATTTAACAGAGGGCATGCAACCACACCATAAAAGCATTTTTGTCTATTCTTTATTGGTCCCCTTACTTGTTAGCTGATTTAATTAGGAGCTGGCCTTGGCCTGCTGTTTTCTACACTGCACTTCTTACTGACATCACTGACTTTGGAATTCGTATTCTAATAGAGCTCATTGTGAAATCAGTTAGGAATGAAATAAAAATAAAAATGTTTAAAATATGTTACAAAATAAAATAATCACTAGCATTTAAGTTGCTGAATCAACCATCTTTATAATAGAATACTGAACTGAATACATAGCACATTTTCTTTTGTGAAATCCTGTTTAATGCAAAGTTCCACAGAAAGAAATTTGAAAACAACGTACACAAAAAATATAAGTGTGATGCATATATTCTATGTACAGTAAGTATTCATGAAGCAACTGTGTGCTTTATTTTAAATTGAGTTTGATAGATATCTGTGTCAGTACTTGTGTCCAGGTCATTTTAAAGTCAAGTAAAAGTTGAGTTTTTAGGGCATTCCATGGTTGCCTATGTGTCTTATTTACATTGCACAAAGGAGCAAACACCACCATCTGGTAAAAACAGATGTAGTCCCAATTCAAGTCCACAGGACGACACAGCTTCTCCTGATGAAGTATTTTTTTGATAACAGAAAGCTGGCAGTATTTTATAATTCCTGTGCATGTCCGTATTCCAGTTTCCTTTCTTACCTAAAAATCATTAGAAGGCAAAAGTAAACTACATAAACTGTCAAATCAAGCATACAAATGCTGAGCTGGTGTGCCTGTTTTGATTTCTCTGCTATATTTGTCTCTTTGGTAAAATTTGTGATGGGGTTACCTTGGCTGAACACCAGGTGTCACCTTCCTCAATGGGATAGGGAGAAAGAGAAAATAAGGGGAAAAAGGAAACAGTGGCTCAAGCAGTTTAATAAAGCAAAAAGCAAAGGTCATGTGCAGAAGCAAAGATTTGTTTTCTACTTCCCATCAGCTGGCAGTATCCAGCCACTTCTTGGGAAGGAGGGTTTCAGTGTGCATAACAGTTGCTCTGGAAGACAGTTTAATAAGGAATGTCTTCTCCTCCTTTCTCTTAGCTTTTAGTGATGAGCCATATGGCTTGTATTATCCTTTGCACACTTTTGAGTCAGCTGTCTTGACTGTCTCCTTCCAAGGTCATGTCCACCCTCAGCCCACTGAGTGAGGAGGGAATTTCAGAGACAGTGTTGACACACTTGCCACAACACTCATGCATTATCAACACCTTTCTAGATACCAATACAAGGCACAACTGCATGATAACTGTTAAAGAAGAAAGTAGTTCTACTTCAGCAAGACCCAATACAAGAGTGAAATAAGGCCCTTCCTTACCAGATGGTCACAAGTTAAATGATACACCTTCCTCAGTGTAATGTTAAGATCTCAAAAGTAGCTAGGACTATGGAGTTACTTCCTCAGCAAGGCTATCAGAAAGTATTTGACATTCCCTATAAAATACTACCATGAAATTTATTACAGATAAGCCTCTTTGTTAGGCACAAGAGGTAACATTTACATTCAAGAATGGTCCCGTAACTCACTGTGGTGACAGGATGAATTTGGCCCAACACAAGCTCCCCCTCCCCTTTTCCAACGAAACTGGCAATTATGGGAAAAAAACAAAGGCCTGTCAGGGCCATGTTTAGACTTGCCCTACCTGTATGTGGCCCATTGCATGTGCCTTATTTGGTCAAGTTTTGCAGGATGCCATCCTCATTGGTTAAACACTTTTGCTTATCTTTGTGGGCAGTTGGCCAAATGAATGCTCAGCCAAGATTTTAAAACAGGTTGGCTTTTGACTGCTTTACCTGATGAAGCCTGCCTGCTTGCCTTTGGAAACCTGCTCTGTCTCAGTTTACCTGGATGAGCCACAAAGCCACACCTCACCACAGCATGTAAGCCTTGCTTTGCTTGTTTCATCTGGATGAGCCATGAGAGCCCAGGAAGCAGCTGTGCCTTAGTTTGCCCCCGAAAGCTGAGTGCCCGTCATGCTGTGAAAGGAACATGCCTAAACTTGTTGCAGACCTGTGCATGTTCAATACTATTACTGCACAGAGCCTGTGTGCCATGCCTAGGCTAAAGAAAGCCTGAAACCAGCCTGGTCTGAGGACCATAATGGACAACCAGATGCAGCTGCCTCAGTGTTGCAGTCAATACAGCTGGAAACTGCAGCCCAGTAGTGCCGGCAACTGTCCCATGAGCCAAGAGCACCAGGATCTGAAAGGGGATCGCCTGAGAGCATCCCATGAAAGGAGTCTGTAAAGCGGCTTCAAGCAAGTCCTGCCAGAGCCCAAGACCCCATAGCCAGGAGAAGCTACGTATGCGGAAGCTGCTGCTTCTTCAACCTTCAGTGGCACTGAAGCCCCAGAAAGCCAAGCTGTAATATCTCCAGAGACGGTCTCTGAGAACAAGCACACTCCGTGACATACTTGTTTCTTTGGTTAACTAGTGTAAGCACATTGTATCTTGGATTATAATAATTGCAGCCAGAGGGGTTTCAAACTCCACTGTGTGAGTACCAAATATATGTTGCCTATTTCTGTGTGAAAGTTCCCCGTTTGTCGGTCACCTCAGTTTGGCAGTTGAGCCTGTTGAATCTTTCCCTAGTGGACAAGCAGCATATTGCCATAGAAACTTCCCAATATAAATAGTTGTTTTCAGGTTTTATTAAAGCATTCTAAACTGTTTAATATTGCCTGTATACTATACCTGTCCATCGTAAAATAGCTTCACAATTGAACAAATGACTCTTTAATAAGTTTGGACACAATCTTATATAAATAATATTTTTATTAGTATCATATATGCCTTATAAAATTTGACATATGCCTTATACATTTATGTATGCCTTATAAAATTTAATAATTTTTGCTGACAACACCAAGCTGGGAGGATATGGAACCAAATGAAGTTCAGCAAGGACAAGTGTAGAGTTCTGCATCTGGGGAAGAATAATAAACTCCCACCAGTGCAGGCTGGGAGGTGATCTGCTGGAAAGCAGTCCTGTGGCAAGGGACCTGGGGGTCCTGGCAGATAACAAGTTAACCATGGCACAGCAATGTGCCCTTGTGGCCAAAAAGGCCAATGGGATCCTGGGGTGTTTTAGGGAGAGTGTGTCCAGGAGATCAAGGGAGGTTCTCCTCCCCCTCTACTCTGCCCTGGTATCTTGAATACTGTGTTCAGTTTTGGGCACCCCAGTTTAAGAGAGACAGGGATCTGCTGCAGAGGGCTACCAGGATGATTGGGGGACTGAAGGGCATGGCTTATGAGGAGAGGCTGAGGGACATGGGGCTTTTTAGTCCGGAGAAGAGAAAACTTAGAGGGGATTTGATAAATGTTTATAAGTATCTGCAGGCTGGCCAGGATGGGAGGGATAGGCTCTTCTCACTTGTTCCCTGTGATAGGACAAGAAGCAATGGGTGTAAGTTGCAGCAAGAGGCTCCCCTCAACACAAGGGGGAACTTCTTTACCGTCACAGAGCACTGCAACAGGCTCCCCAGAGAGGTTGTGGGGTCTCCTTCTCTGGAGACTTTCCAGGCCTGTCTGTATGTGTTCCTCTGTGATCTGTGTTAGATAGTATTGCCCTGCTCTGTCAGGGGGGTTGGACTCCATCTCACTGGGTCCCTTCCAACCCCTTACATCCTGTGATCCTGTGATCCTGTGAATTTATAACACTCATCCCAATACAGTTTTCATTTAATAGAGCTCACCTTACTCAACTCAGGTGCAGTGTGCCAAAATGTTAGGAATTTAGAAGAAGACAGTTGTGTTTTTGCGCAACCTAAAAATTGTGATTCACAGCATTCAATACCAAGAGCCCTCTTCCTTGAAGCACTGGAAGTGAGTAATGCAAAGGAGAGTTGGTGCCCTATACCAAGCTAATGTACAGTTCTTTGTTCTTCTGCTGTCAGGGACTACCTTGGAATCTGACCTCCATTCTACTTTTTAACACTATTAACTAACAGTTTCTCAGACATTATGTTCATGTAAAACAGGAAGATAAAAAAAAAACAATTAGAGCGGTTTTTTTTTCAAGTTTTTTTTTAATCAAGTTGATCACTCATAAGAACTAAAAGGCAGGTCTAGTGCTTAACATTTACCTTCAATATAGTTGTAATAATTGGTGCTCCTTAATGCCCACTTATTCCTCCCCTGTACCTCCACAATATGTAGTGGTTATTACACATTGAAGCTTAGGATTCTACTGCTTTTTCGTTGAATCCTGTCCTGGAGTCCTGTATACCCCAAAATTCCTCCCCCTCTGTGGTTTGAATGGGAGAGGAAAGGAGTGAAAAACCTGTTTTGCCCCCCAGCCCTGCAGGCATGAAGTGAGGGAACAAAGGGCCCTTCCGGCACAAGGGATGCCCCGTGCAGATGCTCGCGCTGAAATTGGGCTGGGGATTGGCTGTGGTCTTTGCGCCTAGGAGGTGGTAACTCAGCTCTTTGTCTAGGAAGAGTATAAATATTGGGGGACTTCCTGCCTTTGGGCTCCCGCCTTAGAGTTCTCCCCCACCTGGATAGTTCCTGCAGAAAGAGTCCCCTGGTGCTCCAAAGGACAAGTTTCTGAGGAACAGGACCATCCCTGCTTTGGACAGCTTCCCACCATAAGCACCCCCTTTATGCAGGCTTAATAGGCCTTAACAATCCTCAGACAGCTTTTGGAAGAGAGCAAGGGCACAAGCATCTGGACCCCCCTTTCAGCCAGCCTGACTCACCTGTGAGTAAACTTTAGGCTCAGCCTGATTAATAGTGGGGAATGCTATATTTAGTAGCTTAGCCTTTTCCAACTTCTGACTTCCAAAATAGTCAAATTTACCTATGGTATCCTTGTAGATCTTCTCTATCTAACTGAATCTGCTAATTAGAACTAAATTAATTTCTGTATATAGTTTTGGGGGTGGGTTTTCGGGAAAATAAAATAACTCTATTTTTCTATATATTCCTGACTTGGCCACATTAATTCCCTGCCTCCACAACAAATCCTTACAAGTGAGGATCTTGTTGGAGCCTTGTAAGTCTGTAGGGGCAAATGGGATCTGTTCAAGGGTAATGAGAGAGCTGGCAGATGAGCTCATCAAGCCACTTTCCCTCATTTATCAACAGACATGGCTCACTGAAGAGGTCCCAGATGACTGGGAGCTGACCAGCCTGATGCCTATCCACAAGGACCAGAAGAAGGACCAGAGAAATTACAGACCTGTCAGCCTGACCTCAGTGCCAGGCAAGATAATGCAACAAATTGTTTTGAGTACAATCATACAGCACTTACAGGATGGCCAAGGGATCAGACCCAGACAGCATGGATTTAGGAGGGGCAGGTCCTGCCTGACCAACCTGATCTCCTTTGGGGCAGGTGACCTGCCTGGGGGATGTGGGAAAGGCTGTGGATATAGTCTACCTGGACTTCAGCAAAACCTTTGACATCATCTCCCATAACAAACTCCTGGAAAAGCTGGCAGCCCATATTTTGGAAAGGGGCATTTTGTGCTGGGTTAATGTCATGGAGGGGCTGTAGGCCCAAAAATAGGTTTATTTCTATTCCTCACTTTGCATTTGCCCTGTCTGGACATGCTCGCATACCCCAGACAGAGGTAAACACGTTGAAGGCACACTGGGGGGACAATGGCTTTGGCGCCACACTGTCTGGTCTGCTCAGACCCATGGGGTAGTCACGTTGCATAAGCTCACGCGTTGGGCGTGTGGCTTGCTCGTGCTCTTCCCATATTTGGGGGTACCGGACCTGGGGACCTTTCCAAATTTGGTATGTCCCTGCCTGATGACAGAAGCCTATTGGACAGTGCTATGGCTGACAAACCCATCAATCTCGATACATTTCTTATAAATGGGGCAATCTAAGTAAACAAGGGACCCTCCTTTGCCTTTGGGACCTTCTTTTCGCCTTTGGCTTTTGCCTCCTGTTTTCGGCTTTCGCCACCCTCTTCATTCTCATCTCGTCTGACTTCTGCCTGAGGCTACTGCCTTTGTCCCATGATGACCTGCAGCGATTCTGCCTGANAATAACAATCAAATCAGCCTCGGATCTCCCCAAAATTTTAATTAAACCCCTTTACAACAGTTAAGAACTGGCTGAATGACCAGGTCCAGAGAGTGGTTGTGAATGGTATCATATTCAGTTGGTGGCCAGTCACTAGTGGTGTCCCTCAGGGATCAGTGTTGGGCCCAATCCTGTTTAATATCTTTACTGATGATTTGGATGAGGGGATTTGAGTCAACCATTACTAGGTTTGCAGATGACATCAAGTTGAGAGCAAGTGTTGATCTGTTAGAGGGTAGGAGAGCTATACAGAGGGACCTTGACAGGCTGGATATATGGCATGGTTTTGTGTGAGAACTTTCATTTTTTTCAATATGTGAGGTTCCTGGAAATGGTCAGAATGATGTCTAGAGTTCAGAACTAGCACTTTCTTTGCAGGAGGTGGAAGCAGCTATAAACATTTTTGAGGCTGAGCGGTTTTTCAGCCAAAACTTGCAGATACAGGGTGAGCATTGGAGGTGATGAGCTAAATGAAGGGTTCTACCTCCAAATCTCATTTTCCAAAAAGTGAGGTTTCTGGAGACAGTCAGAAAGAGAAATAGAGGCCAGGGCTAGTCCTTTCCTTGCAGGAGCTCTAAGTAAATATAAGCTTTTTTCATTCCAAGGAATTTTTCAGCCAAATATTGCAGATACAGGGTAAGGATTCAAAATTATAAGTGAAAAGAAGATGCCTAGATCTCATATCTTTCCAAAGTGTGACGTTCCTGAAGTCAGTCAGAATGTTGCCTACAGTACAGGGCTAGCACTTTTATTGCAGAAGCTGGAAGCAGATACAAGCTTTTTTGAGGCTGAGAATTTTTTCAGTCAAAAATTACAGATAAAATGCAAACATTCAGGGTTATCATTCAAACCACTTGCAGATACAGGGCAAGCATTTGAGGTTATGAGCTAAATGAAGAGTCCTACCGCCAAATCTTTTTTTTTCAAAATGTGAGGTTTTTGGAGAGGGTTAGAATGATGCCTAGAGTTCAGGGCTTGTACTTTTCTGCAGGAGCTGGAAGCATATTTAAGCAGTTTTGGGGACAGCAATTTTTTGGCCACATACTGGATATACAGGGTGAGGATTTGAGATTATATTGAAAATTAAGGGGCCTACATCCAAATCTCTTTTTCCAAAGAGTGAGGTTCCTGGAGATGGACAGAATCATGCCTGGAATTAAAGGCTAGCGTACTCCATAGAGGAGCTGGAAACCGATACAAGCATTTTCGAGGCCAAGGAATTTTTTGGCTAAAAAATATAGGTAGAAGGTGAGCATTCAAGGTTATATGGGAGATAGATGGGCCTAAATGCAAATATTTTTCCAAAATATGGAGTTCCCGAAGATGGTCAAAATGATACCTAGAGTTCAGGACTAATGAGGAGGTGGAAGCATATATAAGCAACTTTTTGGCCGAGCAATTTTTTGGCTAAAAATTGCAGATACGTAACAAGTATCTGAGGTTATAATCCAAACAAACAGGCCTAGCTCCAAATCTCTTTTTCTTAACTGGAAGTGGTTCCTGGAGGCAGTCAGAATTATGACAACAGGTCAGGGCTAGCACTTTCCTTGCAGAATTTGGAAGCAGATATAAGCAAATTTCAGGCCAATGAATTTTTCAGTCTAAACTTGCAGAAACAATGCAAGTTTTGTAGGCTACAGGAAAGGGCCTAGCACCAAATTTCTTTTTTCAAAGTGTGAGGTTCCTGGAAACAGAATGATGCCTAGCATTCAGGGCTAGTACTTACCTTGAAGGAGCTAGAAGCAGATATAACCTTTTTTGAGGTCATGCAATTTTTTAACTAAAAACTGCAGATAGAGAGCAAACATTCAAGGTTATAAGATAAACAAAGTGGCCTAGATCCAAATCTCTTTTTCCATAGAGTGAAGTCCCTGCAGATGATCAGAATGAAAAGTGAAAATGTTTGTGGGTTTTTTTTTTGTTTGTTTGTTTTTGTTTGTTTGGTTGGGGGTTTTTTTGGTTTTTTTTTAAAGGAAACAACCTAGGAAGAATTCTTTTTCCAATGTGTGAGGCTCATAGACAGGAGTGGAATGATGCATCCCATTCATGCCTACCACATTTCTGCCCAGAGTTAAAAAGGAATGGATGCATTTTGTGAACAGGTTT
>WAAF01002492.1:10130-34947 GCA_013400475.1 Tricholaema leucomelas
GGCAAAGTTCCCCTGGTGTTTGGACACTGCTAGATAAATAGGCTGTTGACATAGCTCCAGAGGGTGATTAATGATTATTGATGATTAATCAAAATTGTGAGTTAATACTTTGATACCTCTGTGCTATTTGTAATATCTGTAGTCTCCTGCCATAGAACAGAAAGTGTTTCAGCCCACCCTGCTGGGCAAATGGTATATTGACCCCAAGTGGCACTGACCCGCAGGGAAAACTTCTCTCTCTGTTAATAGTCTGTTAATAGTTGTATGCTAGTTATTGTAATATAGTTATTAATAAGCTACATTGTGAATATTGTTCCCATAAGGTCTTTCATAACCGTGAGAATCCATTTTAATATTAATATAGTGTTTGGGGGTGACAAAGAGTTCAGAATATTGAGTTAAATAAATATATATTTTTATACATAACTATCTCGCACCTAGTGACTTCTCCCCTTTGTCACAAACCGGCTTAGGTAGCAGAATCCTCCTCTGCGACACTGGTGTTCTTCTTTCCCAGGTGCAAGACCCTACATTTACCCTTGTTGAATTTCATTATACTTCTCCCTGCCCAACTCTTCAGCCTGTCCAAATCTCACTGAATGGCAGCACAAACCTCTGGTGTGTCAGCCACTCCACCCAATTTTGTGTCATTAGCAATGTCGCTGACAGTGCACTCTGTGTTCTCATTCAGGTAATTGATGAATATATTGAACAGAACTGGTCCCAGTACTGACCCCTGTGGGACTCCACTAGCCACAGGTCTCCAACTAGACTCCATCCCATTGACCACAACTCTGACTTCTTTTCTTCAGCCAGTTGACATCCACCTCACTACCTCAGACCACACAGTCTCAGTTTAGCATTACTGAAATCAAGACAAACCACATCTACTGCTCTACCATCATCTGTCTACCTGGTTATGTCCTCATAAAAGGCTATCAGGTTGGCCAAATATGACTTCCCTTGGTAAAACCATATTGGCTGCTCCTAATAAACCTCTTGTCCTTCATATGCCTAAGGATAGCAACGATGATAAGTTGTTCCATTACCTTTCAGGGGATGGAATCACAGAATCATAGAACAAGCCAGGTTGGAAGAGACCTCCAAGATCATCCAGTCCAACCTATCACCCAGCCCTAGCCCATCAACTAGACCATGGCACTAAGTGCCTCATCCAGTCTTCTCTTGAACACCCCCAGGGACGGTGACTCCACCACTCCCTGGACAGCCCATTCCAATGGCAGATCACTCTCTCTGGGAAGAACTTCCTTCTAACACACAGCCTATACCTTTCCCAGCACAACTTGAGACTGTGTCCCCTTGTTCCATTGTTGGTTGCCTGGGAAAAGAACCTCCCTGTAGATAGTTGTAGACAGCAATGAGGTCACCTCTGAGCCTCCTCTTCTCCAGGCTAAACACCCCTAGCTCCTTCAGCCTCTCCTCATATGCTTTGTGTTCCAGGCCTCTCAACAACTTCATTGCCCTTCTCTGGACACGTTCCAGTATCTCAACATCTCTCTTGAGTTGAGGAGCCCAGAACTGGACATAGTACTCAAGGTGTGGCCTGACCAGTGTTGAGTACAGGGGAAGAATAACCTCCCTTGTCCTATTGGCCACACTGTTCCTGATACAGGCCAGGATGCCATTGGCTCTCTTGGCCACCTGGGCACACAGCTGGCTCAGCTTCAGCCTACTATCTACTAGTACCCCCAGGTCCCTTTCTTCCTGGCTTCTCTCCAGCCACTCTGTCCCCAGCCTGTTCGCTGCCTGGGGTTGTTGTGGCCAAAGCGTAGATGAGGTTGACCAGTCTATAATTCCCTGAGTCTTTCCTCTTACCTTTTTTGAAAAGCAGACTGAAGTTTGCCCTCCTCCAGTCCCCAGGCACCTCTCCTGTCCCCTATGACATCATGAAGATGGTGGAGTGTGGTCTGGCAATGACTTGTGTTGGCTCCCTCAGCACTTGCAGATGCATGCCATCAGGACTCATGGACTAATGGATGTTCAGATAACTCAACTGTTCCTTAACCCAGTCCGCATCAACCAAGGAAGACTCATCTGCCATGCTTTCCTCTGATGCCTCAGTTGTCAGAGGCTGCTGAGGACAGACTCCAGTGGTACAGATGGAGAAGGTGGTGGCATTTTGTAACGCTGCCTTCTTTGCATGCTTTTTCAGCAGGGCACCCACCTCATTCAGCAGTACATTGCCTCTAGTGTTAGCTTTTCCTGCAGTGTACTTGAAGAAGCCCTTTCTGTTGACCTTCCTTGCAAGATTGAGTTCCAATGAGGCCTCAGTCTTATACTCATTCCAGGTGGCCAGCCCCACCTTCCATAATCAGTAAGACTCTATTCTTCCACTTAAGTTTGCTTGGTAACTCTACTCTTCCACTTAAGTTTGCTTGGCAGTTCCTCACTTAACCATGCAGGTCTGTTGACTACCTTACTTGATTTCCTACTTGCTGGGATGCTCTGATCTTAAGCTTGGAAGAAGAGGTCCTTAAATGTTAACCAACTGTCATGGCCCCCTTTGCCTTCTAGTAACCTGATAAGATCACTCTTCAGTCTTCTCTAGGCTAAAAAGTCTCAAGTCCCTTAGTTTTTGTTTATAAAGGAGATGTTCTAGTCCTGTAGTTACATTTGTAGTCTTTTGTTGTACCCTCTAAAGTAGTTCCCCATCATTTCTGAAGTGGAGATCCTGGAACGGGACACAATATTCCAGACAAGGCCTCAGCAGGGCAGGGTAGAGGGGAAGAAGAACCTCTCTTGAACTGCCCCCTGCACTGCTGATGAGAGGGAATTAGAAGAGTTGGGCTCAGAGAGAAGGGAAGAGAGGAGCAAAGTTGTGTTTATGATCTAATTCTATTTGTAATAGTCCTACTCTGATTCAAATAATCAGTGAATCAGTGATGTTTTATTGTTTAAATTAAGTTGATTTTTTCTCTCCAAGTTGAGTGTTTCTTTTGCCAGTGACCATAACTAGTGAGTGAGCCCTTCTTATCCAGTGTCTTAGTCCTCAACCTTTTTGATGTCTTTTCTCTTTTCCTCTCCCCATCCCAGCAGAAGTGGAAGATGTGAGTAATAATCTGTTTTGGTGTCAGTTGAGATGGCTTGATCTGCAAGAAGCTGATTAACAAATTTGTGAAAAGAGGAGGTTAATGGGAGCCTGAAGACATACAGAATAATATTGGTCTTTACATTCACACAATAAGCTAGATAGGAATGGGCTTTTCAGCATTCACATTTCTGGGGATAAAGGCCCTATGGTCATCATTTCACAGCAAATGCTGTAAATGGACATACAGATACTAGATTGAGGAACAAGCTTCAGGTTGAGGTGGCTAAGCCACCTTCCCTGGATACGTTTAAAGGTCATTTGGATGTGGTGCTTGGGGATATGGTTTAGGTTGAACCTTGTAGAGTAGGGTTATCAGCTGGACTCCAAGGGTCTCCTCCAACCTGAATATTTCTGTGGTTCTGTGAATCTAATAAGCCAATAAGTAGACCAGTATATTTTGGCACATTTCTGTCTGGCAACTCTTCAATTGCTGCAATAGTAGCACCTTCAGTCTGATATTCAAGATGGAAAATGGTTTGTTCCTATCATAGTTCTCCCTGTAAGACTGCAGCCTTCACTAGGAAAGGCTGGACTGCAATGGTAACTCATATTTTAGATGGTGACATCTCAACAGAAAGGTTTGTGTAGGAATGTGTGTGACTGAACATGCAAATAGGAGAGACTGAAGAAAACAATAGAGAACAATTAAGAGCACAAAAGACTGTATAAATTAAGAACAGTGCAAGTTAATAAAATAGCTACAAAATGAATATATAATGATATTCATTTGTTATGTGGTGGAAAACTGAAATAAATGGTTATTAGACTGTAAATTATTTTTTGACTTTCCCCTGAGCAGACTTTTTTATTACAAGTTGGAACTAGGTAGTACAAGTTACAGCTGTGGTGCAAGGCAGGTAAACCTCTGTTGCACTATATTGCCACTGTATGTCATTACTAAGACCCAAAGGCTTCAGTGAGGTTTATAAAACCTTTCATTGGAATAAGTTGCTTTGGTCCCTAAAGAATGAAACATCACTGCTGATCTGCCTCTCTCTATTTCATAGAGTCAATGTTGCACGTGATGCACATTTGATGGTGTGTTCTTTTGTGTAGAAACTCTCCTGGTACCCAGCTGAAGAAGAAGTGAACAATGAATAGATAAAAAATTAAACTCCTTTGAGTGTTACCACAGGAGGAATGTCAGGGAAGAGCAAACATTAACTCAGCCATCCTCTGTTACATAAATAGTGTATTTTGATCTCTCTACATGGAACACTACCCAGTGCGGAGGAGATGAGAACTTCATATTTCTTTCTCACACCCGTTAGTTCGATACTTCCCATTGCACCTTTCTCTATATTAATGTAGTGTACCAGTGCAGAGGGAAAAAAAGAATGAAAGAAAGAAAGAAAGAAAGAAAGAAAGAAAGAAAGAAAGAAAGAGAGAAAGAGAGAAAGAGAGAAAGANCATATTTTTCTTAGAGCAAAGAAAGAATTTATTGCCTTCATGTACTTCAGTGATCTTACTTCAGTAAGCTTCAACAAGCTTACTTCAGTAAGCTTCCACACTTTCACGTGCTTAGCTTGACTAAAAACTGCAAGCCATTCAAAATCTCAGTATAAGTTCCTGTTCTGCAGAAACCAGAGATTTGTGTGAGCAACAGTGATAAAAAGCAGAAATATTCTTGGTGGTTGAGACCAATTTCTGCAAAAAGAAAGATCTAGATCTGTTGGGTTAACACCAACACCAAACAAACACCACGAAACCTTGGCTTTTTCTCAACCTTGTCTGAAGCATCTTTTTTAGAATGTGAAAAACACAACAAAATAGTATTGTTATTATCTTCTAAATCACACTCACTTCTCACCTGCATTTTTAAGGTACAAAGATACAGCATTATGTCCTGAAAGTTATTTTTATTCCCATTGAATTCTCTGTGCTATGTTTATCTGTTGATCATTATTTAATATACATTATCTAGGTAGAATATGCATCCCATGAGGTTGCTCAATTGTTTTTTTCAGTGAATTGCAGACTTGGCCAAGAATTAACCAGTAAATAGTATGAAATAGTATTCTGCTTCTCAGCCTGGATTAAATGCCAGCTGCTTTGATCAAACATGTGAAAAAAATCTATTACTTTCTAATGAACATAATGTTCTACAATCAACTTGATTTGTATTATGTAGGGAATTACGGTTTTACTCATTGTTGCTGGGAGTGATATATTCCACTATAGCATCAGCCAGGCCTCAGAGATAAGAGGCTTTAAGAGTTTAATTAGAAAGATTCTTAGTCTTGAAGATATGCAAAGAAGATTAGTACCAGTGGATTTGAAAGCTACATGTGATTTCTGATGACAACTGCTGCTTTGAGGCAAATACTTGTTTTCTAATTAAAACCCACAGTACTAAAAATGCTTTGAAGAGGCCCGTGTAGCCACTTATTCTCCAGTCACAGTGATAATCAAAATATTGACACTAATCTGGAGCTCTGCCTTCAGAGGTATTGAGAGAAACAACTGAGATCTGCAGCACTTACTCATGGAAATTTCCCACAGACCTAATGCCATCAGTTATGGCAATCATCACAATCTATACGTGAACATTATATACACAAGTTCTTTCTAAAAGAAAGCCACATGCATCAGATGTTTTGAAGTCATTGATAAAAAAAAATTGTGTTCCCTGTATATGCACCAAAGATGAATAATTAGGATGATTTAGCACTATCATGGGAACAGTTGTAAGACAGCAAAAACACCATCAGTAATTACTGAAATACCATTTTTTCACTTGTAAGCTTTATAAAAACCCCACTGGAAGGATGCAAAGATTTTGTGAACTGCATCAGTAGAATAGAAGTCTTAGGACAAACATGCTGCAGCTTATAATATGGGAACAATAATTATACACAAACTGAGACAAGAATGATGAAATCATACCTGAGAAGCAGAATGGGCAGAGAATAACAGAAAGCAGTCTAACACATCCGTAAATTAGTTTTTTCAATGCATTTTGTACTTATGCGTAAGAGAATACAGTACTACAGAAGCTTCATATTCTGATCTTGGAGTCTTTTTGTATGGAGAACAGTCGTGGTAGATACACCTTGTTTACACCAGACATTAAATAGAAGTCTTTGACAGAATTCTTCCTGGCACTGTGAATGCTGCAAATTTTATAATAAACTTGGCAGATAAATACTCATAATTAGATGCCAAACAAGAAGTCCTATTTGAAAAAACATCTTTTTCTATGCCACTATGTGCTCTAAATATTGCATCAAAATATGCTAAATTTCTGTTCTGAAAGGAACAAGATAGTAAAGATTTTGCTGGTGCAAAATGGTAATATCTTAGCTCTGAAAATTGATCACTTTGTTTCTTGAAAGTGTAGACACCCACAGAAAAAGGAACAGCTCACAAGGTTCATGTGTCTTCTACACCTAGGGCAACCAATACCAGCATTGTTGAAAAAAAAAACAACTAACAAGCAAGCAAAACAGAATACACACAAACAAAATAAAACCCAAGTCATTCTTGTTTCTGCGTGAAATACATGTTTTAGATAAAAATGACTTAATACTAGCCAAAGGTGTAAGAAGTAATTTACTTTCCTAAGGGAAAGAAAATAATTAAAAAAATGTAAAGGTTCAACCCCTCCTGGGGGTGGTCTGAACCTGACCCCAGATCCTTCTGACTCCTCCCTGAGGGTGGTCTGAACCTGACCCCAGATCCTTCTGACTCCTCCCTGAGGGTGATCTGAACCTGACCCCAGATGCAATGGTTTGCCCACTCCCACTTCCTGTTTGGAGCCCCTATAGAAACAAGCTCTCTGCCCTGCTTCACCTGCCAGCAGCCTCCTGGTTTCTGCTGCTCCTATTTTGCCACATGGCCAGCCTACCACCTGGTGAAACAGCCACCTCGTGAATCTCCCCATCCATTGCCATCAATAGGGTTTTATATGTATCTTGTATTTGTTTCCCTTCCCTATACTTTTGTAACTCCCCTTACCTTAAATACTTTTTATTTATTGTTAAAGTTTTTCTTTTAACTTCCAAATCGAAGCAAGCCTATTCTTTTGGTGTTTTACCCCTTTTCACTCTCTATATCTAATTCCTTTCTTTTCCAAAGGAAGAAAGTATCCTATTGTTGTATTGTTCTGATAGGCACTTGGGCTCTGTGAAGCTTAAATCAAGCCAATACAAAAACAAATTGAAAAAGTAAGCTGACAAAATCCAATAATTGACAGATAAAAGCCTTTGAAACTTACTGTACTTTTCTCTCCCTCCTACCCACACACTACACATGTAGAGGCAGCAGACATGAAAAACACTTTTGTTGGCTTCTCAGATGACCAGTTGTTCCCAAAACAGTACAAGGGGAGGAAAAAGGTTAAAAGGTTAGATTTGAAGATCACAAAACATATTGCTTTTAAAAGTCAACAAGAATGACAAAAGAGATGCTGAAAACGTAATTTCATACTAGGCAGTTTTGCATCTGCATTGAATATTTGATCTCATCCTGAGCTCAAATCTAGGCTCGAAAGGCATCCCCATTCACTATTGTTTTATCCAAATTAGGGTATTTGTCCCAGATGGTAGGTAGTAACTTACTAAAACTTGCAACTGCCAACAACCAGTGCTTTGTACTCAAGACTAGCATCAATCAATTCTCTTTTAAGATGTGTGTGTCAATGGTGTTAATTCATACTTAAGACTACTGTGTTTCAAGGCATAAATTCCATGTGAAAGGCTGAAGACAAACCAGCACATGTCAACAAAGTGCCTAGCTATAAGCAGTGCCTGGCTATAAGCAGGAGTTAGGAAATCCTTTCAGCTAAGAGTAGTGTTTTTATTCTGCCACAGAGACACCCACTCGTGGGATTACACTGAGTCCACATAGAAGGATAGTATGCTTGATAGAAACTAACCACTTATGGCTTCTATTTCTGAATACATACATATTTATGCATATATACGCATATATATATACAGGTTAATTTTTTTTGTTTTGTTTTGGTTTGGTTTGGTTTTTTTTTGCTGCCACCTAGTATTACCTTGAAGTGAGGGAGGAGCTTCACACAGGAAGAGCATAACGCTTAGTTAATACACACCAAGTCAGCAAGCTTGCAGATGACACAAAACTGAGTGGAGTGGCTGGCACACCAGAGGGTTGTGTTGACATTCAGAGAGACTTAAACAGGCTGGAGGGTTGGTTAGGGAGAAATTAAATGAAGTTCAACAAGAGCAAGTGTAGAGTCTTGCACCTGGAAAGAATAACCCCATGGATCAGTATAAATTAGGGACTGACCTGTTGGAAGGCAGTGAAGGGGAAAAGGACTTGGGAGTCCTAATGGATGAGAGTTTTACCATAAGCCAGAAGTATATTCTGGTGGCCAAGAAAACCAATGCCATTCTGGATTGCATTGGAAGGGCTGTGGTTAGTAGGTCGAGAGAGGTTCTTCTCCTCCTCTACTCTGCCCTGCTGAGGCTGCATTTGGAATATTGTGTCCAGTTCTGGACCTCTCAGCTCAATGACAGGGAACTGCTTGAGTGAATCTAATACAGAGCCACAAAAATGATTAGGGAGAGACTGAGGGAGCTGGGGCTCTTTAGCTTGGAGGAAATTGAGAGATGACTTCATTAATGTTTATGAATATGTAAAGGGTAAGTGCCAAGAGGATGGATCTCCTGGACAACAGGACAAGGGGCAATGGGTGGAAGCTGAGACATGAGAAGTTCCATAGAACATGAGGGAATTTTTTTTCACTGTGAGGGTGACAGAACAGTGAAACAGGCTGCCCAAGGAGATTGTGGAGTGTCCCTCTCTAGAGATATTCAAAACTCGCCTGGATGCATTCCTGTGTGATCTGGTATAGGTGACTATATGATCTTTCAAGGTCACTTTCAGCCTCTTGCACTCTGTGGGTCTGTAATTCTGTGATATTAAGAGCATCCAAATTACTGTCTTCCTGAAGTACACCAATTTGTCAACAAATGGAGGAGGAATCTCAGTTTGGATAAGACTGGCCCTGAATCTTATAACAGTCTTAGCACAGAAGTAGTACCTAAGACAAGCTAGAGTGAAGAGTTTCTCCACAAAGACTATCTGAACACAGCTTGATTCACTGTGGTGGTTTGGTCCTGGCTGGGTGTCAGATGCCCACTGAAGCCACTCTATCATTCCCCTTCCTAGATGAACAGGGCAGAGAGAAATTGTAACAAAAGGACAAAGCAAAGGCTGTGCATGGAAGCAAGAACAAAGATGTCATTTTCTACTTCCCATCAGCAGATGATGTTTGGTCACACCCTGGGAGCACCAGGCTTAGAAAGTTGGGGTTGTTCAGTCTGGAGAAGGCCCCCAGGAGATCCTATGCATCAATAAACATAGAGGATGCTCTGGAGGACATATGTATATGTTATCAGTGAATGTCCCCATAGTTCCCTCTTACACTTAGCTTTTATATCTGAGCTGATGTTACGTGGCATGGAATACCCCTTTGGTCAGTTTGAGTCAGCTGGCCCCACCTTTTCCCCTCCCAAGATCTTGCATATCCTTCAGCCTACTGTTAGTGGGGTGGAATATTGGAAAAGCACATCCTTGGTGCTGTGCTAGCACTGTTCAGCAGTAAACAAAACAGTGGTGGGTTCTCAGCCAAACCTAATGCATTCAGTTTGATAAATGCTCAGCTCAAGTGGATGGCAACTTCACACGGAGTACACTAGTTCAATGTACCTCCTCAGTTCAGACAAATGTACTTGAAATACATTCCTCATGTCTGTGTAAACATCTCAAGAAAGGTTTACTTCCTCACCACTACATAACTCTTCTGGCATTAATGTGCATTCACTAGCTCTATAGGTCTCAAACAATACAAGAACCACAGAATGTTTAGTGTTAGAAGGGACATTTAAAGATCATCTAGTCCAACACCCCTATGATAACCAAAGACGTCTTCAACTAGGTCAGATTGCTCAGAGCCCTGTCCAACATGACCTTCAGTGTTCCCAGAGAAGATTCATCTACTACCTCTCTGGGCTGTGTTTCACTGCTTGTATTGTTAAAAAAAAAAAAAAAAAATTAAAAACTCTTATGTCTGGTCTTAATCTCCTTTCTTTTAGTTTAAAATCATTACTCTTTATCCTGTTGATACAGATCCTTCTGAAAAGTCTGTCCTCATCTTTCTTATAGACCCCCTTTAAGTACTGACAGACCACAAAACGGTCTCCTTGGGTCCTTATCTTCTCCAGACTGAACAACTCCAACTTTCTAAGCCTTTCTTTATATGACAGGTGCTCCAGCCCTTGGATTATTTTTGTGGTCTTCTCTGAAGCCATTCCAATATGTCCATGCCTTTACTGTCCTGAGGGTTCTACAGCTGGACACAGTCCTGAAGGTGAGACCTCACCATAATGGAGTAGAGGGGCAGAATCTCCTGCCTCAACCCATTGCTCATGCTCCTTTTGATGCAGCCCAGGATGTGATTGGCTTTCTAGGCTCCAAATGCACATTACCGAGTCAGCTTTTCATCCACTAGTACTCCCAAGTCCTTCTATAGTATTTATTTCTTCTCTTCTATTTTGAAAGAAGAGATTGTTTATGGATGCTAATACCCTAACATTGAATTTGCACAGATAGCCATAGCAATTTGTTTACTTACTCTTACCTGATCATCTTTCTCTTTCAGGTGCATGTCACTTCCTAGCTGCCTTACAATTCAGATAAGCATATTTCTACTTGCTAATTAAATCACTGGACTGGTACCATAAATTAATAAAGTTATGGAGAAATTTCCTAGCACATCACAAATAATGTTCATTTTGTGTATAAAATGATGGGAAGGTCATGGTGAAGATGAAAGCAATCATAAATTTCAGGATAACACTCAATACATGACATACTGGCTTGCATGCAGTAGGTAACTATAACTCAAGCAGTTCTTAACTGTCTTCATTTCAGAGTATAATTTTCTTTACTGTACATATACATGTAATTATGCAATCTGTAAAAGAGATTTTAAATCTCTTCTTAATTAGTAATGGCTATGTGACTTAGAATTTTCAGTTGCCTTGGAGAAAGGTTATGAAATCAGCAAAGAGAATCAAAATGCGGGAAAGCATCACCAGGTCTGCATGCTTCCTCAGCATTGGCAGAACCCTCTATGCTGTTGGCCAAGTCATTAAGCTATGAATGGTGATTGTTCACAATGTTAAAATATTTATTCCAAATGCATAGAAACATTACACAGCTGGCAGCTCCGGTGTATCAGTTTACTTCTCATTAATGATAGTATTTATCTTGTCAAGAACAAGCTACCGAAAATCCTATATAGATAGAAAAATTTGCCATCCACATAAATCTTCTCTGTTCCTCTTTTCCATCATAAAATAGTTGAGTCTGGAAGGGATCTCTGAAGGTCATTTGGTCCAACTCTTTGCTCAAGCAGGATGAACCAGAGCCAGTTGCCCAGTACTATGTCCAGATGGCTTTTGAACATTTCCAGGTTTGGAGACTTCATCACCTCTCTATTCCAGTGCTGAAAAAGTGTTTTGTTTGCTTGTTTATTAAACAAGATTACTCTTGGTTTTGAAAGTAGCCGTTGTTACTTCAGCCTAAATTCATACACGGTGATATGACTATTGACTAGAATGAATATTTGATATGCTTACTAGCATACATACAATTAATTTTTTAAAAAATAGAAAAGAAGATGAGAGTAAAGTAGAGAAAAAGTATTTTGGAAATATTCACTAAGTTACTTGAGACCCAGAAAACAAACCAACAAACAATAAACACCCAGACCTACTAGTTGAGCTTATTTCAAATATCTGAAAGACAGAAACCTGGGAAAGACAATGCAAGGCAATTCTGAGTAACTTAAACAGTGAACATATCCCCATAGATTAATTTCTCAGTGTAACAACATGCAACTGTAAGAGATTTATTCCCAGCCAAAGAGCAAGACAGAGTGCTTGGTTGTGGTATTCTCTGCTTTCCCGTGATTTGCCAGATGTGTCACATTTGGTTGAGTTACGATTTAACCTAGCATAGTGTAGCAACCCTGCCTTGAGTAAGAATATATTCTTGGCCATGTTGGCCACTATGTCTGGTTAATTTAGTCTGAGAAATAAGAAAAATATAAACATGGTTGCTGTATAAAAGAAGAAAGGTAGAGAAGGAAGGAGTTTCCTACAGAGTTTACTTCAAGTGTGCACCAAAGACAGATGAAAGAAATCCATTAGAGGTTAAATGTATCATTGGAATAATCATTATTTTATATTTTATATAAAAGAAGAGCATTAAATATCAGTGGAATAAGTTTTACCAAATGTATAGAAAATCTATGAAGTATGTTAGACACATACATATGAATGCTGGTGCATTGGTAGTTAATAGTAATTATTAATTATGAATATTAATTTCTGTGTGGATATTATTTTTTATTAATAATATTTAAAAACAGGGAAATTCAATGAGATTCTTTGAATTTTAGGTTGACAGGAAGCAATTGCACAAAATTAAACAGTTTAAACAATCAGAACTTGGAAAACAGTAGTGTGAAAACAGAAAAAATTCTAACTATGCCTATGCAGTTTTGGCATTCACTCCAGCATATGTACTCACAACTCTTTTGGTCCCTGAGTAAGTCTCTTGTATCAAAGGCACTTTCAAACTCGTGATAATGATCCCAGGGTAGCATATAAAATATTTCAGGCAGAGGGAAGAGAGGCTGCTAAGTTGGCGGGTGTGAGCTGCATACACATTGCTGCCTTTAACGAGCCACAAGCAAGGATAGGCAGGAATGCTCCATGCAGACAAAGGCTGGTGTAGAAAGTTAGGTGCAGAAAGGTGTGGTTTCTAAGTCACTCCCCTTTATGTGCTTCATTTTGAAAAGCAAACTGGACAATAGGCACTAGCACCACTGTTCCGGCTAACGAATTCAAAGCTTCATGCCTCCTTTGACTACGCAGGCATGTTGAAGGCAGCGCAAGATGTCTGACATATGGTGCTAAGCCCCCCAGCCCTCAAAGCTTTGCTAGGGCCAAACTGTTATTTTTTGCTCATCTAACTCACTCCCGGACCCCGTCACAACAGGAGAAGGAGAGCAAGGGTCAAACCAGGCTGACAGGATTTATGCCCTACCAGGACAGTTGGAAAGAGGGAGATGTGTAGAATTATAGAAGATGTTTGTATGCCTGTTACAACTCATTTTGCTACATGGTGAAAGTCACAGTTATAATCTATGAGTCATATAAAAATGGGTTTCATAGGCATCTTCTTCCATATTTACATTTCTCCATCCATGCTTAAATCATCATAAATAAGAGGTTTAAGGATAGGTCTTCTTCCTTTTAAAGATGTAAAATTTTCAAGTTTGTAATATCTTGTTTTATTTTTTTTAACTTACAATCAAATTGGTAAAAGGAAGCATCTTTCAGAAGAGTTCTCAGCAACAATATTTACTGTCAACCTTACAATTCATAATAAAGAATCATAGAATCATAGAATCATAGAATGGTTTAGGTTGGAAGGGACCTCAAGGATCATCCAGCTCCAAGCCCCCGCCATAGGCAGGGACACCTCCCACTAGAGCAGGTTGCTCAAGGCCTCATCCAGCCTGGCCTTAAACGCCTCCAGGGAGGAAGCATCCACAACCTCCCTGGGCAACCCGTTCCAGTGTCTTACCACCCTCACTGTAAAGAACTTCCTCCTAACATCCAGTCTAAATATCCCCTCCTGCAGTTTAAACCCATTCCCCCTCGTCCTGACATTACTAGACCTAAAGGAAAATGAAAAACCTAATTAATAAAGGGACACTCATGGTTACTTAGTTCTTATGAAGTAATCATATTAAATGAAACAAAACAACAAAATAAGTCCGCTTATTATTATTTCTCTGTTTTAAATAGCTTTGTATAGACCTTCAGCTTACAAACATAGTGTTATTTGCATTACATAAGCAAGATTCAACTTAGCAGAAAATCCACTGGCTAAAGTTTCATTTTTGTGTTCAATGATTTCATGAACTTGTGGAACTCTGTCAAACTGGCACAAACATCTGATAGCACAGCTTGAATCTGTGCAATATAGATACAAATTATGTCTAAGCAGCATCCTTAGCAAAAAGACTATTTGCTGGAAGGAGTCTTTTTTATGAGAACGGCTGTTTGGGTTTTGTGTTTTGAAAATGACTACTTTTACATATTTATTCTGAAATGATATGCAAGACATTGGAATGTCTTTTTTGTTCAGTTTTTTGGGTTGGTTTTATTTTCATCCATCTGGTTTAAAAATATGCAAGTAAGATTAAAGAAACAAAAAGCACAGTGTGCAATTAAGCAACAAGTTGTAAATTAGCAAGATGTTTAAACTGGAAAGTAATCATTTGTAGATAAAATTGAAGAGAATGATGTGACAAGAGTTAACACAGAGTGAAAAAAAACAATATTATCATAATATTTGAAAAACATCTGTTCTTTTGGGCAGACAATGATGTGGGGTACTGCAGAAAGATATCTCTGATGTTTGTTCTAAGCTGAAGGAAGATAAGGGAGGGAGAAGTTAGTATTAGCACAAATTATTTCAGACATGTCTGAAGGCAGACAGAAAGATTAAGCAGGTCTATGGCAAATGCAATTAAACTTTCAGGTACAATACACGCCTTATTGAAAAGGCTGACACAAATCTCAATGAGGAAAAAACAAGATACTTCCCTTTGCTTCTGGGCCAAGAAGGAGAAAGACACAAAAAAACCTTCCCAAACAAGAGAAAACAAGAGTAAGAAGGATGGAGGGTCATTGCCTTAATTCTGAAAATTCTTGGGCTAGTGTTCAAGTGATTGTCTATTCTTGAAAAATTACAAGACTTGATCTTTGCCCTTCCAGTTTTTAGCTTTGATTTTTCATCTTTTTTTTTTTTCCCCCTCTCTTCATGAATTTCTTGTCATTTGATGGACACTTACCCGCATCTCAAGTTTCTCAGTGCTTCACACAACTATCAGTATCAGTGGCGGACCATGACAAATTTGACCTGGCCTTGATACATAAAATTAAATATACTGCCCTATGCCACGCACACAGTGGAAGACAGATCTCTAATATGATTTCAAAATTTCACTTTAGCCACTTTTCATTTTGACTCATTTTAACATGTCATGGTACTTGTATTATTTTAAATCTGCGTATTGTAAAGTGTTTCAAACATATGCTTATGAAACTTTCTCCCTGTTTTGATATCCTCAGTATTGGCAGAAAAGATATTAATGAACAGAGATTAAACAACCCAGCCCTACCTCTTCGATATTCTTAGCTGAAACATAAATGCACTCTGTGACAAGGTTTGCCATCCAATATTGGACATTTGAAGTCAAAACACAGGATGTCGAGAGAAGTACATACATACACATAAAAGGTTACAGAAAACTGGCAACTGCAAGATCTGCCCTTATCACTCATTAGTTTAAAACAAACTACATAATCCTTCTCCTCTAAAAGTGAAAGGTTAAAAGGTTGAGGACATTGCTTGCTTCTTGAGCTTTACTTTCTGGTTTAATACTGGTTGGATCAGAATTAGCAGGGGATATTTTTGGTTAGCTCTGGCCATCAATCCAGTGGGACAATAAAAAATAAAATATAAACAAGAGAAAATGCTGCATTGCAGAGATATCTTGAATGCAAGAGGAAAATATTTTATGGAAAGCAATAAAGAGATCAAATAAATTCTCTACAATAATCTATGCAATTCTTCCATGATTCACTTAAGTTTTCATAAGTTTTCATAGGAGACCAATCTAAATATTCCCTTGCCATGACTTTCTAGGCAAAAATTTTCCTTAGTTTTGAATTGTCCAAATTCCCAAGATGCCTATAGCGCCTTTGCAGTTTATCAGTCTATCAGTTATGATTATATAAACCAATAAGTATTTTTCAACAGAAAGTCTATGGGGTTTAAGTGTCTTGTTTTAGAAAACATTAAATTTCAGATGTTGATCACGCAATATAAATATGAGGAAAAAGATCGAAGCATAATAATTCTTTTCAATGACATTTTGGTATTTTCCTTGTAAAAAAAAATATTTTGCCAGCTGCAAAATGAAACATTCTTTATACATGGGGGTTTACAGTTAATGTTGTAATTTCCTAGAGGTCTTGTAGCCAGTACTTTTTGATGGAATAACAGAATCACAGAATGTTCATGGTTGGAAGTGATCTCCAGGGAATATCAAGGCAAAAACCCTGCCAGAGCAAGATCACCTAGAGCAAGTCACACTGGAATGCATCCAGGTGTGTCTTGAATGTCACCAGATAAGGAGACTCCACAGCCCTTCTGGGCAGTGTTCAGGTGTTCCATCACTGTCACCATAACAAAGTGTTAGAAAGGGTTTTGGTCCCCCAGAATCATATGCAAATGAATATACTTAAAATGTATGCATTTTCTAAGAAGTATACATTGTTCAGTGCAAACAACCATAAATGATTTTTAAATGAATAAATAAATAGCTTACATACTCTGTTGTCCACATTACACAGGAGAAACAAATGCAATATGAAGTAATGTCAAAAATTATGAGCAAATTCTAGATTTTGGGAAGAGTGTTGCTAATAAAACCTGAATGCTAGAGAAAAAAAAAATAAATGCAGGAATCATCTTGTGTGTACAATAGAGTAACTTGCAACCGCAGAATAGGCACTTTTTAAGATTTTTTTTTCCATCTTTGTAAATTATATATATTCCCAATAGAATAACAGTAGAGTACAAACTTCCAGAAATCTCACAAATAGTAGCAAGTGCACAGTTAAAAGACTGAAACCATTTTTTTTTTGGTAGTAGATTAAATGTAATTAAACTTCATACAGCTGCTCAGCAATATGCATGCTATAAAATAAAGAAGTAGGAAAACCAGCAGTGTCATACTTTGGTGCAAAACCACAACATGTATGTTGTAAAAGCTTGTTTCAGGGGCATTTTGGTGTTATTTTTAACTCCTTTGATTTACCAAGATAAGTTGTTTCAAGATGCAGTCAAAGCCCATAACAAGGTGCGAATGTAATGCTGATCCTGATTGAGAAGAATTTTGGATTAAACAGTTTCCTGAGATTCCTTCTGTCCTGAAAAATTCCATGATTCATAACACTGAGAAAATCTGGGAGGAGGATGGGCAACTGATTTCTTTAAAACCTGAAGCATAAAACATTTTAATATAAGAATGACTTGCCTATACTTTACCAATTGTGCCTGTGCTCAGGAATCAGACATTTATCCATATAAAGTAAAAAGAAATGTGAATCAACTGGAAAAAAATGGAGCAAGAGTGGAAGTAAAAAGAGACTAAACTAAATGGAGCAAAACTGGAAATAAAAAGAGACTAAACTATAATGAGTCTACAGATAAAATAAAACAAACAACTTGGTTTAGATGGAACAATAGTGTCATGGAGGGGCTGTAGGCCCTAAAATAGGCTTATTTCTATTCCTCGCTTTGCTTTTGCCCTGTCTGGACATGCTCGCATACCCCAGACAGAGGTAAACACGTTGAAGACACATTGTGGGGACAATGGGCTTGGCGCCACACTGTCTGGTCTGCTCAGACCCATGGGGTAGTCACCTTGCATAAGCTCACGCGTTGGGCGTGTGGCTTGCTCGTGCTCTTCCCATATTTGGGGGTACAGGACCTGTGGGCCTTTTCAAATATGGTATGTCCCTGCCTGACAACAGAAGCCTACTGGACAGTGCTATGGCCGACAAACCCATCCATCTCCATACATTGCTTATAAATGGGGCAATCTAAGTAAACAAGGCACCCTCCTTTGCCTTTGGGACACCCCCTCCTTTGCCTTGGGGACCTTCCTTTTGCCTTTGGGTTTTGCCTGTTGCCTCCTGTTTTCGGCTTTCACCACTCTCTTCATTCTCATCCCGTCTGACTTCTGCCTGAGGCTACTGCCTTTGTCCCATGACGACCTGCAGCGATTCAGCCTGATCTTCTCAGACAGCGCGCCCCAGAACTCGAAGAACTGTTATCCCCACGGGGATCAACTCCGTGACTGCCTTCACCTCATTTTGGGGACCATAGATACCAAAACTCTGATTTGTGAGTACTTAAACTCTCTTATTCAAGTTGCAAAGGACCTTTATTGACTCCACCAGTGGCACTTTCTGCCACAAGACTCTCTGATTTGAGCAATTGGAGCTTCTCTAAAACCTATACCAAATTGTTTAATTCAACTGTAAATAGACATTCTGTAGAGTGATTTCACTAACAGTGTACAAAGAATATGTGTGGGTTTATTGTATATAAGTTTGGGGAAATTTTTTGTATAAATTAATAAATTATTTAATAACAATCAAATCGGCCTCAAATCTCCCCAAAATTCAAATTAAACCCCTTTACAACAAGTAGAGAATGGGATTCTATATGATAGAACCTGGAAATGGGAAGTGAGCACCAGTAGGAGAGCAAGAGGTTGCAGAACCATAAAGAGCAAAGAAGACTTTGAGATAAAGACAAAGAACTGTTAAAAGAGAAAGGTACAGCTGACCAAATCAAGTGTAGTGAAAGACAGTAAGCAGAGAAATTCCGTTAGATAAATTACTTGAGATTAGCACAACAAGTAAAACAAAGTTGGAACAGGTTGCCCAGGAAGGTTGTGGAGTCTCTCTGTCTGGAATTATACAAGACCCACCTGGATGTGCTCCTGTGTGATCTGGTATAGGTGATCCTGCTCTGGCAGGAGATTGGGCTAGATGATCTTTTGAGGTCCCCTAAAGCCCCTGACCTTCTGTGATTCAGTGATTCTGTAAAGTTGAAAAAAAAAAAGTGTTTTTTAATACACACATACACACATATATGGATTTTTAAAAAATAAATAAAAATCTAGCATTTGCAAAAGTAACAATTCTTGGAGACATTGATTAATATCTTCTAAAATCTGCAATGGCACCCACGAGTTCTAGTATCCCAGTATTACTGGTGAAATATGGAGTAATTAGAGAAATTATGTCAAAGCATCAGAGGCAGAGATTAAGATGGTTTGAGATGGTTTTGTCAAAAACAGAGTGTAAAATATTAAGAAGGGTGTGTAGTTAAGCTGAATAAGGAAAGACACTATTTTTGTCTAGTGACTGATGATGGTATTAATTAGAAATAATTTTACACTTTCTAATCCATGGTCACAAATTAAAAGTTAAGATTAGAAGAGTTTTAGAGAAACGTAAAGAAAAATGTATCCTAAATTTGTTGTTTCTAAAGATCAAGTATAAAAATACCTTAACTGAAGTTAATTTAATTAAACTCATATCCTCCCTACCAATTAGTCTTGAACTCTCTGCATCAGTGAAGTTTATATTTTTGGATAAATTCACAAGATTGAGAATGGAATTTAATTTAGATGGAATACAAAATCCAATAATGATTTTATTTGTAATTTTTTCTAGATCTAAGCTAAGATACAGGAACTTTTCTCTGGAGTGCTAAAATTCTGACTCCTTGGAGACTGTGCTAGTTTGAGCCTAGCTAGAATGTTTTGGCGAGAAGAACTAGATAATAGGATGAGAAATTAAAACAATGGTGATGTCTACTTCATTCACAGTCTTGCTGAGATGTGTAGAAAGGAAAAGCAAAACATTAGATAAAGTCACTTTACTTGGGCACTTCACTCTGGGCTGTGCTCTCAGCTCTTTGCCTGCTGGGGAGCTGAGGCTGCTGGCTGAACTCCATCTTGCTTTCTAACCTCACCCTCCATTTGCTTTGCTGATTCACTTTGCTTCTTAAGCCTCTTGGCCAAACCTCCATTCTTCCTTGGGACTGGGGTAAGGTTGAGAGGGNGGCATATATCTCAGAAATGTTGTGTAATCTAGAAGGAGAAACAGATTTTGTGGTATGAGCATATTCCTGTCCAAGCTGAGTCACAAAATATTTTCTGAACTTAATCATTAACATGAAATTGTCAATTATTTATTTATTTACTTTCTTATTTATTTATTAATTGTGTCATGGATACTAGCCTGAACTAGCTCTCAGGTTGCTTTTGCCATACTGAGGTCACTGCACTCATTAGCAAACCCTGAATACTTGAGTCTTTGAAATGAGTGTTTAAACATCTACAAGGGTGAACTCCAATGCAATAATCTCAACATTGAACGCTTCAGTCCTGTTTCCTTGTTGCAAAACTCTTTATGATATCTTTGAGTTCTGCTTTAGAAATCCAAGTTGTTTCTACACAAGATTTTATACAGTATGCCATGCAACTAAGCAGCATGTGACATTGAAGAAATGTTTCTTATTTTCCCTCAGCTAACAGGGAAAAAAAAGTTTGAGGACAGTGGTTCTTTCAAGAAGCAAATTACAAAAAACAAAACAAAACAAAACAAAACAAACAAAAAAACAAAACAAAACAAAAAAAAAAACCAGTAAACGCTGGGTGCTATAACATCTCATCACTTCTGAATTCAAGGTTGTGCTTTTTTTGCTCAGAACTAATAGTTTCAATTAAGCAGTGTTCCCATTCTTGCATAAATATCCTCACATAAGTTGTCATATTACTTTTTAATATCAGACTGGAGATTACACATCTCCTTGACTATAAAAAACAGCTGTGTTTTTAGGTAGGAAAAGATATCAAGAACAAAAACCATTTTTATACTGTCTGCCAAAAATGCTCCAAGCGTACTGGGGGGCACTAGTAGTCATTTTATTGCAATTGCTGATAAAAGAGCACTATCAAATATCATATACTTCAATATTTGCTGCAAAATCTGAGGATCTCTGAAGCTGAAATCTGTAAAAAAAAGAAGACTGTACATTGTAACTGTAGCAACTCGTTGTGTTAACAGTATATTAAAATACTTGTGTTTTTCAAATACACAATTACCACTACTTTAACCACCTTTATGCTGGTTTTCACAGTTCATGTATCAATTAATGCCATGCAAGGTATTTTTGCTATAGCTTTTAATTATTCTAGTGCCTTATGGCCAGGAACCCCCACAAGCTATTTTGCACACTAATAGCCTTTCCTTGCTGGTAAAAAAAAAAATAAAAAGGGGGTGGGGTAGAATTAAATCTGGAGAAAGAGGTATACAGCAAGGCAAAAAAACCCCAGAAATGGAATAATGTGCTTCTTGTACTCAGCACTCACAATGCATGGATAATTCACACCTCCAGGAAAGGCAAAATTCTACAGGTCATCAGAGAAAATGTCAGTATTACACTCAAATATTAATACAGACATACTGATTCACAGATATCCTGTTTTCCAGAGCTTGCAAGACATGTATTGTTCCCGGGTGAGAGCAGCAGAATGTTCACACTGCAATGGATTGGTCCCCAAAGTATTGTGCTAGTAAAAAAAAAAAAAACAAACAGAAACAAACAGACAAACTTTTTTTTTTTTCATCACAAAACCATGAAGATCTCTATTTAGGATTACCTGCTCTTTTCCTAAATAGTAAAATTTCAAAAAGATGATAGCTGAAATGAGCACATTAAGTAAAATGCAACTTATCAACCAAAATTATGAGACATTACTATTTTTTTGTTGTTGTTTAACATGTGTTTAAAACTTAATAACAAAATAAAATACTAATGCTTGGAATTATAATATTGCGTTCCTTTCAGGTATTTTAGAATGTATTACTAAGTCAATTTGGACTAAATGTATTCAAGTGTGTTAAGTACAGCTATCACCCAGTTTATAAAACAGGAAAAGCAAGCAACATTTGAAGTTGTCTGAGACAACAGAGAGGTTTCGGCAGAGCTAGGATCAAAGACCCTCCTGTGATATAACCTGCAACCCGTCTTGTTAGCCTCATCTAATCCAGCCAATTGTCTAGATTTTAATCACCACCACAGAGTGATGATTTAGTGGTCTTAAGACAAAGAATTATCAGATCTGTGACAAGCTGTTCTGCTCCGCAGCAGTTAGCACACTCCACTCTTTACCAAGAGGCCATGTCAGGACTAGAATATGAAATAAGATAGTGCCTGTGAAGTGCTCCCTTATAAAATTATCGAGATGACATCCAGCAGGAAATGAGCAGTCATTTGACCATTACTATGTCAAATTACTTATAGAACAGGAGCAAATTACTTCAAACAAATGACTACCCGGGGAGAAGGCTCAAGTCTTTTTAGCTCTCCTGGTAAATCTGTACCTGACATTGAAGACAACTGGCAAGGTTTCACTGCACACCTTCTAAGACTCTCAGGAGGACAGGATAACATTTTTGGCAGGAGCTCCTGACAAAAACATGTTGAGTGGGATGATCAAGCAGCTTTAAAGCCAAAATGCAATTTCCTCACTGATCCTGCACATTATAATATCATCTTGGCTGCACCCTGAGTCCTTTTTTCAGGCAGCAAATATCTCCTTAGGGAAAAAGCATGCATCAAACAGTACTAATAATCATGTTTTTACTGTCTCAGGGACCATTTCATGGATGAGGAAAGCTTACTTCAGTAAGACCTTGGTTCCAGCAAAGCTCATAAGCTTGTACTTAACATCAACCATATGAACATTTACACTGAAGTCTCAGAATAACTTGTACTCAAAGCTTAACGTATGCTTGAGTTAGTTTTATCTCAATAAAAGAAAAAAAAACCCTGATGTTAATATCATATTAGTCCAAACAGAACAAATTACCAAGGTTGTTGTGTCAAATAGGGAATGCCATGAGAAAGTGATAGAATGGATGCAGTCAGAAAACACTTAGAAACTCTACTTTCTTGCTTAGCAAATGAAAGCTGCAATTCTAGAGGCATTTGCACAGACCAAATGGGGGATTATATGCACATTTACATGTATGTAACACCAGATTTTGCACACAAGTCAGGCATATTAGCTTCTCTAATTTTTAATTCCATGAAAGTATACTCTGGTTGGAATTCTGTCTAAGGAGCTCAGATTCATACAAAACAGCACAGAATAACTTGTAGTGATTTTGCTGTGAAAAGCTAAATGTCTTACTAACAACAGACTAACTCTCCTTTACAATCACAAATTGAGGAATGACATTCACAGTCACATTTTCAGAACTGATTTAAAGTATTATAGCAGTATTAAAGTATTATATCATCTTTCATGCCAAGCTTTAGAGTATTGACAGGGCTATTCAGTGTGACTTTTGCACATAGAACTGCCTAGTGCATTTGTTTCCTTTAATATTCAGCAGAAGCCCTGTGCCCATATCTGAGTGAAGTTAATACTTGGAACTGTAATTCTATACTCCTACACTGATGCTGAAACAATGTGTTCTAATCTACAAAGCATATCCATTTTCATAAAAGATAATATATATCTCCAAGGGTTTTCCTAATTACATTAGCCCATTTAAACCTCAAATTACTGCAGTGAAAATGTGTATTCTTTAACGGATCAAACAGAGCAGCTTCCAGAAGCAGATGAAGGTACTTAATTCAGTTTGCAGTTTCATTAATGCACACTTCAAAATAATTTAGGGACATACTCAATAGGGGCAATTCCCCTATGGTTTTATTAGATATGTCTTTAGCTTTTATTCATTATCATTATTTAGTGCTATTTCAAAGGTAAAGCATTATTTTGCAACTTCACATTGTATTTGTCTGATGCATAGTAGGGTATGTACTGATTTATTTTCAAACTGATTTATTTGCAAAGTCAATGACAACATTTCAGATAAAATGATCATTACTGCAATGCACCTTTGTCTTACATTTCTTTAAGAAAATGGTTGCTTGGAATTTTGTTTCTTTTCATGTAGATATTTTGCTTGACTACTGTTGATCTCCATCCTTGGATCCACTTAAGCCTTTTACAACCCTGAAAACATCCAGCAGTTATAAAGACCCTGGGATGCTGCTTGTCAGCACTGAATCCTACAGTGAAGAGAACTTTATACCTACATTTTAAGGTAGCTTGGATTTATTTCTCTAGAAAAGGCAATAATCCCGTAGTTAGTGAAGATTTCACATTCATAAATTCTTCACAACCTCATTCCTGGCCATAAAACCTCATAAAACCATTCAGATTTATGTTCTGATTCAGCACAAAAGTTTGAGAACTGATTTCATTGTCAGGATTGCAGAAGTTGTGAGAAGAGTGGAATGACCAGAAGTCTTGAAAACCAGATGAGTAAATTTTCAGCCCCTAAATGTATATGTGTGTTTGGCTTCAGATATATGCAGGTAAATCCAATGTAAAAAATTAAGTCAATACAAGAAAGCAGCCAATTTTCCATAGGAAAAGAAGGTTGGATGTTCAACTCCTACATGTCTTTAGCAGCAATGGGATTTCAATAGAAAAGGGATCCTAAGAGCAAGGATTTGCTCAAATAATTAAATTAAATACATTACCTTTACTCTTAGCTGACCAATTTATAGAATCATAGAATCAGAATCATAGAATGGTCAGGGTTAGAAGGGATCTCCAAAGGATCATAGAATCATAGAGTATTACGGAATCATAGAATCAACCAGGTTGGAAAAGACATCCAAGATCATCCAGTCCAACCTAGCACCCAGAGCTATCCAATCAACTAGACCATGGCACTAAATGCCACATCCAGGCTTTTCTTAAACACCTCCAGGGACAGCGACTCCACCACCTCCCTGGGCAGCCCATTTCAATGGCAATTCACTCTCTCTGTCAAGAACTTCCTCTTAATATTCAGCCTATACCTCCCCAGGCACAACTTGAGGCTGTGTCCTCTTGTTCTGTTGCTAGTTGCCTGGCAGAAGAGACCAGCCCCCACTTACCTACAGCCTCTCTTCAGGTAGTTGTAGACA
>WAAF01002504.1:0-10574 GCA_013400475.1 Tricholaema leucomelas
GGTCCCTTCCAACCCTGACTCATTCCATGATAATGTGTTGAAGCAAAGCCTGGATGAGGCCCTTAGTGCCATGGTCTGGTTGACTGGATAGGGCTGGGTGCTAGGTTGGACTGGGTGAGCTCGGAGGCCTCTAACAACCTGGTTGATTCTATGATTCTAAGAAGGGCTTGACTTGAAATCCTGCTGCTGAATTACAGTCTCACAGTATCATCAGGGTTGGAAGAGACCTCACAAATCATCAAGTCCAACCCTTCACCACAGAGCTCAAGGCTAGACCATGGCACCAAGTGCCACGTCCAATCCTGCCTTGAACAGCCCCAGGGACGGCGACTCCACCACCTCCCTGGGCAGCCCATTCCAGTGTCCAATGACTCTCTCAGTGAAGAACTTTCTCCTCACCTCAAGCCTAAACTTCCCCTGGTGTAGCTTGAGGCTGTGTCCTCTTGTTCTGGTGCTGGCTGCCTGAGAGAAGAGAGCAACCTCCTCCTGGCCACAACCACCCCTCAGGTAGTTGTAGACATCAATGAGGTCTGCCCTGAGCCTCCTCTTCTCCAGGCTAAACAATCCCAGCTCCCTCAGCCTCTCCTCGTAGCGCTGTGCTCGAGGCCTCTCCCCAGCCTCGTTGCCCTTCTCTGGACATGAATTATCACAGTAATGCTACCAATGAGTACAACTTCCCTGAATTCATGCTCAAAACATACCTTTAACTTCACAGTCTGCACTGACTTCCCAGTGACTGATTCCACCAGTGGGTGCTAAACTGTTTGACTGGCTGCAAACTTCCCATCTCAGCTCCTTCTTTGTTTTGAAATGTGTTTTGTTGAAGGGTTTTGCTGCAAATGTAAATAAATCCACTCAGAATTAAATGGGAGGTTTCCATAGTTGCATCCTGTTGCTTTGTGTCTGCTTCCTACCTCGGAGCCCACAGGTATTCCCTGGAAGTGCCACTTGTGCCGTCTGGAGTCAGTTGCTTTTAACTTCTGTCAGTCACTCATACCTGTAATTTTGATAACAGCCAAACCTATGGAATTAATCTGCTTGCCTTGAGTAAATTCTAAACCATTCAGACATACAGGGGGAAAAAAAACAATCCAAGGAGAAGTTTTCTTCACGCTGCAGTGGTTTCTCTGTGTGTTTGTTGTCTTATGTCTTGTCTACAGTTGGCAGTAGGTTTCTGGCTGTAATTGGTTTAATGCAGAGGGATTGATGATTGATTGATTGATTTTGCTGTATGTTGGTTTTCTTCTTGAGAACTTGCTGTTACTTTCATATAATCAACCAGGTTTGAAGAGACCTCCAAGCTCAGCCAGTCCAACCTAGCACCCAGCCCTAGCCAACCAACCAGACCATGGCACTAAGTGACCCATCCAGGCTTTGCTTCAGGGATGGAGACTCCACCACCTCCCTGGGCAGCCCATTCCAATGCCAATCACTCTCTCTGCCAACAACTTCCTCCTAACATCCAGCCTAGACCTCCCCTGGCACAGCTTGAGGCTGTGTCCCCTTGTTCTGTTGCTGCTTGCCTGGCAGAAGAGACCAACCCCACCTGGCTACAGCCTCCCTTCAGGTAGCTGCAGACAGCAATGAGGTCTGCCCTGAGCCTCCTCTTCTGCAGGCTGCACACCCCCAGCTCCCTCAGCCTCTCCTCACAGGGCTGTGCTCCAGGCCTCTCACCAGCTTCATCATTCTTCTCTGGACATGTTCCAGCATCTCAATATCTCTCTTGAATTGAGGAGCCCAGAACTGGACACAGCACTCAAGGTATGGCCTGACCAGTGTTGAGTCCAGGGGCAGAATAACTTCCCTTGCACTGCTGGCCACACTGCTGCTGAACCAGGCCAGGATGCCATTGGGATGAAACTGTTTCCACTGACTAATGAGAGTAGGAAAAGTGAGACTGCAGTTTCTAGCAGATGACCCTTTAATAAGATGTATGTAATTGGATAAGACTTGCAATAAATATTGGGCATCTGTTTGGCTTCATAAAAATAATGAAGAGAAACAGCAACAGAAAAAAATCTTAAATGAACAAAACCTCTTCAGTTCCTTGATTTAATGCTCCTATTGAAACAGAAAGGATGGGTAAGATTAAAAACCCCAGCCCTGAACCCTTTGAGGAAGGTATCTAAAGTGATTAAGGTTTTATTAGTATCCTTCATGTCCAAAAGGAGCTGAACTTTCTCTTCATCCTCTATATCCTTTGAAAATCTCTCCAAAATCTTCTGAACTTTTGTATTTTAAGATGCTCTTTACTCTTTAAGCCAGGCTTGAGAGAGCAGAGGATAATTACTGCCATTAAAAACAAAGAAAAGAAAAACCTGTGTTTTCTTGGAGTAAAACTTGTGGAGGCTCTCAGGGCTGGGATGAGAAGAGGCTGCTGGGTCTTTGAGCAAGAAGTTGTAGTCATCTAAAACCACCGGGAGAAAAGGAGGATCCTTACCATAGACCAGCATCAGCTGCTGCTGTTGTGTGACACTTAGAATCCTAGAATCAGTCAGGGTTGGAAGGGACCTCAAGGATCAGCCAGTTCCAACCTCCCTGCCATGCCCAGGGACACCCTACCCTAGAGCAGGCTGCCCACAGCCTCAGCCAGTCTGCCCTTAAACACCTCCAGGGTTGAGACCTCAACCACCTCCCTGGGCAACCCATTCCAGCCTCTGACCACTCTCATGATGAACAGCTTCTTCCTGGCACAACTGCAGACTGTGTCCCCTTCTTCTGTTGCTGTTTGCCTGGCAGAAGAGCCCAACCCCAGCTGGCTACAGCCTCCCTTCAGGTAGTTGACAGCAATGAGGTCTGCCCTGAGGCTCCTCTTCTGCAGGCTGCACACCCCCAGCTCCCTCAGCCTCTCCTCATAGGGTTTGTGTTCCAGTCCTTTCTCCAGCTTTGTTGCCCTTCTCTGGACACCTTCCAGCACCTCAACATCTCTCTTGAATTGAGGAGCCCAGAACTGGCTTTTGTCCTTTTTAACAAAGTGCTCTCCTTTTAAAACTGAGTAAAGTTAATGTGCATGGTTTGAATGTACATCTGGAGCCCCACTGAGCTATTCTGGACTCAAGATGATGTGAAAGTGAACATGGAGGGATTCTGTTTTCTTTTCAGTGACTTTAACATATGTAAGGAAATGCAGAGTTAAGTTATTATCCTTGTTACATTAGCAATGTGAGGTGGTTTAGAATAGAATAGAATCAAGCAGGTTGGAAGAGACCTCCAAGATCATCCAGTCCAACCTAGCACCCAGCCCTGTCCAGTCAACCAGACCACGGCACTAAGTGCCTCATCCAGGCTTTTCCTGAACACCTCCAGGGACAGTGACTGCACCACCTCCCTGGGCAGCCCATTCCAATGCCAATCACTCTCTCTGTGAAGAACTTCCTCCTAACATCCAGACTGCACTTCCCCCAGCACAACTTGAGATTGTGTCCCCTTGTTCTGGTGCTGGTTGCCTGGGAGAAGAGACCAACCCCACTTGGCTACAACCTCCCTTCAGGTAGTTGTAGCCAGCAATGAGGTCTGCCCTGAGCCTCCTCTTCTCCAGGCTAAACAACCCCAGCTCCCAGGTTCTCTTATCAAAGCCTGCTCTGGTAGGGGGGTTGGACTAGATACATCTTTTGAGGTCCCCTCCAGCCCCTGACCTCCTGTGATGAGGATTATGTCCAAAACAGGTGTCACAGGAAGGTTATTCCTTGCAGTTCAGTGCCTGGGGTATGGCTCCTGTTTGTATTTGAGACAGCTTGTTCAGTGTCTTCCTGGCCTCACTTCTTCCCATCTGAAGGAAAACAAACACAGCCTCTTGGCAGCGATGGAATTAGTGTGTGGATTGTGTGTTTCCTGGCAAGAAAGGTTCATTAATTCTGTTACTGTGTTATAAAGTTTGTCAGACACAACCAAAAGCCTGGATTTAAATTCAGAATATCCTAAACTGCTCAAATGTTCAGCTCTGGTATTTCCCTCGGTGTACTTCTTGTGTCCATCCAAATCATGCTCCGAGAGGGGAGATGTTTTGGTTTACCACCACCAGTAGCTTGATCTAATGAGGTAGTAGGCTGGATGTTAGGAGGAAGTTGTTGGCAGAGAGAGTGATTGGCATTGGAATGGGCTGCCCAGGGAGGTGGTGGAGTCACCATCCCTGGAGGTGTTCAAGCAAAGCCTGGATGAGGCACTTAGTGCCATGGTCTGGTTGCTTGGCCAGGGCTGGGTGCTAGGTTGGACTGGATGAGCTTGGAGGTCTCTTCCAACCTGGTTGATTCTCTCTGAAGTATCTGAAGGTTATGAAGTGCTGAGAAGAACAAGCTGTAACATTACTGCTAAAATATTGTAGAATAGATCTCAAAACCTCAGGGTCAGGTCTTTGAGCTGCATTCCATCAGTTTGCCATGCTCTGAGCCGGGAAGGGATGCAGCCAGTGCTGGGGAGCCTGGCGCAGGCTGTGTTAAATTGACCGTGTGGGTGTTTTAACCTGAGATGGAAGATTAGGAAGTCACAGAAGTCTTTCAGACGTTTGTCTGCAGTGCATTAGGCATCTCATGACTGAACAATGAAGTTTTTAGCTTGGTTGGCAGTGAGGAGCAGCTCTGCCCACGGCAGCTTCCAGAGCTGGGGCTTGGTCGAGCTGGTCCTGGGCTCAGCGGATGGAGGCAGAACTGGCAGAACACAGTGCATGGTGATGACTGGGCTTGCAAGAGCAAAGCCATTGTGATTGCTCCTCATTTTAGAGAGGGTTTACTCACTCAGGACCTTAATTTTTCATGCTAGATGATGTGACAGAAGGCTCGAGCCAGGCTCTTCTCAGTGATGCCAGATGACAGCACAAGGGGCACTGAGTGGAAGCTGAGGCAGAGGAAGTTTTGTTTAAACATGAGGAGGAATTTTTAACCTGTGAGGGTGGCAGAGCACTGGAACAGGCTGCCCAGGGGAGTTGTGGAGTTTCCCTCTCTGGAGATATTCCAAACCTGCCTGGATGTGTTCCTGTGTGATCTGACCTAGGAGATCCTCCTCTGGCAGGGAGCTTGAACTGGATGAGCTTTGGAGGTCCCTTCCAGCCCCTGCCATTCTATGATTGGGATTCAGCAGGACTCTTGCAGCATTGGTTGGGGCAGTTACTGTGATTATCCAAAAGCTCTTTGCCTTCTGTTGGCATCCAGGATTCCAGCTGTATTACAAGACCAAATAAAACCCAAGATCTGCATTCTGGAGATCATATTCATCTTGTAACCCATCAGTTCATACAGCCTGCGCTGCTTCATCCTGCTCAGTCCTTCATTTCCTCACTAGGTAGTGCATCAGACTGAAGGCAGCCTCTTTATCTAAGGCATCTTCTTTCTGCAATTTGGGTCACTGCTGAATTAGATGAAAAATCTGAAGAACTAATGTTCAGTGTTCACAAGAAGCACTTGGGGGCTTTCACGTTGTGTTAGTTCTTTAATTGAAAGAGCTGTGCTGCTGCGCTTGTACACAGCTGCAAAACAAAGGGTAGCAGGCACCCAGAGTGGCTTTGTTATTGGCATAGAACATGTTAAGATCAGCAGATTTTTGAACTAAAGTGAAGTCAAACTATAGAAGTGATGGAGGGGAGAGGGGGGACAATCTGTGATTGTGGCTCATTCTTTTTTGCTGTTAGTTTCTTGCACCACTGCTTTCCCTGGATGACTTTGGGGTAATTACTCATTTATGACATGGGACAAAGATGAATGGCTTGGTGAAGTCTTAGCAAGGACTTCACCTGGTATTAGTGTATTGGTCTGATTTAAGCTTCCCAGAGGCTCAAATACCTAACAGAACAATACATTAATAGGATGCTTCCCCCTCTCTCCCCTTTTGGAAAGAAAAGAATTGGATGTAGAGAGGAAAAAGGGGTAAAACACCCAAATAAATAGGATCATAGAATCAACCAGGTTGGAAGAGACCTCCAAGCTCATCCAGTCCAACCTAGCACCCAGCCCTAGTCAATCAACCAGACCTGGCACTTTGTGCCTCATCCAGGCTTTTCTTGAACACCACCTGGGAAGGTTGACTCCACCACCTCTCTGGGCAACCCATTCCAGTGGCAATCACTCTCTCTGGGAAAGAGCTTTAGTCTTGCTTCAGTTTGGAAGTTAAAAGGAAAACTTTAAATAAGAGGTCTAGGGTAGGGTGTCCCTGCCCTTGGCAGGGGGGGTGGAACTAGATGATCCTCATGGCCCCTTCCAACCCTGACTGATTCTGTGATTCTAGGGGTTTAAGGTAAGGGGAGTTACAAAGAGGTTTAGAGAAGGGAAACAGGATGCAAAAATATATATACAACCAGATTGATGGCAGTGGATGGAGGTAGAGTCAGGAGGTGGTGGTCCCACCATGGAGTAGGATGGCCATGTGGCACAACAGGAGCATCAGGAATAAGAGTGGTGCTCTCAAAGAGAGAGAGAGAAAAAGAAAGCTCCTCTGTCTTTATAGGGGTTCTAGATAGGAAGTGGGAGTGAAATAACCACTGCACCTGGGGTCAGGTTCAGACCACCCCCAGGGAGGAGTCAGAAGGACCTGGGGTCAGGTTCAGACGACCTCCAGGAGGGTTAAGCCTTTACACCTGGACACAGAGATCTCTGTCTTCTATAAAAGTTGATAACTAACAAGTGGCTTGAAAGAGTGTTGAGTATTTCACAGTCTCAGGTTTTGCCAGGGGAGTTCCAGGCTGGATGTCAGGAGGAAGTTGTTGGCAGAGAGAGTGATTGGCATTGGGATGGGCTGCCCAGGGAGGTGGTGGAGTTGCCATCCCTGGAAGTGTTGAAGCAAAGCCTGGATGGGGCACTTATTGCCATGGTCTGGTTGACTGGCTAGTGCTGGGTGCTAGGTTGGACTGGATGATCTTGGAGGTCTTTTCCAACCTGCTTGATTCTATGATTGTGTGTATCTAAACAAATGTATGATAAGATATATATATATTAATATCTATTATATAAGCATTCTATATTCTATATAAATATATATCTATGATTTTAAAGGGATTTTCTCTTTATTTTTCTAACCAGCTGTACTGATAATATATTCAGCAAAGGAGAAAGACAAATATTGCTAAATCCCATTTTTTAATTATTCCTCTTCTTGGTCTCTGAAAATCTTCCCTCTCCCTGAGTTGAATCTCTTCCTAGTAAATTACTTTAAACAGTGCAGCTTATTTAACAACTGCAGTTGGTATCTAAAGGAGTTGTCTGTGTCAGAGGAGAGCCCTATTTCTGTTTCATGTGATTGCTGTGTTTAGTCTTGCAATGGACTGGTGCATGCCATGTGACAAACTCATTCATTGCTTGGTGTGGTGCAGCAAGCGCAAGTCAACCGCTGGTATGGGTCCCTTGGGGAAAGGCTGTGGCTTCACTCAACATGTGAAGCACAGGAGGCAGCAACATAAAAATTACTCCAGGCTGCTGTAGAGACCTTCAAGTTCTCCAGCACACTTGGAGAGCGATGCAGAGAGTGATTTCGTGCTCACTGTGCTGCTGTTGTAACTCCTTAAGCCAGCCGAGAATCAATTCTTGTTCAAACCTCAGTGACAAACCCCCAGAAGCAGAAACCCTGCAACAGGTATTGAGTGTCCACAGACCTGTTTCTCTGTTGCTGACAATTAGAGTTCTACCACTTATAGAATCATAGAACCATAGAATGGTTTAGGTTGGAAGGGACCTCAAGGATCATCCAGCTCCAACCCCCTGCCATAGGCAGGAACACCTCCCACTAGAGCAGGCTGCTCAAGGCCTCATCCAGCCTGGCCTTAAACACCTCCAGGGAGGAAGCAGCCACAACCTCCCTGGGCAACCTGTGCCAGTGCCTTACCACCCTCACTGTAAAGAACTTCCTCCTAACATCCAGTCAGAATCTCCCCTCTGCCAGCTTAAACCCATTCCCCCTCATCCTGACATTACCAGACCTTGTCAATAGTCCCTCCCCAGCCTTCCTGTAGGCTCCCTTCAGATACTGCAAAGCCACTCTAAGGTCTCCTGGAAGCCTTCTCTTCTCCAGGCTGCAGAGCCCCAACTCTCTCAGCCTGTCCTCATAGCAGAGCTGCTGCAGCCCTCTGAGCATCTTCGTGGCTCTCCTCTGGACTGGCTCCAGCAGTTCCATNGTCCCTCTGGATGGCATCCCTGCCCTCCAGCAAGTCAGCTGTGCCACACAGCTTGGTGTCACTTCCTTAGGAAGAATCAATTCTTGAATGCCAGGGGCTGGAAGGGACCTCCAGAGCTCATCCAGTCCAACCCCCCCTGCCAGAGCAGGATCACCCAGAGCAGATCACACAGAAATGTGTCCAGGCAGGTCTTGAATATCTCTAAAGAGGGAGACTCCACAACTCCCCTGGGCAGCCTGTTCCAGGGTTCTGTCACCCTCACAGTAGAAGAATTCCTCCTCATGTTTAAGCGAAACTTCCTCTGCCTCAGCTCCCACCCAGTGCCCCTTGTCCTGTCACTAGGCATCGCCCAGCAGAGCCTGGCTCCGGCCTCCTGCCACTCACCTTTACATCTTTATAAGCATTGATGAGGTCACCTCTCAGTCTCCTCTTCTCCAAGCTCCAAGCCCCAGTTCTCTCAGGCTCTCTTCATAAGAGAGCTATTCCATTCCCTTCATCATCTTTGTGGCTCTGTACTGGACTCTCTCAAGCAGTTCTATGTCCCTCTTGAACTGGAGTCCCAAAACTGGACACAGTGCTCCAGATGTGGTCTCATCAAGGCAGAGCAGAGGGGCAGGAGAACCTCTCTCAACCTACTAACCACAGCCCTTCTAATTCACCCCAGAATAGGCCCCTCCTGGCCACAAGAACACATTGCTGGCTCATGGTCCCATCAATTAGGATCTCCAAATCCTTTCCCCTTTCACTGCCTTCCAACAGCTCAGTCCCCAACTTATCCTGATCCTTGGGGTTGTCCTTGAAACCCGGGAACAGATTCTGTAGGCAGGACTATCCATACCTGGTGATGGTGGGTGCAGCTCATTGTGTCCTAATAGCTGAGCCACTGCTTTGAAGTGTGTTTAGGTGAGAAGATCAGCCCTGATTTTTATGGTGCTTAAGGGTTTTATGGTGTTTAAGACTTCTCAAATGTATCATGTGAGCTGTGAGAGCAGTCTTGGCTATTGCAAAAATGAGCCAAAAGATGCTGTGAGATACCCTTAGGGATGCTGTGCAGGTGGTAATTGGCAGTTAGACTCTTAGAAATGCATTTTCACTCTGCCTTTTAGCTTTGCAGCTTAGTTTGTTTCATTAAACAAATCCTGTGGTGTAGCAGAGCTGTTCCTGGCTATTGGAAAGGCTCATCCAACCTGGGATTTGTCCTTCCAAAATTGGGATTATAAAGATAATTGTTTTTAATAATCTCTTGGAGTTTTCTAATAACTCCAACCTGTAAAGTACTTTTTTTTGCTCTTAATTTAGTGGTAGGACAAGGGGCAATGGCTGCAAACTAGCAAAGAGATTTAGCTTGGATGTTAAGAACAAGTTCCTTACCATGAGGGTAGTGGAACACTGGAACAAGTTGCCTGGGGAGGTGGGCAACCAGCAGTGTGCACTTGCAGCCCAGAAAGCCAAGCAGAGCCTGGGCTGCAGCAGGAGAAGTGTGGCCAGCAGGGCCAGGGAGGTGATTCCCCCCTCTACTCCTCTCTGCTGAGACCCCACCTGGAGTACTTCATCCAGTTCTGGACCCCTATGACAAGAGGGATGTGGAGATGCTGGAGCCAGGATGATGCTCAGAGGGCTGCAGCAGCTCTGCTATGAGGACAGACTGAAAGAGTTGGGGCTGTTGAGTCAGAGTTGGAACTGGATGATCCTTGAGATCCCTTCCAACCAAAACCATTCTATGACTCTAACTTCCACCTGCTGCCCCTGGTCCTGTCCCTGGGCATCGCCGAGAACAGGCTGACTCCATCCTCCTGCCACTCACCTCATACATACTTATAAACATGAATGAAGTCTTGGAGAGACCAAATTGCCCTCTGTTGTGTGTCATACATCCCACCAGCCACATAGTGCATCCTCTGCTTGTTTGCTGTGAGGATGCAGGGAGTGCTCCTCGCCACATTCCTCCTTGTTTTCTCGTTTCCATTTAACATTTTCTCTCTCTGCAGCACTGCTGGAAGGACTGAGGCTGAGGGAGCAGCCTGCTAGATGCAGCCTGCCAGCACACAACTAGCAGTTAGTCTGGTTTTGCCACACACAAGACCTGTTTTGTTCTCTCCCTCCCTCCCTGTGCCTTCCCCTCACCCCGTCCCCAGACTGCTCAGAGAATGTTTGTCTCCAGCAAGTCCAGGGCTGGAAAAGATAGAAGCTCACAACCATATTATAAATACCACAGATCAAAATCACTCTGTCAAAACATGAAAATACCTCAATAATTTTCTGTTTAATTTTAACTGTCAGCCTCAAGACACCACTTGCTCTGTAGCTACTATGCATAATGTGTGCCAGCTCCTGTCTGCTTCCACCCTTGTTAAAATGTAAAGCAACAAATTCCCTGGCAGCCTCTGCAAGGCAAAGTAATGCAACTTTCATTACAAGAAGGTGGGGAACATAATGTGACTTCTCAACAACTGCAGTAAGGGATGTGAAGCTATTAACTGCT
>WAAF01002509.1:0-13501 GCA_013400475.1 Tricholaema leucomelas
AAAAAAAGCTTGAGTGAAATCTTTTATTCACTTCTTCTGAATTGTGTTCATGGTCCAAACATTCGAGAAGCCCCATGATGATGTTGGCGTAGACTGTTGCTAAGAACAGCTTCCAAAGGAGAGCTGAGCACTTAATGCCACTCTCAAGTTTTGTAAACAGAAAATGGAGTTGCATGGAAATGCCAAATATATCCTAAATAAATATTTGGAATTTGCATATCATAGGGAAGTGTCTGCTGTAGAGAAGTTGATTATAATGAGATTTATTACACAGGGAAAACATTTTTATATGCTGATTCAATTAGCTTTGAAAACTTGCAGTAGTGTGCCAGAGTTGCTTATTGCCGCTATTTACTTCCCAGGCAGCAAATTCGTTGACTGTGTTGGGGGACAAGTCATCGGGCTGGAGTGAAAGCGTGTCTCTGGATACACCCTGGTGCTCGGTTTCCTTGCAGTAAGGGTTATGCCATCAAGTCTTTGAGCTTCAGCTCTTTCAGGGCTTGTTCCTACACTTTTTCCAAGTTTTGCTATCTAATTTAGTCAAACTGGAATGAAAACTGGTATCTCGTGGAGTTTTCAGAGCTCGATTAAATATTTTCAAATAGCATATTATTGCCACTAGAGTTATTAATTAATGCCAGATCCAGTGCCTTTTGAAAATAGTGTGGCTTTTTTAAGGGTCTGGACTTCAGACCACATAGTCAAAGACAAGGAGGTATGTAAATGTAATGTGATTCCCTTGTCCAAGATGAATGCATGCTTCTGATCGTAGCAGCATGAAATATTTAGATCCTGGTTTAAAGCACTTCAACTGCTATTTTAGCATTAAGCGTATGAGATGTCAGTCAGACTTTGAGCTTAGAGTTAGCTGTGAAGCTGAGAACTCAGTAATCAAGAAAGTTCTACAAGCAGCGCTTAAGAATTTCCTTTTGATGAAGAAATATTTTCAAATAAATTTTCCTCCCTGATTTTCAAATGCTGAACTCGTGGTTGGCTAGGTCACTGGAACTGCTCTCCTTCAGAATTACTCACTCAGAATAATAAGACTCTTTATATAAAGTGGCCTATTATCATAAATGAATAAAGCACAACCTCTTAAGCAAGTGGAGAAGATTGTGTGAAGAGTAGATCTCAGTCACGTACAGTATCTCCTTCTAACAGAGGGAATTTTCGTGATTATAGTACTTCGAAAAATCTCTTACCTTAATCTTTGCTAAAATTACTTGACTTATGTCATAAATCACTTCTAACTACCTAAGGTTATCTACTTTAAATGGTAATGAGCTTTATGTTTGAAACTTTACTGGATTGCTCGTAGGTAATTCCAGAAGAACATCTTAAAAGAGAATTTGGGGATCTAAGATCACAAACCAGAATGAGCTATACAAATTAACAAGCAAGCTGCTAGTCAGAGTAACAATTAGTGTAATGAAAAAAAAATCATAATTAGGCAAACTTCATTAATATGTTGTAGTAGAAATCATGGAATCATAAAGTCAACCAGGTTGGAAGATTCCTCCAAGATCATCCAGTCCAACCTGGCACCCAGCCCTAGCCAATCAACTAGTCCATGGCACTAAGTGCCTTATCCAGTCTTTTCTTCAACATCTCCAGGCACGGTGACTCTACCACCTCCCTGGGCAGCCCATTCCAAAGGCAAATCTCTCACAAGAACTTCCTCCTAACATTGAGCCTAGACCTCCCCTGGCACAACTTGAGACTCTGTCCCCTTGTTCTGTTGCTGGTTGCCTGGGAGAAGAGATCAACCCCCACCTGGCTACAACTACCCTTCAGGTAGTTGTAGACAGCAATGAGGTCNTCTTCCTGGCTGCTCCCCAGCCATTTCAATGATATTTCAGTCACTGTAACGTTGAGTTCTACCGTGTATCTCAGTCTGTAGCATCACAGGAATTTATACAGAATCAAGGAAGAGGAGAAGAGGAGGGAAAGGATGTAAAAACTGAACTACTTGTGGCAGGAGCTGGATGGAAAAAAAAAATAATTTTCCATTTTCCCCCTGCAGACAGATAGTTTTGCTTAACTATGTCATAGGATAACAAACAGATGGGAAGAAGAAAGTTTGAATTGAAAACATAATCCCAGTAGTTATCTGCTTTTCAGGACAGAGGAGGGAGTGACTATTACAGAAGCCTTCTGGTTAACATCACACTACAAACTTTCCATCTGCTTGCGGAAAAGTTAGATAACACTCAGCTAAGTCCTGAAAATCTCAGATGTGCTTTACCTGTGTGGTGGTGCCAAGTAGGTAGTTTTAAAAGGCTCATCCATCAGTCTGTGCTTTTTGGTACTTTGTTTGGTAAATGTGCAAATGGGAAAAAAACACAACAAGAAACAAACCAAAGAAAACAACTGATGAAACTTGCTTGTCTTGAGCAAAATGGGACAGAGATTTAATCTAATGACAGCACACCTTTTGATGAACAGCAAAGATAACTCAGGCCTGTGAAGAGACACTCACTGTTTTGAGCTTTCTGCCTCTTCATTGCTCATTATGGAATGATCGCACAATCACAAAATGTCAGGGGCTGGTAGGGACTTTGAAAGCTCCTCCAGTCCAACCCCTCTGCCAGAGCAGGATCACCTACACCAGATCACACAGGAACACATCCAGGCAGGTTTGGAGTATCTCCAGAGAGGGAGAGTCCACTACTACCCTGGGCAGCCTGTTCCAGGGTTCTGTCGCCCTCACAAGGAAAAAATCCCTCCTCATGTTTCCGTGGAACTTCCTATTCCTCAACTTCCACCTATTGCTCCTTGTCCTGTCATCGGGCACCACTGAGCAGAGCCTGGCTCCAGCCTCTTGGCACTCACCTTTTACATATTTATAAACATGAATGAGGTCACCTCTGTCTCCTCTTCTCTAGGCTAAAGAGCCCAGCTCGCTTAGGCCCTCCTTGTAACAGAGGTGTTACATCGAACTGTTGGAGCGAGTCCAGAGGAGGCCACAAAAATGCTCAGAGGGCTGGAGCAGCTCTGCTATGAGGACAGGCTACAAGAGTTAGGGCTCTGCAGCCTAGAGGGAGAAGGCCTCAATGATTCCATGTTCCATTCCTTTCATCATCATTGTGGCGCTGCACTGGACTCTCTCAAGCAGCTCTATGTGATTGTGAGAAAACATGGACTACACACAATTCAATGTGAACCCCACAGAAGAGGTTTATTGTTGGTTCTGTCCCTGATTATATAGCCTAGAGCACAGAACACACACCTACACATTAGCGTAATCTAGGCAGGTACAGCCCAGTCTTTTACATAGCTCATGCCTTGTTTTTCCCCTTAGCCAGATGTCCCACTGTCTTTCCTCCCCTGGGGGAGACATCCTGAAGCTGCAGGAAAAAAGGTCAAATGCTTATACACTGCTTGCTATTATTCCCTCTTACATTGCATTCCCACAGCTCTATGTCCCTCTTGATCTAGAGGGCCCAGAACTGGCTCCACAGTGTACAGAGAGAGGGAAAAAAAAACAATGTTTCACTCTTTATCTTTTCTTCCTTTGAGAACTTAACACTCTGTGCTGGGTGAGGAACTGGCTGGAGGGCCGAGCCCAGAGAGTGGTGGTGAATGGTGCCACATTCAGCTGGCAGCTGTCACTAGTGGTGTCCCTCAGGGGTCAGTGCTGGGCCCCATCCTCTTTAACATCTTCATAGATGATCTGGACGTGGGCATCTAGTCAGTCATCAGCAAGTTTGCAGATGACACCAAGCTGGGGGCAGATGTGACTGAGTTGGAGGGCAGAAGGGCTCTGCAGCGGGACCTTGACCGCCTGGACAGATGGGCAGAGTCCAAGGGGATGGCGTTCAATGGCTCCAAGTGCAGGGTGCTGCACTTTGGCCACAACAACCCCATGCAGAGATACAGGCTGGGGTCGGAGTGGCTGGAGAGCAGCCAGACAGAGAGGGATCTGGGGGTGCTGATTGATACCCGCCTGAACATGAGCCAGCAGTGTGCCCAGGTGGCCAAGAGAGCCAATGGCATCCTGGCCTGCATCAGGAATGGTGTGGCCAGCAGGAGCAGGGAGGTCATTCTGCCCCTGTACTCTGCACTGGTTAGACCACACCTTGAGTACTGTGTTCAGTTCTGGGCCCCCCAGTTTAGAAGGGACATTGAGATGCTTGAGCGTGTCCAGAGAAGGGCGACGAGGCTGGTGAGAGGCCTCGAGCACAGCCCTACGAGGAGAGGCTGAGGGAGCTGGGATTGTTTAGCCTGGAGAAGAGGAGGCTCAGGGGAGACCTTATTGCTGTCTACAACTACCTGAGGGGTGGTTGTGGCCAGGAGGAGGTTGCTCTCTTCTCTCAGGTGGCCAGCGCCAGAACGAGAGGACACAGCCTCAGGCTGCGCCGGGGGAAGTTTAGGCTCGAGGTGAGGAGAAAGTTCTTCACTGAGAGAGTCATTGGCCACTGGAATGGGCTGCCCAGGGAGGTGGTGGAGTCGCCGTCCCTGGAGCTGTTCAAGGCAGGATTGGACGTGGCACTTGGTGCCATGGTCTAGCCTTGAGCTCTGTGGTAGTGTGTTGGACTTGGTGATCTGTGAGGTCTCTTCCAACCCTGATGATACTGTGATACTGTGATACTGTGAACTTCCTACCGATACTGCACTAGCAAAAACAATTCCGCTTTTCTCTATCTTGTCATGGAGGCAGGGAATTAATGTGGCCCAGGAATTATAAAAACAGTATTATCTTATTTTCCTGAAAACCCTGCCCCCAAACTATGTCCAAAACTAGTTTAGGTTTATTTACAGATTCTAATTTGATCAGGAATTCTTCAAAGGGATGTTATGGACATATTTAGAGATTTAGGAAGTCAGGAAATGGAAAAGGCTAAGCTATAAAAACAGCTTTACCCCACTGTCAATCAGGCTGAGCAGAGAATTAAGGGAACAGCAGGCTTTACTCACAGAGGTGAGATAGGTATTTGGTGATAGTCCCTTGCTGTATTTCTCTATGGCTCGACTGCCTTCTGATGCTGCAAGTAATATGCAATAGTCTGGGTCCACGTGGCAGAAGCCCAAGGCAGCTGGAAAAGCTGCCAAACTCAGAAATGTCTCGAGACACGGCTGCCACAAGACAGGTATTCATGTAAGTGACGCTGTCTCTGCAGAAGCAGGGGAGAGCCAAACTGCTGGGGTCTCCCCAGCTCAGAATAGCAGCCAGCAAATCGGCTGTGATATGGTCTGAGAGTAGCCAGGTCCGGGTGCCACCGGCAGCTCTCTCAGGACTTGCCAAGCTTGCAAGTTTGCACAGAATGTGCAATAATGGGAAGAACTGCTCAAAAGGTCTTAGGCTTGAGGTGAGGAGAAAGTTCTTCACTGAGAGAGTCATTGGCTACTGGAATGGGCTGCCCAGCGAGGTGGTGGAGTCGCCGTCCCTGGAGCTGTTCAAGGCAGGATTGGACGTGGCACTTGGTGCCATGGTCTAGCCTTGAGCTCTGTGGTAACAGGTTGGACTTGATGATCTATGAGGTCTCTTCCAACCTTGGTGATACTGTGAGACTGTGATACTGTGAAAAGCAGGGACAGTGTAAAACTGAGAGCCGTGCAAAAGGTAGGAGCTGCCCAAAAGCAGGGACAGTCCAAAATAGGAATTCTGTCACGGCAGGAACCTGTCCTGTCAGGAACTCTGTCAAGGTGGGAACTCCTTCAAGCCAGGAACTACCTTGTGCCTTCTCCCTTGCTCTATTTATGCTTTTCTAGACAAAGTGTCCATTTGGCATTTTATACTGGGCACAAAAACCCAGCCAACCACCAGCCCGACTCCAGCACGGGCTTCTACACAGCTCAATACGCCTGTTGCTGTTACCCCTTCCACCCAGAGGGCAGAGGGGAAAGTAGTTTTCATGCCGCCTTCTCCTCCCCATTCAAATCTGAGCAGGGGCAGGGGACAACTGAGAAAAGAAAGGAATTTGGGGTGCTCCAGAACAATATCTAGTAGGGTTTTAATCTCCTTATTTGTTCCCTTGTTTAAAATCAGCTGTTCATACAATTTCCTATTTAGGAGCATGCATAAAGCTTACTCAAACTTCTTTTTTCCCCAATGATTCTAGGGCTCGTGCCTTTTGCTTTTCCTCATATTATTTAGCCAATTGTTATCTTGATAGCCAATGTATGTAATATAACAATCAAGTTGTGGAATATCTTCCTTATACACTGCTAACTACTCCAGATAGAGAGATCAGTGTATTTGGTGCAACTAGTGTCATTGACCCAAATCGAACAGCCATTGACTCAGAACGAGATGACACAGTCTCAAGCTGTGCCAGGGGAGGTTTAGACTGGATGTTAGGAAAAATTCTTCACAGAAAGAGGAGTGATTGTGTGTTGGAATGGGCTGTTCAGGGAGGTGGTGGAGTCACCATCCCTGGAAGTGTTTAAAAAAAGACTGGATGGTGCACTTAGAATCATAGAATCACAGAATTGTCAGGGCTGGAAGGGACCTCAAGGATCATCTAGCTCCAATCCCCCTGCCATGGGCAAAGACACCTCACACTTGATCAGATTTCTCAGAGCACCATGCAGCCTGGGCTCAAAGACCTCCAGGGATTAGGGTTCCACCACCTCGCTGGGCAACCTGTTCCAGTGTCTCACTGCCCTCATGGTGAAGAACTTCTTCCTAGCATCCAATCTGAATCTACTCACTTCTACTTTTGCTCCATTCTCCCCACTCCCATCACTACTGAACACCTTAAAAAGTCCCTCCCCAGATTTCCTGTAGGCCCCCTTCAGATATTGGAAGGCCACAGTAAGGTCTCCTTAGAGCCTTCCCTTCTCCAAGAGAACCACTTGGTGCCATGGTTTAGTTATTTAGATGGTGTTGGGTAATAAATTGGACTTGATGATCTCAAAGGTCTTTTCCAACCTGGTTGGTTCTGTTTCTGTGGTTTTGCCAACAGAAATTTCATAAAACAGGTTTCACTCTGTGACATTTGCTACCACAGCAGCCTAGCCTGCCCCTCCAACCAATCAAACAAATGTTATCTAACAAAATAGCAGTTAGTGTAAAACCGATGGTTTGGCAGTGTGTGCTAGAGCTGGATGATCCTTTCCAGGTCATGTGCTGGCTGTGGCAGAGCTTGACAAGGAATGTTTTCCTGTGTAGAACACAGGAGATTTGTATGACTGCACTGATTTTGTTTAGTTGAAAGCAGTGGTTTGTTTTCATAGTCTGAGAGCAGCAGATGCCTTTCCTGCAAAGTGAAACCTGTTGGGTTTTGCTGGGGGCGGGGGGGAAGCTCAGCCTTTATGGCCCATTATGGAAAACATTGCAGAGAGATGAGAGAAGGAAAGAACTGAGTGTTTCAGCTCACAGTGAATCTCTAATTCTTCTTCAGTAGATTATGTGAGGTTAGTGATGTCCCTCTCCTCAGTGAAATCCCAAGGCTCTGCTTAGTCTTTTGTGGCATTGAAAATCCTTGTGATCTATTATCAGATTATCCTTGAGAGAGCATTATAAGTTTCACTTCTGGAAATAAGCAATCTGCTCTCTAGCACTCACCATTATATGGAGTCATTTATTACAGCAGAACTTTGTCATTCAGTTATGCTTTTGTATAGAGCACATGGCCAAAAATCTCAATCACAAGTGTCTAAAGCTGGTTAAGGAAGTTGTTGGTGTCCCAGATTTCAGAGATGCTGATCAGAGGTGCTGAGGTTCCAAACTTCAGAGATGCTCATGGTGAGAGGAGCCCATTGCAACCATTTACAGAATTCGGATCCTTTTGCTTTCTCACCTTTCATCCTATGAGCATATTCCAGGGGCATGTGAAATATTTTTGCTTCCTTTGTAAGTTATTTTTCTCAGCATGCAGTGAGTTGATAAAAGTGAAAAATATTTAGCTAAAGCTTTAATTACTTTAGCCTACTTATTATGTTCAACACCTGGCTGCATGCCTCATTTCAACTTCTTTTGATCCACATTTTCATGAGAAAAACTGATTATAGGTACTACATGTAGGGACCTGACTAACAGTAAAAGACTTGTGGCATAGCAGAAAACCTGTCAAATTCATAACCTAGTTGTTTTTGCTGTGTAGAAAAGGATTTGAATAACTGATCACTTCTTCCCCCCCCAATTAGGTCACCTTTCTTTTAGAGTTAACTGCTACTAGCAGTTGCTTTATGCCTGAGACAGGAGTTCCTTATGCCTCTGTATGCAATAAATGATGGTTAGGGGTAAACCAACATATTGACACAGCAGAACTGGCTGAACTTGTGTAGCTTAGATGGGTCTGGCTTTTGTTGAACTTTGTAAAATCCTCTAGCCAGAAACTATTTGCTCTTGCAGTTAGCTCATTCTTCCCGTAACCCACAGGTAAAGTAAAAGCATATCACAAAGCAATGGGAAGATGATGTTGAAAAGGTAATTGCATCTCTTCTGTTCATTCCCAGAGGCTTAGAAGGCAGGAACAGGAGTTTCTCTGTTAGAAAGTTAGTCTTTGAGAGTGTAGAGACCCTGGGAAGAGAGAACAAATCCTCAAAATGGCATTGCTCAGGAAGGAAGCTTTGGACTTAGTTTCTTTTTGAACCACCTACTACTGTGTATTCTCTCAGATTTTACTACTTTCCTCTACAAGTCCCTCCAGAACTTATTGTACACCTTGTCCTTGCCTGCTGGCTCTGCCATGGGGTCAGTGGCCGGCTAACATATGCAAAGACAGTTAAACATAGTACAATGGAGACAGAGCTCCTCAAACCAGCAGTAAAAATAGTGCACAAATCAGGAGTTAAAAAAAAAAAAAAAAGAAAGGAAAAGAGAGGAAAAAAAAGGTTTTTCATCATGATTTATACCTATTTATACTAGAAATTTATATATCCCAGTGCAGTTTGATCTGTCAGTGTAACTGCAGGGTCAACAGTATTATTAAGCCTTTTCTCAGCAACGTGGTGCTATAAATGTGCCCTGATTTTATATAATTGTTCCTTTTTTATAAAAGACAAGTTACTTCTATTTGTCATTCTCATGTACAGCTCCCTTCATTCTAATTGTGTGTCATCCCTTTCCTTTTGTACTGAGAAAACACATTCCATTAACTGCCTGAGCCTGACTCAGTCAACAGTTACTAATCATCGGTGTTTCTATGGTGCTGGTGCAGTAGTTGTTCCCTTACTGACTCCTCTTGAATCCTGGGATACTATAACAGGATAGTGTTTGAACAGGCTAATTCTATTAAACAACTCCTGATCATTCTTTTCAGAGTTGAAGTGAAGGTCCCATAAAGTAATGAAGCATTCACATGTTCATCACTGTACTGTGATGTACTGGGAACAGGGCCCTGCAATTCATTCCCCAGTGTCCTGTTGGAGCCTGGCAGGGAAAGACCATTAGAGAGGAGCAATAAAGGTGTGACAGCACCTTGGGCAAACTACCAAGTGCATGCAGAGGTCAGCGAGTGGCTGAAAGGGGAGTGCAAGAATGAAATGAAAGGAGGAAAACGCCATTGTAATGCTGACGTTTTCATTAAGAGAATCACGGAACACGTGGAACAAAGCCGACATTCACTTGCATAGTGGTAGAAATCACTGCAGTGGGTGTGCTGCCTGCTTTCCAGTTCAGTCAGCATATTGTACAGCTGTGATAAAGGGGACTGTAATCATCCCACAGTAATGGTGATACGAAATTGTTCATTGACTCAGCTTTTTCTCCATTATGTGAAATGCATTAAAACTGGCCATGTAAGTCAATTTCTTTCATTATGCCTCTTTCTACCTCTACACATATCATGGCTGTAATCATCCCTTTAAAATAATTTCTTCAGATGTTGCTTCTTTCTGTACAAATTGCCCACCTTCCTTTTACATTTCTCTTCAACAGATATGTTCACTGCATTACCGTACGTGGGCAGGGTACATTGTAAAATCTGGGCTTAGTTATACAGCTAGAAAATGTCAGTGTGGTGCTGTTAATGAAGAGGAGTCATTCATCAGGTCTGAGCGACTGGTAAAGCCATCAGGGATGGCAGTGTGGTGCATTTCTGCATTAGCAGTTTATTATGCACGTGGACAAATTGACTCTCCACTGGACTCATCCAAATGACATTGTTTTGGCAATGTAAAGAGGTCATAAAAGGGTAAAATAGCCACTGGAAATACTCATCACTATGGAGGTGTTCTGGGGTTGCAGGCAGGCCCAGAATGGTCAATTAGCAGAATCTTCTGGACAGGTAGATGGCTTGTAAGGGACACTAGCAGCCAGAATATGAATTAGAGTAGCTTTAAACTTTCTCTAATTGATGCCAGAAGTTCAACAGGTTCCCAGGCAACCTGAAAGTACAAGGAATACAAAGGTGATTCACAAAGTCTGGTAGCAAATCTTCCCTCTCTGGAACTCAGTAGCAAAATTCATACTGAGGCCAGATTTAATGCTCAGTGTTTAATCTTCTTGGAAGATGCTTGTAGCACTGAGCCAACAACCCCTGGGGTATGACACACAGCCTGTCCATTTCAATTTCATATCCTTTAAGTTTCACTCCTTCTGCTCTTCCTTTGTCTGCATTGAAAGGTCCATTTGTGCAGAGAGTGGTAATAAAATTAATGTCCATCCAACGACATGAAAAGGTGCTTCAAGCATTGATCAGTTATATATTCAGCACACACTGACAGGATGTGCTGTAATACTGCCCTCTCACAGACTGTCAAGAAGGGATACAAGAGGAACGTTGTGGCACTAATCTTTGGCCTTCTTTGTGAAATTATCACTGCAAAGGGGGAAATAAGTCAAATGGAGATGTTCAGTGGAAGGATCATTGGTCTGTGCTGCTCCTGTGAGCAGCACAACCCAGCAGCCTCAGCGTGCTCCCTGCTCAGCTAACAGCAGTGGCAGCAAAGTCACAGCAATGCTCTCATAAATCCTGTTTGGCTCTTGGGGCAAGGAAGTGGAGCAAGAAAGGGAGAGGAAAAGTGATGTCTTAAAATGTTCCAGATGTTTCTATAGTTTAGAATAGTTTAGAATGTTTCTATAGGTTAGTGTGTAAGCCTACAAAAGGATCATGCAAGGAGACAAACCACTGGTTAAAAAGGCTCTGGAAAGGAGAAAAGAAGAATCTTCACTGATTGCATGTTCTTTACTCAGACCTCTAAGGAGGATCCTGATTCTTCCCAAGGACTCAGCTTTACATTGACCACTTGCACTGTAAAGTCCTAAGTGCCAGAGTATTTATGATCTGTGCTCTTAGTCACATAAGTTCTCAGTGGCCCTTGGGACCGCAATTGCTGATCATCCACAGCGCATGTCTGGCACTTTGCTTGCAGGTTTTCTTTTGAAGTTCACTGACCAGTTTCTTTTCAAATAAAACCTGGGTGTGGTTTTGTGGGTATCTCACTCCAGGGACAGCTAGTTTTCAAATGTTTGAAAGAACTTGGCATCCTTGTTGGTCTATGTAGTCTTTCCACACTGTCTGGGCAAACCTTGCACCCTAAGACATCTTCATACATGATAAAGACTCTAGATGTAGGGTTAAAAAAAAACATCTCTCTGTCATGTTGCTTTAAGATTGTTATTTTCAGTGCTTAGAACTTCAAAACCAAACCCCCTTTTTCAGGATGGATATTGAAACAGCAAACGAGGCCAGGGAAATTAAAGCCATACACAGCACAGTGTGGGCTGCAGAAGACACCGCTTGGACATTAATTAGTCCTTTACTAATGATTTGGACCCCAAGGAAATGGAGATGCAAGCTTGCTGTACCAGGTAGTCTGAAGCAAGATAACATTTTTTAGTGTATATGTAGCCTTTATCATCTCATAGGAGATACCAAGCAAGGTCAAAGTCATCAGCAAAGGTCTGTTTTGGGGCTGACAATAGATAGAAGTGTTTCTGAGCTCTAGCCACCAACTCAGTTCTTTTTCTGAGTTAGAGTTGTTTCTTTTGATGCGATGTTTCCTTTCAGGGCATCAGTTTAGTTTACCTCCAGCGAAAAGTAGGTGGCTATACCAAAGGATATGGCTTTATTTTTTTATAAATAACATGACTGAGGTACATGGGAGAAAAATTCCATTTTTTGGACTTTATCCTTCAGGTAGCATGCAATTCCCTACTGATAATTTACTGAATCTGCTATTTCTGACAAAAAGATCACAGAATGGAGAAATGAATCATTTTATTCCTCTCAGTGCAGGATGGGCTTAACAGGTGCCAGTGGTGGGGCTTCCACTACTATTCAATTCCATGAACTGCACTCTGGCTGAGACAGGACAGCTAACATACTCATCCGCAGTCCTGTGGGCAGAGCCCCCTCCACAGGTACCGGACTATAGTCCATGCAGTCAAAAAGGAAATAGCATTGTCAATCAGACTCACTCAGTGTAATAAAGAGATCTGTTAGAAAAAAAAAATCCTAACATTGTTTCTTTTGTTCTCCTGAGTAATACGGCAGTAATGGATTGATAACAATCTGTTATCCATCTCCTAAGGGGCTATGTTTGTCAACAAATGCATTTCCTGCCTTTGCAGACATGATAAACGCAAACCAAATGATGTACTGAGGTAAAATACACACTCTAAGATGTATTTCTACCAATCACAGAAATTCTGAGTTTAGAGTTTGGCTTTTGTTTCTGTTCCTCCACAGTTGGAATGTCTTCTGTTTCATCTGCTTTCCTATTTCCAGCAGTTTCTGAGACAACGTCACATAGTCATTTCTGTTAAATGATCATAATTGTTAGCTTGAGCTTGCTAGGTGTTTAACAAGTGTCTAACTTCCCAAAGTTAACAATAGATTGTGAAAAAAATTGAACAATGCCTTTATTCTTATTTCCATATGCTTTGAAAGAAAAAAATAAAGAAGGCTGTAACTAACCATTTTCAGTTAAAACATGAACACTCAGGAAAAAAAAAAGGAGGAGGGAGCTGAATTTAATATCCGTAATATAAGCAAGTGGGAATGAATGCACTACATATAATATACTTGTTAAAAGCTCGATGCTTGTTACAATATGAGAATTTTGCACTTAGGGTATTTTTTGTTACCAAAAAGTAGTTTCATTTGTAGTAATTGAAGTCCATGAGCTGCAGCTGGTATCACAGTCTCACAGTATCACCAAGGTTGGAAGAGACCTCACAGATCATCAAGTCCAACCCTTTACCACAGAGCTCAAGGCTAGACCATGGCACCAAGTGCCACGTCCAATCCTGCCTTGAACAGCTCCAGGGACGGCGACTCCACCACCTCCCTGGGCAGCCCATTCCAGTAGCCAATGACTCTCTCAGTGAAGAACTTTCTCCTCACCACGAGCCTAAATTTCCCCTGGTGCAGCCTGAGGCTGTGTCCTCTTGTTCTGGTGCTGGCCACCTGAGAGAAGAGAGCAACCTCCCCCTGGCCACAACCACCCCTCAGGTAGTTGTAGACAGCAATAAGGTCTCCCCTGAGCCTCCTCTTCTCCAGGCTAAACAACCCCAGCTCCCTCAGCCTCTCCTCGTAGGGCTGTGCTCGAGGCCTCTCACCAGCCTCGTTGCCCTTCTCTGGACACGTTCAAGCATCTCAATGTCCCT
>WAAF01002509.1:13760-67662 GCA_013400475.1 Tricholaema leucomelas
ACAGTGTCAAAGGCCTTGCTGAAGTCCAGACAGACCACATCCACAGGCCTCCCCACATCCACCAAGCGGCTCACCTGATCATAGAAGGAGATCAGGTTGGAGAGGCAGGATCTGCCCTTCCTGAATCCATGTTGGCTGGACCTGAGCTCTTTGCCATCCCTCAGGTGAGCTCTTATCACCCCCAAGATAACCTGCTCCGGTATGCATGTGTGCAGTTTTATAGTATATAGTTTTATAATAAACCTATCATCAAAAAGTCAAAATGCCTAAAGTATTGAAGCAGTAATGCTGACTAATTCAGGAGAGTCCTGGTGCTGTTGTCCAGGTGCCATGGTTAGAGCTCTATTATAAATACACAAAAACGAGATAGGTTACTTAAGGAGGCAGAAGGCTTCTTAATATGACAAAAGGTGATCACAGAATCACAGAACATTAGAGATTGGAAGGGATCTCCAGAGATCACTGAGTCCAACCTCCCTGCCAAAGCAGGATCATCGAGGGTATTTCACACAGGAATGCATCCAGGAAGGTTTTGAAAGTCTCCAGAAAAGGAGAATCCAAATCCTCTCTGGGCAGCCTGTTCCAGGGCTCTGTCACCCTCACTGTAAAGAAGTTTCTCCTCATGTTGAGGTGAAACCTTCTATGTTCAAGTTCATGCTTGTTGTTCCTTGTCTTATTACTGTGGACAATTGAAAAGAGCTTGGTCCCATCCACTTGACACCCACCCCTCAGATATTTGTACACGTTGATCAGATCTCCTCTCAGTTTTCTCCAGGCTAAACAGCACCAGGGCTCTCAGTCTCCCTTCATAGGGGAGATGCTCAAGTCCCCCAGTCATCCTTGTGGCTCTCTGTTGGACTCTCTCCAGCAGGTCCCTGTCTGTCTTGAACTGGGGAGCCCAAAATTTGATACAGTATTCCAGGTATGGTCTTACCAGGGGAGAATAGAGGGGTAGAAGACCCCTCATAAACCTGCTGAACATACTTTCCTTGATGCACCACAGGATGCCATTGGCTTTTTTTGCCACAAGGGCAAATTGCTGGTCCATGGAGATGCTGCAATTCTGTGAAAATGCCTACTGCAGGTGGTTGGTGGGCTTTGAAGAATTTCCAGTTGTTGCTGAAGGAGGCTGAGCTGAATCTTGGAAAATATAATAATTAATAATATCTGTTAAGTTTTCATAATGGGCAGTTTGAAGTAGTTGTTTTAGCCAAGGTCATACCTGCAATATGCAATACGAAATGTGAACTGCAGAAGCTCGATGCCAACAGGCTTATTTTGTTTCAGGAATAGGTATCTTTTCTGAGGCCACCAAACCTCTCCAAAAGGGAAATAATCACTGAATACTAATTACTGGGGAAAAAAAAAAAAAAAAAAAAAAAAGAAAGAAAAAACATTTAAAAAAGAAAGAAAAGGAAACAACTCAGTATCAAAATGCTGTTTTATCCTCTAGGTCTTGTCCCTAAACAGATAAAACAGTTAGGATGGTGCTGGAAACCAAGTTACTGTCCAGATTGTGCATCACACTGTCTGATTTCCCTGAGCTTTTTAAAGAGATGTATCTCCCTGGTATAGATCCCCGTGGTCTACTTACAGAGAAATTTCATTACCATGCTGTGCGGTCCTCACCGTGCTGAAAGTAAAATATTGGATTGACAGGCTCTCGTTGTGGAGGAGGGCTTATTGATGATGGAAAGACTGATTCAATCTCTAATCCTGAAGAACGACCTGCCACCTGGAGTGATAGTATACAGATGGGTGCAATCTAAACTCTCTTTCTGCCTCAAGTTGCATTTGGCTGTAGATTAACAATGTGATTCCATATAATGAAGATGGTTGTTTGGAGCAGTGGCAATTTTCCATTACTGACATGCAATGTCAACAGTTCTGACAAAGCTGTAAGGACAATGTTTAAATGTGCTACATCTGGCTGGGATGGCTGCCAGGTTATTAACAGCCCCATTAAAATTACCTGCAGAGATCTGCTGTGGTAGAAGAGGATGTAGAGCTCTGATTCCCCTGCAACTGTCGACCCAGGCATAATAACTGTCCAGTAGCACACGCTTGGAATAACAGAGTGTTGTAGTGGTGGTAGCAGCTTTTTTACAGTTTTGTTTTGATGAGGGAATATTTTATAGCCTTAATTGAATTGAATATAATTCCTGTGTCCTTTGTCAGGCAAATATCCTGTGAAGTCAACAACAATTTCACCTGAAGATGGAGTTTCACTGGGAGGTCTTGATTTTCTTATTGGTATTTCTAATAAAAATACTCTGAAATGTGTGAATGAAAAAAAAAAAGGCATTTTTTTCTAAGGCAATATCTGAATATCCTTTTAATTGTCCTTTCTTTATTTTTCCTTTCCCCTTGAATGACTTCGTAACACTCCCAGTGAAGCATATATAATATGAAAGGGTTTTAAGGCATTTTCCTGACTCTGAGTAAAGGGCCATGCCATCCCAGAGGACACTGCAGAAGGTATAGCACATTTTCTGGTGAGACTCTCCCATGCCTTTTGAATGCAGAGGGAGCACTTGCCAGAATAATGACAAATGGGCTTGTGATCCTAGCTCTCCATAAACAGTTTTTAGTCCAAGCTGAAGCATTCAGTGTCTGAATGCTGGAACAGGTTTTCACACCTTCTCTCTTAACCAATCCTTATAGTGTCTGCCATAATTTACTTCCAAGCTGTGTCTCTTCATGGAGGAAGGCTGAGCCTGGGTTTGTTTAGCCTTTAGAAAAAAAGGCTTAGAGGATAACTTATCACAAGTTTCCAGTATTTAAAGGATGTTTTCAAAGAACATGGAGACTTTTTACAAGAAGTCAGATGGAAACGACAAGGGATAACAGATACAAGTTACTCCCTTGGCATGGATTCCCCAATACTGGACAGTTTCAAGATTCAGCTGGACAGGCTGCTAGGCCATCTCATCTAGAGCATGCATTTGCCAAGAAAGATTGGACCAGATGATCCTCAAGGTCCTTTCCTGCCTGGTATTCTGTGATTTTGTGTTAAGTCCAGAGGATCTCCGCATGCTGAAAAGCCCACAGTGTGCACGCTTCTCACCTGGACAGCTTGGGCACCAAAGTCCATGGCTTGTGCTGAGGTTACTTGGCTGTGTCTGGCAATGTGCTGCCTTGCCAGGTGTGCCAGGCTGGGCTCTGCTGGGGACACTACACCTCAGCCTGTCTTTGAGTTGCCACCAAGTATGATTTTCAAGATGACCTCAGGGTTAGCTCATAGCCTGAAGACCAAATGCAACCATCTTTGCTTGTTATGGGTGTGTGTCAATAAAAAACTGAGGACATTTCACATTTCTGTAGTAAGAAAATTCATTTCTTTGCAGCCTGAAGGAATATACAAGGCTTTGAGTGCTTTCATGTCAGAGTGCACAGGCTTTAGTCCATGTTCCTCCTGCTTCAGCTGCCTGACAAGTGGAAGAATTGTCAAAGATCTGGGACAGTGCAAAGGCTCTTGACATTTGTTACACATGGAACCTTCCACATGTGGCAGAAATAGAAGACTAAGTTTAGAAGGAGCAATCTGACTTAATGTCTGTTATGCCATATGCTTTTCCTGCTGCTACTGTACCAGGGAAAAGGGATTTGGAATAACCTGACCTCATTCTGACCGAGGCTGTGTTTGTAACTCCTTCAGGCTGTTGGGGACTGCTGCAGCCACATGAAGAAGGATCTGCATCACAAAGAGGCACTATGGCAAGGTCTGGAGCAAAACAAGTGCAGTTTTACACCTGGATTCTGCATACAAGTCTGCTGTGGATACTTTTGAAACATGCTTTAACTTCTGTTTAAAATTAATTGCATTTTAAAAGAATCTTTGTAGCTCTTGAGCTATCATGACACAAGTCATAGCAATGTACATGTCATGCAGATGATTTTGCAGGTCATCAGAATGAGTTGTACAGAACAGGTTACATGAGGAGTTCTGTGTAACGACAAAGGAGAGCATATGCATAAATTTTAATCTGACCTGAGGCTTGGTCTGTTGTGTAATGGATGTTATGTGCTTTAGAAGTAAGAAATGAACCACTTTGAAGGCTAGTCATTCCATGCTGCTAGTGGCACTCAGATTCACACTTTCATCCATCTTCCTATCTGTTGGTAGCACAGAAGTAAGAAACAGAAGCTTGCAGTGCCAACTGTCAGGCTTGGGAAAGAGAGGGTCTCTCACAACTGAGCTTTCTTAATTTGTTGTGTGTTTTATTCACATATTGAGATAGGTGTAAGTCTTTCAATCCAGCTTAGAAGAAGAAAGAGCTGAGGAAAAATAATGAATGTAGTGAAAAATTTAGCTTTCCCACCTGTGGTGAGAAGTTCCAGTGACAGAACATCCAACTGTGCTCTATACACAGAGTATTGATTTAAAGAGGAGCCATCCACCCCAAGTGAAGGGCCAATCCCATTGCGAGGAGGCAAAGATCTGCTTTTCCATGGCTTTGTGCGACTTGCATCTTTCTATACGAGCAATTTAGCCTCATACTTTCAATGTCAATATCTTTCCATTAGACTATGTTGGAATTAGCTACCTGGCATTATTTAAACTAAAAAAAACCCCAAACCCTAAAGAAAAATGCTAGGCTGCTATTTTTGCTGTAACTGCCCCTGATTTTCTCATTTAAAAGTGGAAATAGTCAATTGTAGTCTATTTCACTTTCAGATTCCAATATTTGGAGGATTTTTTTAAAATCTTTTCTAAAAGTAGAAGTACTTCACCCTCTGATGGAGAAGGAGGAATCATCCATATCCATCTGAAGTGTATTTCAATTAACTGTATTTTTATGAAACTCATTTGTATAGAAATTAATATTTGAGATGAATCTGATTAAATGGTGTCTCTGGGGGCAGATGTATAAACCAGAGTACTGCAAATTCAGTTTAGTTTTCCTTCTAAAGGATCTGATATGGTCTTAGAGTAATCACCCTAAATGATGTGGCTAAATTAGTTGCTTGATGATATTGTACTAGATAGAGGCAACAGCACCTGTGTTTATATATTACTCCTAGTAATGGGTGTGTAAGATGAATGGTGCCTGTCCTATTAGTACACTGGCTGCCTACAGCCAGATAATTTCTATCTTTTAAAATTAATACTGCCTCTATTTTTCATAGGAGGTCAGACATAATTTCTTTTTAGAAAGACACTGATAACTAATGAAAGCTCTCTTACATTTCACGCCCCTATTGTAGTTTCAGCTGTCTTTTTCTTTCTTCTTCAATGACTCTGACTCTCTGAGCTCTTTTCTTTGCCATTTCCCTCCGCTTTTCGGTACTTGGCTTTTATTTAGCTTTGCACCTTGTCTCATCTTGCTCCTTCTCATTGACAGGACTGTTTTTATTTCTGGTTCTGGATCAGTTCCCTCACTTGCAGTCTTGGCCATTGTCTTCTCTTGATGTGGGACTTACCTGACTTTTCTTCATGGTCTACTAGTTGCGAATTTCTCTCCTTTAATAATCAGCTTATTTTGTCTTACATCACCCTGTATGGTAAGATCTGTCTTTAGTCATAATTCTACAATCTCTGATATAACTAAATAAGACCTCTCATTCGATTTTCTTAGCTTCCACTCTAGTACTGTGTTTATACTTGTGGCTAAGACAGGCAATGGATTAAAGCTGAAGCTCATCACAGTCTGGATCCATACCCATGTGGCTGGTAGAGTGAAGTTGCCCTGTGTTTAGTAGCCACACCGCCTAGAAGTCCTTGCTTTCCATGTAACAAGTGGTGCCCAAACTATCTTGAAAATGTTATCTGGGGTCTCCTCTAGAGCAGATGGGATATCTAGTAACAGCCACTTAGACAGAACTGTGTTATTCCAGCCTACAGGAATATCATCACCTTGGGCTGGCACTGCAAAGCTGAGTGAGCCTGACTTTTGGAATTGCCTAAAGACAGTGCCTCAGGATGTGTTTGTAAAATGGGTTGAGACTGTGTAGAATACTTTGTCTATGTATTGTACCATCAGAAGTATCTTCTTTTCCCCTCTATATCAATTCTGACAGCCTTTGAACTACAGAGAATTACAGGAGATATTCCCTTCCTTCCAGCCCTGAAACAGAGACCACGTAGAAATCTTGTTCAGCGTGATTTTTTTTATCATGTTTGTCTGCCTGCTTTTCTCCCTGATTTCTCTGCTTGTTTTCTTCAGCAGCTGTTTTGACATGTTCCTTGCTTTGCCCTTGTCTTTTCTTTCTCTTTTCCTGCTTTGTCTTCAGACATTTTGCTGTGCCTTGTCATCCTTAAAAAAAAAAAAGGGGAAAAAAATCTCATTTCACCTTTGCAGCCACCATATGGCAAGTATCAGGCTTGGATATGTAAAGTCTCTATGATGTTACTACAAGAATAAATGTTCCCAGAAGTTATGTTATTATGTGATTTCCAGATGTTGATGGGAAGTAAAATACAACAAGCACTGGTGGGAACCAGACATACTTTTGCATAGCTCTCCATAGCAGTAAATTTTGTGAAAGTAATGAGCGCGCTGTAGAAGAGCAGTTGTTAAAAATGCAAAACACAAAGAACTGTCAAACAACTTTGGCCTTACTAAAAATTCAGTTAAATAAAATGTTAAGGAATGAGTCCATTATTTCAGAGGAATGAAAATGAAATATTTTGGAAACCAGCTGGTGAAGCAAACTGAAAATGCTGATAGCTTGTGTATCTAGAAAGTATTTTGGTGAAGCAGAAAAGATATTAGGATGACTCTCAGGCTTTATAGATAAATTATAACTTTAAAGAGACTGCTAAGGTAATATCTCAAAAGGGAAAGATAGGTTAATAGACAAAGACAGCCACTTCATGGAGGGTGGCAACTGTAGGGATTAAGTGAGAGCTGTTAATGTTTAATCTGCGTTAGACTGTAAAGGGCAGGTAGATCCCTCAGGCATCAGTCCTGGGACCAGTCTTGTTCAACATCTTTGTGGGTGACATGGACAGAGGCATTCAGTGCACCCTCAGCAAGTTTGCTGACACCAAGCTGTGTGGTGCAGCATACAGGCTGGAGGGCAGGGATGCCATCCAGAGGGACCTGGAGAGGCTGGAGAGGTGGGCACAAGCCAACCTCATGAGGTTCAACGAGACCAAGTGCAAGGTCCTGCATCTGGGTTGAGGCAATCCCAAGCACAAATCCAGGCTGGGCAGTGACTGTCTGGAGATGAGCCCTGAGGAGAGGGACTTGGGGGTGCTGGTGGATGAGAAGCTCAACATGAGCCAGCAGTGTGCACTTGCAGCCTGGAGGGCCAACCAGATCCTGGGCTGCATCAGGAGAAGTGTGGCCAACAGGGCAAGGCAAGTGATTCTCCCCCTCTACTCCGCTCTGCTGAGTCCCCACCTGGAGTACTGCATCCAGTTCTGGAACCCCTATTACAAGAGAGATGTGAGAAAGGCCACTGTGATGCTCAGAGGGCTGGAGCAGATCCACTATGAGGACAGACTGAAAGAGTTGAGGCTGTTCAGTCTGGAGAAGAAAAGGCTCTGAGGTGACCTTCTTGTGGCCTTCCAGTATCTGAAGGGAGCCTACAAAGAAGCTGGGGAGAGACTTTTTAGGATATCAGGGAGTGACAGGACTCGGGGGAATGGAGCAAAGCTGGAGGTGAGTAGGTTCAGACTGGACATGTGGAGGAAGTTCTTCAGTGTGAGAGTGGTGAGAGCCTGGAATGGGCTGCTCAGGGAGGTGGTTGAGGCCCCATCCCTGGAAGTGTTTAAGGCCAGGCTGGATGGGGCTCTGGCCAGCCTGATCTAAGGTGAAGCATCCCTGCTCATGGCAAAGGAGTTGGAACTAGATGATCCTTGTGCTTCCTTCCAACCCTGACTGATTCTATGATTCTGTGATCTTAAAGACCTTGAGGAACTCTCAGATGGAGAGTCAGAGGAGGTTTCTAGCAGTCATTTAGTAACAGTAGGGAGAAACTTCCTACTGAATACTGAGATAGGATTTGCTGAGCCTCCCTTTATTCCTGTATACAACATCCAGTTACCTTACTCCTTGAACATTTTTCTCAGTAACCCCTATATATGTCTTCTTCATAGCTAGTCGTTGAAATTAAGATCTGAAACTTGCATATCACTGGACTTCAGCTACTCTTAATTTTTCTTCTAACACTTGAGAAAGAACAAGCACAATGTAAAACCACACACGTGGCCTGCAAGAAATGAATAACAGTTTAAAAGGAATGGATTTTCAACTGCAAGGTACACTTGGGAAGAACAATTTTTGTTAATTGCTTCCTCCCTCAGTGTGATCTCAGCCTTACTGTGATTCATGTCACCTGGGATTCCTTCTCCTATTCCATTATTTGTCCAGCATTAAGTCCACAGCTGAGCCATCCTCTGTCTCCAAGGTCTACATTTGCAGTGATGTGGGCACCAAACCCCCTGCTGGTGTAATTCCATTATTACCATCTATGTTTCAGTCACTTAATATAACACAATAATATTAGTATAATATAGATTCAGCACCTGTCTTATTTGTGCCAGATATTCACCATAGTAGAGTTTAGATCTCCTGAGGTCAAGCTCTGTTTGATCTACCCACCTCCGGAGCATCAGCTAAGGCTCCTGAGGTCAATGTCCCAAGACTGCCATCCAGACAGCTTCTCGGCGTTAATAAATTATGATGTGCAAAGCACATTTCTGTGTAGGACTTCAGTGTGAGTTGCATGACACCTGATTGTCCCAAGAGCAGTTTTGACAAGCATTCAGTACATAGTAAAACTACACTCTTTATCAAATACGGTTATCTACCATGGATCTAACTATTCAGGACAGAAAAATGTAACTTCTGCTTTTAGCGCTTTATTTCTCTGAATAGATAGCAAAATTTACTCTTATTTCTGAGTAAATTCCTGTTCCTCTGCCATGATTCTTTGGCCCTTGGAGAAGGCCCTTTTGCCTTAGGTCTTAGCATATTCTTAGCTTTCCCATGTTTTTGTTCTGTTCTGGCTGCATTCGGTGTGCTGGCTTAGACCTACCTGTTTTTCATAGGTGCACCTCTCTCTTTCCTGGCATCTCCTCTTACATGTCCATCAGCAGTTTCAGCATCTTCCCTGTCACTCAAGCTTACAAATCCTGTGTCAATTTTGACAGTCTCTTCCCTCTTTCCAGAGCAAGTTGTCACTCCATCATGTAAATTTTCTCAGTTTAACTCCATCTTCCCTCTCCTAGTTCCAAGACAGGAACTGTTGAGAATTTAGTCTTCTTTTGTCTCAAGCACACCAGAGCTCATGTCTATTTTGATCCACCACATTCGTCCCAAGAGTATCCAGAAGCATCCTCTCACCCTTGGCACTGATTGGCATCTTGCACAGTTTTGGGTACCCACAGCTTTTAAATTTCTTGTGTTTCAGTGGAAGCAGTTGCACTACGGGACAGAAAATAAGTGGTAGAGGCAGGGGCACTGCAACTTTTTACCCATTGTGTAGGCACAGTAAACCTAGAAAGCTTTTGTTGATCATAAACCCCATGGATGCCATGGGATCATTGGCCAGGTGCTTTCACCCATTCTGCAGGAAACAACATCCTTTATCACAGTATCACAGTCTCACAGTATTACCAAGGTTGGAAGAGACCTCACAGATCATCAAGTCCAACCCTTCACCACAGAGCTCAAGGCTAGACCATGGCACCAAGTGCCACGTCCAATCCTGCCTTGAACAGCTCCAGGGACGGCGACTCCACCACCTCCCTGGGCAGCCCATTCCAGTGTCCAATGACTCTCTCAGGGGAGAATTTCTCCTCACCTCAAGCCTAAACTTCCCCCGGCGCAGCCTGAGGCTGTGTCCTCTCATTCTGGTGCTGGCCACCTGAGAGAAGAGAGCAACCTCCCCCTGGCTACAACCACCCCTCAGGTAGTTGTAGACAGCAATAAGGTCACCCCTGAGCCTCCTCTTCTCCAGGCTAAACAATCCCAGCTCCCTCAGCCTCTCCTCATAGGGCTTGTGCTCGAGGCCTCTCACCAGCTTCGTTGCCCTTCTCTGGACACGTTCAAGCATCTCAATGTCTTTCTTAAATTGAGGGGCCCAGAACTGGACACAGCACTCAAGGCGCGGTCTAACTAGTGCAGAGTACAGGGATCATATCATCAACTCACCTGACTAGGAGGAGATTCTTGCTGTTCTCTGTTCTTGACTTAGGTTGTGGATTATGTGGTGGGTTTTAATGTTTCAAAGTTTTTGTGTCTTCAAAAACCTATCAAACATAAGCAGTCATAAGCAGTGTGTTTCTTTGTGAAGGCAAAATATTAGCTACTGGAATAAACATTACTTCTTACAACCATCGTGGACAGGTTCAGTGTTTGTAATAGACTTGTGTAGTGCTGCAATGAATGGTATTGGACAAGCTGATGCTGTCCAGAAAAAAAACAAAACAAGTAAAGGTGCTTGCTCCCCCTCTAATTATTTCTACTCCCGTTATGAAATTTGACCAGCAGTTGCTGTTCACTCCACCTAGTAATTCTCCAAGTAATGTGTACACAGTCAACATAAGCCTATTTACTATCAAACTGTCTCTTCACAGTGAGATTTTATACTAGCTCCATGATTGTACTTCCCCAGCATCACAGTGCTTAATGCAACATTGGCTACCATGACACAGTTGAAAACTCAGAAACACCAAACTTTTGAGGATGGTTTAGAAAACTGTTTCCAAAGCTTGCCGTGGACTATAAAAGCTTGCACTAAAAAGGTGGTTGTTTCAGATCTGTGAGGTGCAGTCCTCCAAAATCTACTTCTTGTTGGTCTCAGAATACATTAAATTACTGTTCACCCTTATTTGACTGGTTTAGAGGGTTGAGAACTACAAGATTATGAATGTTCTGTTTTTTTCCCATGTCCCTTCTTTATTGCCTTTTCCCTTTGTTATGTCTTCTCTTCTTAAAGACTTAGTGTAATCCTCACCCCCTTCTACAAGGAACTAAATACAAATAGTTCCCTTGATAATAGCTAGTACAGGGCTCAATAAAGAGCTGGCACAAAATTAAAGCAGGAGGGAAATTTCCAGTAAAAATATTGCATAAACTGTGCAGATACATAGAATATGTTTGCAGCATAATTATGAATGTGTCACTCCCTTGATGTGACTTCAGTAAAGTAGCTTGGGATATTTATTATCAATACTAAAAGTTAACTTTGGTTAAGATCCTTTAATCCTTTTATGTCCCCTGTTTTTTTGTTTCTCTGTCATTCATTCCTGGGGAAAGTCACCTCTCTTCTGCTAGTTGAGAGATGGTGATGCACTGATAAAAACTGAAGTAATGCATTTGTGCAGAGCCTTGAAATTGTTTGGCCATGAATTCAGTATTTAGTTTTTTGCTGCTTCAAACAAGAATGAAGAATTCCTTCCTGTAGTTAAAATGTTTTGAACGAGCAGGTGTTGATTCAGTCAGATTTGCAAGCTAATTTAACTTCCTGGGATTTCAACTGTTGAGGCATAGGGGGAAACCTTTAAAAAGTGCTGGCAAGAGTAAATGCCTGTACATCATTGTTTCAGATGCTTGGTGTTGGAGGAAACATGAGGCAGCATTTTCTTCATCAGCTGAAGTTCCTGGTATCAGCCAGGCTGGAGAAGGTCAGGCTGTACTTAGAAAAATCTCTGGTGAAGCTCTTTTGATCTCCTACTCCATGCAAGAAGAGGTAAAAAAAAACCACCCAGACTATGTGAGATGAAAGTTGGTATCTTGGCATAGTTCCACAAACTGAAACGGAGTGACACTGATTTACACAAGCTAACTGTCTGTCCTTAAGTCTGTAGTTTAGAAGTCATCCAGGAGTATTTTCATACTTTTCAAGAAGAAGTTCAGATGGTCTTTAAAACTTGTGACACCTTAGCAACTGAAGTGTAAAGCTGCAAAGAAGTAACCAAGGCACTTCCTTCTTCAAAATTGCACTGCTAAGAAAAAAAAAATGCTTCAAAAGAGCTTTAGAGCTAAAACCACTTTTGTCTTGGTGATTTTCAAAGTCCAGATACTGTGACTTTAACTGTTTGTATCCAAACAGGTGGTGAAGGTTCTATTACTAACAAGAATTTCTTTCCATCTGAATCATGCAAAATATGTTTGTGATACTGCTTGTGATCAGGCAGCTTTAGGTAATCCACAGTTTATCATGGCAACAACAGAAACCCTTTTATTCTGTTTCTAGATCAGCTAGAGCCTGATGCAACATCTAACACCACTGAGGAGCTTCACTCTTTCTAAGAGAGAAAAGAAGGTAAGACAACACCACATCTATTTCTTTTCACTGATATTAAATAACCTATTTTGGCAATTTTAGTGCATGGTGTTTCTGATACATGAAGTGAATTGTGGAAACTGTTTGAAGCCTAGAAAATATTTTGCACAGGAAAACTCATACAGAAAATCCTTCTGTCTGTGTCTCTGTGCAGCCTCACAGACCTAATGAGGAAAAGAATTTTAAAAGCATTTATATATGTTAAAATGTGAATAGTTTCTGTAATGCCAGAAACTTTATGTCTGTCCCTAAACAAAATGTTATTCAGGTTAGCTAAGCCTGTAATTGGGACTCTATGGGTTTTCCCTATCAAGCTATTTTTATCAAAGCAAAAGCATAATTCTCAACTTATCATCAGAAAAGAAGAAAAAGAAAGAAAGAAACAAACAATCAAACAAAAAAAGAAATTAACATTTTGGAGGAGGATGGATGCCAGGAGGCTGGAGCCAGACTCTCTCAGTGATGTCCGATGCCAAGACAAGGGGCATTGGGTGGAAGCTGAGGCATAGGAAGTTGCATTTAAACATGAGGAGGATTTTTTTCACTGTGAGGGTGACAGAACACAGGAACAGGCTGCCCAGGGTGGTTGTGGAGTTTCCCTCTCTGGAGATATTTAAAACCTGTCTGTATGTGTTCCTGTGTGATCTGGTATAGGTGATCCTGCTCTGGCAGGGGATTTGACTGGATGAACTTTCAAGGTCCCTTCCAGCTGCTGACATTCTGTGGTTCTGTGATTCCATGATTCTGTGATTTGGCTTTTAGTCTAGACTTCTAACTAAGTGAAAATTCACAGAAGGTTCATCCTTTCACTTCAGGCTGATATCTACTTCTATGTTAGCTACCTAACTGATACAGTTGGTAGCCCAGTTTCAATCCCCTTCTTCTCCATGGAGAAGCCTCTTTGACTAGAGTAAATGGCAAGTCATGCTGTTCTCTTGACTGAAGCACCGAGGAAACTTGGTGAGTTTGAGTTGATGTCATTCCAGCATCTCAGGGTCCCCTGAGATGCTTGGACCACAAGAAGAAATGAACCTTTATAGTATCTTGATGTGCTTCCCATATAATCCCTCTCTTCAGAGGAAAAGTAACTTTGTATAGATAGAATTAAAAACCAGAGTAATTATTCTAGAATAAAGTATTTTTTTTATCCTTGAAATAGAGTATCCACATGGGGGAGTTATATCAGCATAGCTATGGCACTGTAATTATTCTGTTAAAGCTAGGCCACTCAAATTCTTCTTCTAGCTAAACCTCAATATGACCTGTTACACCAGGTGGGAAGAAAGGGAATAAAGAATGTTCATTGGGCTCTTCATCACCTCCCACGTAACACCCTCAGATAAAAACTGTAATTCTACTATGGATAAGAACAGCAATGAATGAAATAAAGTGAAACACAGAAGCTTTTTATTATTTTGCAGGTTATTGAAATGTTCTGCTAACAAAATGAGCCAGACAAAAGATAGAATATGATGATATGGCACAGTGCTGTACTCCAGAGAGATATCTAAGCAGTTCTGAACACCTGGACCAACGTAATCAGTAGCTTATCTTATTAATACATTCAAATGAGGTTTTAAAGACAGTATTTTGCAACTTAATATCCAGCATATTTAATTTTAAAGTTAAAAAGACATATGAGAGTTGAGAATAATAGATGAGACTTTTTAAAAAATTAGTAGTTTATTTACTTTGTTAACAAAATTTGTGCGACAGAGAATAAATCACAACTTTGGATTCATACATAAGGAGATTAAACACAGTGTTGCCTCAAAGGTCTGCACCATAATTCTTGGTCATATTCTCTATTAAAATTCTCTCCTAGCACTAAGAAATTTAAAGCACCTCTCTAATTGCATCTTATTACAGCACCCCCCCAGTCCTTTGTTCTTTAGGGCTTTAACGCTGTGCATTATCGGTATCTATCGTGTTGCCTCGCTGCACTAAAGTAAAATTCTGTTGAAATCTGCTGCCTATACAAAAGGCTGTTGCTTGTAAAGTCAGCTCCTTGGAGCAGCTGTCTCTTGTTAGTTTATCGAAGTTGCTCTAAGTCTTCTTCCTTGTGATATAACAGTTCATCAAAATAGGCAAATTGTGTTAAATTGCTGCGCTCTTTCAAATATAAATAATCTCATGTCATTGAAAAGGAATTCCAGATGAGTTTGTTTAAGAAGAAAAGGATATAAAAATCACAATGGGTGCAATGTAAGGGTTAACAAGCCAATATATGTAATTTATTAGTTCTGAAAGTGTAGTCTGTAAAATCTGATTTAAGAGCAGCTGCTTTCTTCAACTGTTTCAGTGAGAATGGCTTCAAGGTCTTCAGGGAAGGAGCCTAGTCCTTTATTCTTCTCTCTTAAACACTTATCAGGATGTGGATGCTCTGAGATATGAAAGTGATTAAAACAACACTAATTAGTTTGACAAAGCAAGAGATTTAAACCTCTAAGAGATGCATTAATGTTGCAAAAATTAAAAAGGGGAGCGAATAAGCCCATTTCCATGGAGTAAAGAACATATCTATAACATCATACTCCTTATCGTGGGAAAACCAAGAAGTTGCTGCTTCCCAAGAAGCTTTGGGGGTAGGCAGTATGCAAGAGAAAATGCAAAGCAAAGAGGTGGCTTTTATTTCCAAATCTCTCCCATCTTTTAGCAGAATCCCACCTGCAGATGACATGACCAGTTTCACAGCCTACACCCTCAGTTCAGGGGTGACACCAATGGAGAATCAGGGCAGTAGAAGCTTCTCCCCCTGGTCTCTTTGAGGTCAACAGCACTGTGTTGCCTGAGTACCGCTAGCCATGTGGGTCGAGGAACAGCAGATGGTTTTACAATAACTGAAGGAAAAGGGTTCAAATGCTCCAGCATTTATGTGATGCATATAGGTAACAAAATCTATCGCTACCTTGCTCTCTAACAAGAATCAGATGCTTAGCAGTCTATAAGAATGCTAGATTAGAAGCTGATCTTGGCACCTGTAAAGATAGGGAGCACTAGATTTGATTGTCTGTACAAGTTTCATCCTTACAGTTTTATAGAACAGATGTAGACTTTTAGTAGATATTCAGATCCTCACTTTCCTCAGAGGGACCCCTCTTCACAAAGTGCACAGAGTCTGAAGACAAAAAGGGACAGACTTTATGTGAGACTTATGTGAGACTGAAGTTCTCACATTTGTTATAAACCTCTTTCTCTATGTTCTTTGTCATTGTCCTGGAGTGTCCTGTATACCCCAAAATTCCTCTCCCTCTGTGGTTTGAATGGGAGAGGAAAAAAGGCATGAAAAGACCTGTTCCGCACCTCCCCCCTCCCCCCCCCCCGGCCCTGCAGGTGTGAAGTGGGGGAGCAAGGGACCCTTCCGCGCTGGACTCGGCTGGGGATTGGCTGTGGTCTTCGTGCCTAGGCAGTGGTAACTCAGCTCTTTGTCTAGGAAGGGTATAAGTACTGGGGGGAATTCCTGCCTTGGGGTTCCCACCTTAGGGTGTTCCTGCCGTGGAGTTCGTTCCTACCTTGGAGTTCTCCTCCCGCCTGGATAGCTTCTGCACAAGGAGCCCCTGACGCTCGGAAAGACAAGCTCCAAAGGACTGCGTCCGCCTGAAGCACCTCCTTTGTGCAGCTTTATAGCTCTCAATGACCCTCGGAGGCTTCTAAAGGACCCGAAAGACAAGCCTTTGGACCACTCCTCCATTCAAGCCAGCCTGATTCTGCTGTGAGTAGCTTTGGCTCAGCCTATCTTGATAGTGGGGCAGGCTATATTTAATAGCTCAAGCCTTTTCCAACTTCTGACTTCTAAAATAGTCAAGTCTACCTGTGGTATCTGTGTAGATCTTCTCAACCAACTAAGAACCTGCTAATTAAACTAAATTAATTTCTGTATATAGTTTTGGGGGTGAGTTTTCGGGGAAATAAAATAACTTTATTTTTATATAAATTCCCAACTCGGCCACATTAATTCCCTGCCTCCATAACAGTCATAGATCTCTTTTGAGAGATTGAGTTTGACCAATAGTCACTATTTTAACATTAAACAAATTTTCAGTGTTGTTCCTTTCTTTTGGGGGTAGAATATCTAAAACAATGATAATTATTACTTAAGAATTAATTATTTTACCGATGATAACTTCAAAACAGATGGTGCTTAATGACCATGGACTGCTAGATTATCTACTTGTGTTTTCTAGGGTTAAAACAAAAAAATCAAAACAATAAAAACCAAACCACGTTTCATGTCTCATTGTGGATGTGAATTTTATTGATTATGCTGCCTAAATGCAGTATTTTAAATAAATCTCAAGAAATATTCCTAAATTCCAGGCTTAGCTTCTGTTTGGAGTCTTTTAAGCTGTTACCTGCTCTGGTGGAAGGAAGCTTAGTCCACTCTGTTCACAATGACTGTGATGACCTCTCAGAGCAGCCACTGCATGTAATCACCTGAAAATACAATGATAATAAACCACAGTTTCCGAAGAGTTACTTGGCAGCAACTGAGCTTGACTGCATTCCCAGCGGAAAAAGGAAATGGCTTGGATTCAGCATTTTCAAATGGATATAAATTTGTTTAATACAAACATAAACTCCACTGTGAAGTGAACACTATTTATTAAAGAATAAATGAATCTGGAACAAACACGTTCCAGTAAAAAGATTGACATGAGAGTAATACTTATATTAAGATATATTAGATAAACATCCTCTAATTTTGTGAATCAGGCAATTTGACAGCTCATTCTACATATATAAGAAGTAATTTATCAGAAGATTTCCTTTCATAGCATCACAGAATTTTGCTTCACAAACCCTTACATATGAGTTTAGATGAGATATAAATGTGTGGGAAACAAAGAGCATTAGATTGACCTAGCCTTAAAGAGCCCTCATCAAAAGATGATCCTAGGAAATTTTAATTCCTCCACAAGCTCCCACTAATCTGTTTTGGAGAGATAGGATGTGGCACTAGCTCTAGGTAACAATCCACTCATTTTCTTCGGTTTGGATGGGCACGCTTACTTCTGAAATGCAACCACTGGCATGTGTTTGTGTTTTGCATCTAATCAGCAGATTGGAATGTAATTATGTATTTTGCAGGTGAGGTGTTAATGCGGGTTAGATGGCACATCAGCTGTGTGCTGCCACTTGAAATGGTCCACTGGAAAATCTTGAGACAAACAACATTCAATTAGGCACACGGCCACGAGCAGCTGTGCTAAGTACCACTGGCATCGCCTCAGACGTACAGCTCTCAGTGTGAGCCTACTGCTAGCCGCTTCTGAAATGTGTTTATGTTAGTGACAAAAACTTTCCATCATCAATTCTTCTTAAACCTCTCTGCCTCTTAGCTGAAAAATTACAGCTGCCTGCAAGGAGAGGGATGCTCAGTCCTATTAATTTTCATTGGATGAAAAAGATCATTTTTTTTTTCCTTCAGGCTAGAGGTTTAACCTTTATGAGTTTCATGAGCAACAAAGGGCAGCCAGATTTTTATTACATGGTGGGGTAGAGCTGTGTATTTGTTCAAAATAATTAGCACTGGGCAATCCACTGTGTATCGATCCAAAACAAGCATTATAACCCGTGTAAGCTGTTTCTTTCTTGAGTCTGCATTTGGCATGGGAAAACAAACTTGTTTAATCATCAGTTTTCAGGTGCCTACCATGTATGTCACTATGGTCTTTCATAGGGTTTGAGATTCGTGACACCAGTGCTATTTGGACAAATGCATCAATGTTTTTTGTAGGGTTATTTTTCCCCTCAGGAATCTCATGTGTTTAGAAGCTACCTGAGTACACAAGCTCTTCCACAGTGCAGCAGTCAAAAGAGGAAAGAGCCAGTGACACCTTTCCACCCTATCTTTGCAGTGGTTATAAAAGTAAAAACCGTACAGGTTATTTTAATTTATGAAAGAGTGCTGGGTGATGCCTTGGTTGTTGGAGAGCAAAAGACATAAAGGCTTTTTGGAATGAAGCTGTCAAGCATGCTAATCATTGAAGGGCAGAGAGGGGAAATGGAGGAGGGCAGATGACAAGGATGAGCACTGAGGTTTTGCTTTGGAATTCTCTTCTAATTAAAAAAGCTCAATCAGAGTAGAAGCTTTCTTTTGACTTATTACTCTTAAGGATGAGAAAACCTTCAGCTTATGTATAGTTACACAGACATCGTGGAAGTATAATGGGTGAGGGAGCAGCAGTTGGAAGATGAAGAAAGATCTTATGAGGTCATTAGTAGCACTCAGCAATGAGAACATTGCTGTGTTGAAGGGATTGATAAGAAATGCTCACATGATGAAGAGCATAAACAAGTAGTTAGGATATGAGAACTGTGTCCCTTCTTAACATATATGTCTGATTCTGTCAGCCCTCTCTAGACTTGAGAAGGTCTTTGGTCTTGATTTGGGAACGTAGTTAAATGCAGGGAGTTGTATCTTACTTGGGAGATGATTTGAGGCAGAGATACTTAGAAGCTGATAAATGGGCAGTAAAATGTAGCGGCACTGGTAAGAGGGACAGCAGTGGAGGGAACTGAGGCACATGAGTGCAGTGCCTTTGTATAGTAAGCACAATTATGTATGCCAGCAATCTATTTCTATGTGCCTTTGACCTCTGCTTGTTAAGGAAGCCTTTCTCTTTTCTCTAAAGAATCAGAATGCTTCTTAATATTGGACAAACTTGGGCAGTGGGGAATGCAGTATAACCTGTCTAAACTCAAGCAGTACACAAACCAAGCCCAGTTCTATTAATTCTTTGGTGACGCAACAGAAGCTGTGAGAGATGAGCAATCTGCTGACTAACTGCTAGGTATTTTAAAACTGCAACAGGAGAAATTAACGAGTTACAGAGCACAAATTTTTGGTCTTCCCTTATTATCTGTAATTTAAAAACCACAGTCATAATCTTCTTTGACCAAATCATAATTTGTGCTTCTAGGAGACCAAATATAGAGGCATTTGGAAGAAAAACAGTCCTACTGATGAATTAGTTGAACTCAGTAAATAAGTTTCCATGATGGAGGGATTGCTAAGCTCTGGGCAGTTCAGATCTAGCTCATGCAAAGTTGTTGTGCTTGTATTGATAGAAATAGTCTGACTGGCTGAATGGGAGTTTGTAGTTATGTTTCAAAATGAGAGCTGCCATCTTACATCAGCATACAATTTGTGTATTGTTTTCATTGTTTGAAGCATTCAGACTGTGCTAGGTGCTAGGTGAAGTAGAGAACTCAAACCTGGGAATAGCCCAGGGGTCCTCTTCTCATCAAGTGCAATTTTAAAACTGAATTAAACTGTTCTATTCCACATAGCATTCTTAAAACCAAAATCAAACAACAACAAAAAGCAAACAAGATAGTAAGGAATGCATGGCTAGTTTTGGTAAGCAAAAGTTCTATGAAAGACTCAATCTTGATCAGTTGTATTTTAACCCTAGCCTACTTACTCTTAAATAGTAAACCAAATAACGAAGTCAGTTGTGGGGTAAGCAAGCTGTTTTTCCCTGTATTTGCCTGTGTAATATAAGCTAGCTCCATAGAAAATCTTAGTACTTCCTCTGTCATTGCTGGGTTTGAGGTGTGCAACAACATTCTTGTGCTAGTTTGAGCCTAGCTAGAATGTTTTGGTGAGAAGGACTAGATCACAGGCTGTAAAATGAGAACAATGGTGAGGTCTACTTCCCTCACAGTCTTGCTGAGATGTGTAAAAAAGAAAAGCAAAACATAGATTAGGTCACTTTGCTCACTTTGCTCTGGGCTTTGCTCTTGGCTCTTCACCTGCTGGGGAGCTGGGACTGCTGGCTGAACTCCATCTTGCTTTCTAACCTCACCCTCCATTTGCCTTGGCTGATTCACCTTTGCTTCTTAATCCCCCTGGCCAAACCTTCATTCTTCCTTGGGATTGGGGTAAGGTTGAGAGGGGTAGGGGGAAGGTGAGGGGGTCGTTGAGAGCCCCTCCTGGGGACTCAGGTTTCTGGGAGGGGAGTTGTGTTTCTGTATTACCTTTTTACCTCGTATATTTCTGTCTATATCTGTATATACTGTAACTATCTGCTTGTACATTGTGCCAGCTGTAAATATAAGCTTCATTCAAATTTCCAGAGCTGGCTGAGTCTAGTCTTGGTGATTTCTAAAGTGTGTGGGGGAGAGGGGAACACCCAAACCACCACAATTCCTCAGGCATTTGCTCTTGGAAGAAGTCAAAACTTCATAGCTTCATGTATCTCCTCTTAAGGAATGTGGGAATGAAGAATGTGAGAGCTAACCTAGTCTAGCTGAGTGGGTTTTGTCAGAGAGCCTTTGCAAAGACAGCTCTGGGTCAAAAGCAGTGTTTCTGTATACTTTCAGAAGAAATGATGTTTGTGTGTTTCAGAAATGGTCTGATTTTCATGTAGATTTGTTCACTTGTACTTCCCAATGCAAAACTCCTTTGCTGTATTTTAGTTTATTTTTTCCCTTTGAGTTAGGTTTTGCCTGTTTTTTTTTACTGGCTCTTTGCAGTATTTCAGATGTAAATTCATCTATGTATTTCATTAGTGATCTCTTCAGGTCAGTGCAATCCAAATCATTTAACCAAAAGATGAAAGTAGCTTTTAGTAGCCACTCTTGGGGATTTTGTTTTCTAAATTTCCATCTGCTGATGTTAAGAATTACTTTTGAAGTGAAAAGTTATTTTGAGCTCTTTGAAATATGTTTTAAGCCTCTGCTCCTCCTCTTTCTCCTCCCTTCTTTTTCTTTCATTGTAAGCAACATAAATCTGGTATGTAACTTAATGGTGTGTAACTTAATTCACATGACATTTGGAGGCAGGAGAATAAAGCATACAATGCAGTGTTGGTTGTGATGATATGGCAGAAGTTCAGCCTGCATGTGGTAAGTTTCTTCTGCCAGTGTATTGCTGATTGGAGCTTCTGAATACTTGGCTGTACAGTACTGAAAGTGATCTTACACAGCTCGCTACCTCTACAAGTGCTTTTAAAACTTAACCTTCCTGTCTCGATAATGATACAAAAGTTTCTGTCTGAACTTGTGGCTAAAGGAGCTTATGCAAGGCTGTGATGCATAAACAGGAAGCTGGAGCTGGGAAAGGGGTGGAGGCTTTACCTTGCATGCATCAATGAGAGACTGAGCTGTTAGCAGTTGGAAAGGATGCAAAAAGATCAAGTCTAAACTCCCTGCCAGAGCTGGACCATACAACTAGATCACAGAAGAACACATCCAGCTGGGACTGAAAGTCTCCAGAGAAGGAGAGTCCATAGCCTGTCTGGGGAGCCTGTTCCAGTGCTCTGGGACTCTTACAATAAAGTAGTTCTCCCTTGCATTGGGGTGGAACCTCCTGTGCTGCAGCTTACATCCATTGCTCTTGTCCTATCACGAGGAGGAGTGAGCAGAGCCTGTCGCTCCCTCTCCTGACCCCCAGCCCTCAGACATTTATAAACATTTATTAGATCCCCTCTCAATCTTCTCTTCTCCAGACTAAAAAGCCCCAGGTCCCTCAGCCTCTCCTGATCAGTTAGTGTTCAGGTCCCCTAATCATCCTCATAGCCCTCTGTTGGACCTTCTCCAGCAGATCCCTGTCCCTCTAAACTGGGGAGCTCACAGTACTCAAGCTGGGATCTCACCAGGGCAGAGTAGAGGCAGAGGAGAACCTCCCTCGATCTGCTGGACACACCCTTCTTAATGCACTGATGTTACTATTTTACCTCTAAGACTGTTGTCTCTATTTTAAAGGTAATTAAAAGTCTGGAGAGATTGTAGGAAATATAAATAGTTACCAGAAAGAAAAAAAAAAGAAAGAGAGAGGAAAGACTGGATCAAGTGCCTGTCCATAAAAGATTTAAACAAGTCAATCTGTTTAATGCATTGACAATATTGAGAGGCGACTTAGTTGCAGTGTGTAAATGAATGTTTTGATCCTAGCAATGTATCACAGTCTCACAGTATCACCAAGGCTGGAAGAGACCTCACAGATCATCAAGTCCAACCCTTCACCACAGAGCTCAAGGCTAGACCATGGCACCAAGTGCCACGTCCAATCCTGCCTTGAACAGCTCCAGGGACGGCGACTCCACCACCTCCCTGGGCAGCCCATTCCAGTGTCCAATGACTCTCTCAGTGAAGAACTTCCTCCTCACCTCGAGCCTAAACTTCCTCTGGCGCAGCCTGAGGCTGTGTCCTCTCGTTCTGGCACTGGCTGCCTGAGAGAAGAGAGCAACCTCCTCCTGGCTACAACCACCCCTCAGGTAGCTGTAGACAGCAATAAGGTCCCCCCTGAGCCTCCTCTTCTCCAGGCTAAACAACCCCAACTCCCTCAGCCTCTCCTCGTAGGGCTGTGCTCGAGGCCTCTCACCTTCTCTGGACACGCTCAAGCATCTCAATGTCCCTTCTAAACTGGGGGGTCCAGAATTGAACACAGTACTCAAGGTGTGGTCTAAGCAGTGCAGAGTACAGGGGCAGAATGACCTCCCTGCTCCTGCTGGCCACACCATTCCTGATGCAGGCCAGGATGCCACTGGCTCTCTTGGCCACCTGGGCACACTGCTGGCTCAGGTATTGCACCCTAAAGACTCTTTAACAGCAGTGGGGAAAACGCCAACAAGAGAAGGGCTACAAGATTAAACTTAACAACCTGCTGTTAGAATTTGAGAAACGTTCTTACAATTGGAAGTGGAGGATTCTCTTTTATCTCAGGATGTTTTCAAATCCATCTGAGCTGATGTTTGCTTTAGACAAATACCTTTCAAGAAGAGTTGATATGAATTTGGCGCTGGTTGAGGTTAATCATCTACAGAGTGTAGCCAGGCACTATTTCTTTCGGTGTCCTGTTCACCTTTAAATTTCATGATCTTTATGCTCTTTGGTTATCAGTTATTGTTTTTTTGTCTTTTATTTGAAATGTTTATTTTGCTGGGCTACATTAGAAGCATGGGTGTAATAGCTATCTTATTTCTGTACATTCAGGTGCTTTTATTTATCTGATTTAACCTGTTTGAAAGCAAGATGCTGGGAAATACTTTTCTCTCCCTTTTCCATGTTGACTGGTAGAAAGCAAAAATCTCAATCTACCCAAGACAGTGCTAATGCAAACCAAGGTTTGTTAATCCAAGAGTTTTGAGTAAGGAAGAAATTAGTTAGATTGTTTTCTGAAGTAAGCCTGCCATGTTGTGAGACTGTAATCTCTATGGGACAATACAGAAAAGGACAAGATAAAAAACTTCTTTTGGATTTAGTGTTTAGAAACGTTACCTGTAGGTAACTTACAAATACAGTTTTCTAGCTGTCCCACATAGAAAAGGCAATTCCAATTATCTTTCCTCTTTCAGTTGTGAAAGGAAAAATTATCTTCCACTATCCTTAAATTTAGTGCGAGGACTGTTGAAAGGTAGCTGTGGTGCCACTCAGGCTAATGAGCTGCACTGCCAAGAGTGTTCTTGGGCTTTGATGACAGGGACAGGAGCTTTTGTTGATGGAGGAACGTTGGTGGGCTCTGCACAGTTTGCTCAGATAAGATCTGAAACTTTTGAAAAGAGTCGAGATTCTCTGGGGAGAGAAAGAATGGCAAAGCAGAAAATATTCTGAAAGTAATATAATTACTGCTGTGCATCAGGTACACATTTGTATACTCAAATTGGTTGGGAAAAGGTTGTTCCTAATGACAGACGAGACTGGTTTATCCCAGTAGAGATGAGAAGCAGTTAGACAAAGTAGTTTACAGTAGATAAGGATAAACTTTTCTTTTATCTCTCCACTTTCTACATGGCTTTCACAGAGGCTGTGTGCCTGCTAACCTGGGGACATCAATCAGGCTGTGTTTCAGCTGGAAAAAAAGTATGACTCTTACCTGAGTGATCTTGATGGGGACACATTCACAATAGAGATACTTTTGGCAAATAGATTTACTTCCTTAAAGCTGTATGGGAGTTATCCTGCCCTCAAAGGGAAAAATGCTTTGCCATGTTAGCACTGGAAATCACCCCCGGGAAGGCATGCTGTGCAACACAAGCAGTACAATGAAATGGCTTCTCTGCTACAGTCATTTGCAAATTTATAAACTTTAAGCTGTAGTAAGAAGAGTTGTTTTGATGCTGTTCTTAATATGATGCAGAATATCTTTTAAAATTATTCATGGAAAACATGTGATGTCCTTTCTTTTGCTCTAATCCTCTGTATTACCTGTACAAAGAACAAGGATTTGCACACCCTCCTTTTTCTTTTTTTTTTTGCTTATCTGTGCTGCATTACAGTTGTCATTGTTTGATTCTGCTTAAATCCCTCTGTACCTAAAGGTACAGCCTTATCAATTGAAAAGCTAATGCTATATAAGAAGTGAAAAGAACACAGAAAGGTTTCCTAGCAACTACTGTGAATCCTTCTAAAGTAAGTCAGTTAAAACCATGTAGAACGTGCAATGGGTGTAAATTAGGGAGCTAAGCTGATCCACAGATTTACAGATGCCCACTATAAGGTACAATAAAACCTGTAATAGAAGGTGAATTGCTCAAGAAGAAAATCACATCAGAGTCTTGACAGCTTTATCATTATTTAAATGATACAGCTTAAATTCTACTATGTAGTTAGTAAGACTGAGTGTCAGAGCTCCAGCAGCGGTGCACAAAAGCACAGTTAATAGCACTGGGTAGTGTCGCTGCTGTGATCATGTCTTTTACTGCTCTTTCTGAAACCCGCCAACATAAACAAACAAAGCAAACTCCAAGGGCCAGTGGTGGGGGAGCCATTACGAGGTGCAAATATACCAAATCACCTCTGTGAAACGGGATATTTCCTGTTCTGTTCTGCTTTTGCACGCCGTGAATTAAGTTGGGCATTTTCAGGTTAGTAAAATCTGCTCAGTAAAGTGTAAGGAGGTTAACAATTCTCCATTCACACTGCTCACCTGCCCTCTCCTGTACTCTGGCATTTCAGTGCAGGCTTCTTCACTCAACACTTTTCTTTCAGTTGTAGATGCTTTTTTAAAGAACGCCTTGGACTGGAATTATTCAGGGAATGAAGCTAAAGCTCACTTTTCTGAAGGCAATACATAATCCTAGAAGCACAGAATTAGACTGGATGTTAGGAGGAAGTTCTTTACAGTGAGGGTGGTAAGACACTGGCACAGGTTGCCCAGGGAGGTTGTGGATGCTTCCTCCCTGGAGGCATTTAAAGCCAGGCTGGATGAGGCCTTGAGCAAGCTGCTCTAGTGGGAGGTGTCCCTGCCTATGGCAGGGGGTTGGAGCTGGATGATCCTTGAGGTCCCTTCCAACCTAAACCATTCTATGATTCTATGGTTCTAAATATCCAGGTTGCAAAAGATCCTCAGGATCACCCAGTCCAACCTCTAACCCTACTCTACAAGATTCCCTTAGTTCTTGCTTGACACTCATCTTGGTTACATGGAATTTGCAGGTTTTGCCTAAAAAAAAAGTGCTTGTGACTAATACAATTAAATTCTTTAGCATGTATTTAAGTTAATTAATGGGTTGTTTTCTTAGATTAAGAAGCACAATATATTTTCATTTAACTAAAATATTCCTTACTTAACACTGATTCACAAATGACTAACAATATGCATAAGAGAAAGTGTAGACCTATACGATCTAGCTTTAAGTCATTTGATTGATTTCTTTTTTGCATAACAGGTGGAATTTCTTCCTTATTCTTGAGTGATTTATAGCACTTAATTAGTTTTTTCAGAATCTTAGGAACAATAAATAATATAGGGAAAGAGTCAACTATATTTGCAAGCAAGAGTACAATGAAGCAAGTTAGTTTCCCCATTGCTCTCTTGTAAAATGAAGTGTAGTGAAAAGAAAAGATGGGCTTCAACTGCCAGCTCTAACCCATCCTAATGAGACAAATCTATGTCTGAGGAATGTCACATGGTGGAGAATGTCATTTAGGGCAAAGATTTTGTGGTAGTGGGATTTTTGTTTGTCATTTAAGTCATCACTCCTGCAATGAAACTGCTGTGTGAAATCATGACTCAAATCACAACTTCTCCGCAAGGGTACACAACCATGTGTGTGCAAGAATGTTCCTGGGTTTAGTATATCCATTTTAGTCCCTGGTTTCTTCCAGTTTTCATATTCTAACAAACAAACCTTGAAAAGGTCTGAAATATCCACACACTACGGTACTCACCCAATACTTATCCTTCCCTGGCTTCTTTGATCTGAAAATCATGTTGGAACTGTCAGCAGACTGACCTTTCTCACATTATTGTGGTATTTTTGCTTCTCCTTTTATCTTCTTGCAGAAAGTGCAAAACCACAAACAAGCTGAAAGCAAAGAAAAACAATGCACAAACAAACAAAAAGAAAGCCCACCTGAATTGGGAAGAGCAGCACTCTGAACACCAAGGAAGCTGAGAGTTGTGAGGTTTGGAGATGTTCTGAACTGGCTCTTATTTCAGAGGTGCCTGTTCATCTTCTGCGTGCTGTGGAGAGTGGGCTTGACTTTTGTAACTCTTCTGAGGGCAGGTGTGAGAATTGTGAAGCAGCAAGTTTTGCCATGTACCTATTCCTTATACTCTCCAACCCCACTCAGCAACCATTGCACTTCAGGAAATACTGTGGAAGAAATATTAATTAATTCAGGAGATATTAAAATTCATTTACACAAACAGGCCATGAATTATTAGGAGCTTTGGGAAACATATCTAAGATGCTAAGCAGAATCTCCGAGTATTTGTGGAGATCCTTTTTCCAGGCATGAAAGGAACTGTCTGCCTCAAGTTCTATGTTGATGCTCTCTACAACTACCTGAAAGGAGGTTGTAGCCAGGTGGGAGTTGGTCTGTTCTATCAGGCAACCAGTGACAGAACAAGAGGACACAGCCTCAAGCTGTGCCAGGGCAGATTTAGGCTGGATGTTAGGAAGTTCTTCACAGCAAGAGTGATTGGCATTGGAATGGGCTGCCCAGGGAGGTGGTGGAATCACCATCCTTTAAGATGTTTAAAAGAAGGCTGGATGAGGCACTTAGTGCCATGGTTTAGTTAATTAGAAGGTGTTAGGTGATGGATTGGACTCGATGATCTTGAAGCTCTTTTCCAATCTGGTTAATTCTGATTCTGTTTTTATCCACAAGTACCTACAACTTTCTCATTAGGAAGTATGGACAGTTCCTGCTGTAAATGTAACATTCAAACAGATATTCCCTAATGCTCTGCATGTGTGTGGTATTTAGGTTGTTCCATTCCCCCCCCCCCCCCATCTTTGAAGGGAAAGACTTGAGACAATTTGTTGCCATACAGTCTGCCTTCTCTCTGACCTCTAAAGGAACGCTGGAGACTCACTCAGATATTAACTCTGACAAATGCAGGCAAGCTTGCTTCATGTCTTGAAGGGTATTTGTTTCAGAACTTGAAGGAGTCAAGTCTAGAAACTCCTTTATACAGCTCTGAGGGAAAGGCTAATGTCAAGCTCCAGTATAAACTTATAGTCAGTGGATGTATGTAGTAATGAATTCTTGCTAATGGCCTGCCCACACAATCATCACTGGTAGCTCTGGAAAGACTTATTGTGTCATCATCTTTAGCTGTGCCAGCTGAAGGTGTGTGCAATTACACTTGGTGCAGGCTGATTGTCACTGTGCAAAGCCAGATAGACACTGATTGCAGAACATGTCAGAGGCTTTTCCTTCTGCAGGTCAGCAGCTGAGTAGATGCTGCTTAGGGGCAATCGTTTTCCTCTTCATGGCATAAGAAACGGTCTCATCAAATGCCATCTTCCTACTAAGATTCTTCAATACAGCGCTGGAGAGAAGGCCTTCCAATCATGTGTGGAATTCAATTCTTACCCTCTGTGTAATTAAATTGCCACTCTTTGAAGATTTGTGTTAAGCATAGGGGAATAATTTAGACTCTCAATGTAATAACACTTCCAGATGGTAGATTCACTAGTCTGTTTTCTGGTGGTATAATTAATTATTCTAATCTTTCATAACACTTGAACCATCATAATCTACCACAGGGTCCTAAACTGAAGCCAAAATCTGGTTGCATGCCCCTTATGTTTCTTGGTGTTATTCTGGTCTGATGCTTGTCCAAATCAAGGCAATATTGACAAGAAAAAGAAATAAATAACCGTCAAAGTCAGAGTGTAAAAATGTGTTTACTGCTATCCAGTATGGAAATTATTAGTATGCCATGGAACTTTGGGGTATACTCTGAGAATCTCACTTTCTGATAGCCTGATAATAGCAGCAACATCTAGTCATAAGAATAAATGAACTTATCTATACCTTCTGGCTTTTATGAAATAGGCTGAAATGAATTATCCTATAGGAATCTCCTGCTACTGGTTTCTCTATATGCATGATTTTATGTTCTCAGACTGCATGGTTTGCAAAAATCCATCTCCAAAAAAAATAAAGGAGTGCAGTATCTGTAAATCTGTAATTGGCATGATAGGTTTATTTCAGTTTATCTAAAATTTATATATGAGTGTGAATAAATACTTCTTATCTACTCTGCAGGTGTGTATATGCACATACATAACAGTCTCACAGTATCACCAAGGTTGGAAGAGACCTCACAGATCATCAAGTCCAACCCATTACCACACAGCTCAAGGCTAGACCATGGCACCAAGTGCCACGTCCAATCCTGCCTTGAACAGCTCCAGGGACAGCGACTCCACCACCTCCCTGGGCAGCCCATTCCAGTGTCCAATGACTCTCTCAGTGAAGAACTTTCTCCTCACCTCAAGCCTAAACTTCCCCCGGCGCAGCCTGAGGCTGTGTCCTCTCGTTCTGGCGCTGGCCACCTGAGAGAAGAGAGCAACCTCCCCCTGGCCACAACCACCCNTGGCCACCTGGGCACACTGCTGGCTCAAATTATGATTGTACTGATGTCAGGGATACACAATAGCATGATTAGGAAAGTGAATTTCATTCTCATTCTCACACATCAGATCGCAACTCACTTTTCACCATGAGATCTGTCTTATCAGCACCAGTAGTAATATGAAGGGGAAAAGATCATATTTTGCTTTAAAAATTCCCTTTCCCCCCCCCCCCCCCCCCCCCCTTTTTTTTTAATTTTTCAGAGAGGAAAAAAAAAATCCACTCAGGATAAGAATATAGATATAACTGAGGGGGAGGGAAGCATCACTTTCTGCAGTATTATTTCACAAAACACTTGTAGTCCTACTGTACAGTCAAAACTATCCAAAGAAAAGAAGTGGCATGTTCCTCACAGGTAAAATTCTATCTGTACAAGGCTATGCCTCACTGAAGTGCTACTTAAACCCTGAAATAAGTGGGCCTCAAGTAGTTTGTAGGCCATCATGCCAGGATGGATTTCACCCTAAGAAATATCAAGTGGCATTTTTCAATCTAAATCAGTGATCTTGGAAGCACCACGGAGTTGAAATACTGTTGGTTTACAGATCTGTGTGCACACAGTATATATAAACATAAATATGTGCATGTAGGAAAAAAGCAAAATAGAAATACGAAGGTGGAGTTGCATTTGGTTAAGTTTTACTCAAATAACATTTCATATGAAGACAGAGGTTTGCAGTTGCTTTTTTCTTTTGTTTGTGGAAGTTTTGGCAAACCACACACTTCAGAGGACTGAGCACTCTGGAAACACGTGCAGTGTGTTGTTTCACTGACTCCAAAGCAGTAAGAATCATAGAATCAACCAGATTGGAAGAGACCTCCAAGACTATCCAGTCCAACCTAGCACCCAGCCCTATCCAATCAACTAGATCATGGCATTAAGTGCCCCATCCAGTCATTTCTTGAACATCTTCAGGGATGACAAATCCACCACCTCCCTGGGCAGCCCATTCCAAAGCCGATCACTTTCTTTGTGAAGAACTTCCTCTGTGAAGAACTTTCTCCTAACATCCAGCCTATAGCTCCCCCAGCACAACTTGAGGCTGTGTCCCCTCATTCTGTTGCTGGTTGCCTGGGAGAAGATACCAACCCCACCAGGCAACAACCTCCCTTCAGGTAATTGTAGACAGCAATGAGGTCTCCTCTGAGCCTCCTCCTCTCCAGGCTAAACACCTCAAACTCCTTCAGCCTCTCCTGATAGAACTATTTTCCAGGCCCCTCAACAGCTTTGTTGTCCTTCTCTGGACATGTTCTGGAACCTCAACTTCTCTCTTGAATTGAGGGGCCAGAACTGGACACAGGACTCAAGGTGTGGCCTGACCAGTGTTGAGTACAAGGGAAGAATAACCTCCCTTGTCCTGTTACCACAGTATTCCTGATAGAGGCCAGGATGCCATTGGCCTTCTTGGCCACCTGGGCACACTGCTGGCTCATATTCAGCTACTATCTACCAGCATCCCCAGGTCCCTCTCTGCCTGACTGCTCTCCAGCAGAGAGGGACTGCTTGAGGTTGTTGTGGCCAAAGTGTAGAACCCTGGACTTAGCCTTGTTAAATATCATCCCATTGGCCTCTGCCCACCCATCCAGTCTGTCAAGGTCCCTCCATAGGGCTCTCCTATCCTCCAACCTATTGACACCTGCTCCTGGCTTGGTATCATCTGCAAGCTTACCGATGGACTCAATGCCCTGATCAGTAAAGGTATTGAACAGGACCAGGCCCAGCACTAATCCCTGAGGGACACCACTAGTGACAGCTGCCAACTGGATGTGGCACCATTCACCACCACTCTCTGGGCCCAGCCCTCCAGCCAGTTCTTGACCCATTTCAGGGTGATTCTGTCCAAGCCATGAGCTTGGTTTTGTTTAGTGCTGCACCTATGGGTTGCAAAGTTGTAATGCCACACAAGTGTTCTGAAGAGACCTAGTGATTTTGGGCATGAAAAGACCAACATTTTAGGAAAATGGAGCTCAAAATTACATGTCCTCTGCAAATTAAGTCCTTGGTGTGCAAAAAGCCAGAATCTCAGATCTAAGCCTATTATGCTTGTTACCTGCCTTTCAGTCAGAAATTGCTGCAAGCCATAAAAAATAGTGTTGTTCACACTGCTCAAGTTTAATTCAATCAGATCCGTCCAAGCTTGAGTCTTTAATAAAGGACATTTTTCCAAGAAAGTAAACTTATCTCTCTCCCCTTCAGGGTTTTCTCCCTGTTATCCTTTCCTAGTGCAACTCTGCTCAAATAAAACCAGGACCACAACTGTCTGCTATCATATGGCAGTTTAAAGTTCCAAACCCATGTTGTTTTTCAGAGATGATGGATACAGATATTAAACAGGATGTCAGCTTTGAAGGATACTCAGAAAGATGTAAGAGAAGCTCTTTAATACTGCCTGAATTAATGCATTAACATTTAACCTTACCTTCCATAAATTCAAAAGGGCAATGCAAAACAAAGCAAGTAAAATTAAAAAAAAAAGCAGCCAGACAACCAAAAAAAAAAATATCTACATTTGACCCCAAAGATCAATAAATCAGAATTTCTACTTCACTGGTTTTGCTGGAAAATTACCATGTTTCTTCAGGCTGAGAGAAGATATCTTATGGCTTTATGTTTTATTTCTTCATCTTTTGACTGTGTAATTTCTACATAAATCACCACAGACATAAACAAAGGATGAGGAAACCATTTCTAAGGTTTGAGAAAGAGAAAATTAGTAACTTTCAGGGTACACTGCGGGTTATTGAAGTCAGCAGTGGTTAAAACCATGTAAAGTTACTCACAACTAGAAAACAATGGCCATTGATTTAAAGCAGACCGATTTTGTTCTCCATCCTTGAGGCTTGCCTTTAAGAGAATGTGTTTAAAAAAAAAAATGCATATTTGCATCTTTGTTCCTGTGCAAGAAACAGGAGCAAAACAACTCATATTTGTGATTGTCTTATGTTAGCGTGAACACGCAGGCTCCTGACATGCTCATCATTTTCTACAGTGAGGTTACTTATCTGTACAGCTAAGAAATGTGTTGGCACTCTCAGCAGCTTTCCCAGATGGCACTAGTCTTCCCTCAGATTGTGTATTCTTCTTTATTTCTTGTTTGATGTTTGCTTGTTTGTTTTTATTTAGCTGGTAAAGAACTCCTTAAAATCTGTAAAGGTGCATTCTCTTTCTACTGCCAGGGATCTTTCTTTGGTTACCTAAAGTTACATCTTCCACATGATCTTATGTGTTCTATACTATCAAACAGACAAGGTGCTGCTTGGAAATGAAAGATATTTCCCTCTTTACATTGGAGAAATATGATAGATTCACAGAAGGTTGGAAGGGACCTTTAAAGGTCATCTAGTCCAACATCCCCCTGCAGTAAGCAAGGACATTCCCGAGAGGATCAGGTTGCTCAGAGCCTTATCAAGTATAGCCTCAAATGTCTCCAGGGACGGGTCTTCCACCACTTCCCTAGGCAATGTGTTCCAGAATTCCACCATCCTCATAGTAAAGAGCTTCCTAATGTCTAATCTAAATCTACTCCCTTCTAGTTTTAAACCACTAACATCATCCTATAATAGTGCAGTGAGTATTGCAAATGCTTCTACCACCTTGTCTTAGGTTTAAATTTCCCAGAGGCTCAACATATAGCTAACGGAACCAATACAATAATAAGATGCCTTCCCCTCTCCTCCCCCTTTTGGAAGGAAAGGCATTAGATGTAGAGGGGAAGGTAAAACATCACACCCAAACAAATAGCCTTGGTTGGATTTGGAAGTTAAAAGAAAAAAAAAACAAACTTAAAAAACCTTTAACAATAAATAAAAGGTATTTAAGGTAGGGGAGTTACAAGAAGGTATAGGGAAGGGAAAACAAGATACTACATATATATATATATATAATTGTGGTGGTTTGGGTGTTCCCCACCCCCCCAGACTTTGGAAATCACCCAGAAATCACTCAGCCAGTGGAAATTTGAATGAAGCTTATATTTACAGCTTAGCACAATATATAAGCAGATATTTACAGTATATACAGTTATAGACAGAAATATACAAGGTAAAAGGTAATACAGAAACACAACTCCCCTCCCAGAAACCTGAGTCCCCAGGAGGGGCTCTCGACTGCCCTTCCACCTTCTTCCATCCCTCTCAACCTTACCGCAGTCCCAAGGAAGAATGGAGGTTCCACCAGGGGGGTGGGAAGCAAAGTAGATTAATCAGAGAGACGGCAGAGAGACTAGAGAGAAGTGCAGCTCAGGCAATGCCCCGAGAAGAAATACCTTATCTATGTTTGGATTCTTGTTCTTATCCATCTCAACCAGCCTGTGAGTGAGGTAGACATCACCCTTTTTTTTCCTCTTTCACCGCCTGTGATCTAATCCTTCTCACCAAAACATTCTATCTAGCTTCAAACTAGCACAACGATCAGATTAACAACAATGGATGGAGGTAGAATAAGAAAGGGTTTGTCCACCCTGTGGAAGGATGGCCACGTGACAAAACAAGAGCAGCAGGAACAAGGGTAGTGCTAGCAAGTAAGGAGGCGAAACAGAAACAGGAACTTCCTCTGTTTTCATAAGGGCCCTAAACAGGAAGTGTTAGTGAGCTAACCACTACACCTGGGGTCAGGTTTGAGATCCACCCCCAAGGAGAAGTCAGGAGGACCTGGATCGGGTTCAGACCACTTCCCATGAGGGTTAACCCTTTACACACCTGAGCTGAAGGATCACCAGACCCAAAGGAGGAGGAAGTTCTTCACAGAGAGTGATTTGCCATTGGAATGGGATGCTCAGAGAGGTGGTGGAGTCGCCATCCCTAGAGGTGTTCAAGAAAAGACTGGATGGGGCACTCAGTGCCATGGTCTAGTTGATTGGATAGGGCTGGGTGATGGGTTGGATTGGATGGTCTTGGAGGTCTCTTCCGACCTGGTTGATTCTATGATTCAAAGGAACAGAATACGTTCATATATGTCAGTTTCTTTGAAATCATCCTTAAAACAAGCCCAAATGATTATGTCTTCCTATTACTTAAATTAACAGTTCCACATTGCTTAAATTAGCATAGATAACTTCTTATTACTAATATTAAGACATTTTTCATTGTGACCCATCTGCCAGACAATGCTCTTTGGCTGCATTAATGGAAAATATCTGCATTTAGGGACCCATGTTTGCTTTTTTAAGATGAATTTAATGTTTGGGATATATTTAGCTTTGGTTCTCTTCTCAAAAAATTTCCTAGTCTTTAAATTAGTCAGTAATGGCCATTAACCTTCCTGCTACCAGATCACTGTCTGTTCCCTCCAGCCAACAACCCTCAGGTGTAACAAACTGTATTGTTTGTTTTTCCATTCCTTGGATGATCTCTGCACTGGGAGGCAGGACAAGATGGAAATCCCAGGGAAATTTTCAAGACATCACAAATTGAAAATTCCATTTGCAACTGTAGCTTCCTCATTCTCCTTTCTATAATCCCACCACTAGGATGAGTGGATTTGAGGGGAAATCATGGGAATCCTCCCTATGAGAGATGTTATAAAAGAAATGTTTTGGTCTGCTACATATTGTATAGAATCATAGAATCAACCAGGTTGGAAGAGACCTCCAAGATCATCCAGTCCAACCTAGCACCCAGCCCTATCCAGTCAACTAGACCATGGCACTAAGTGCCTCATCCAGTCTTTTCTTGAACACCTCCAGGGATGGTGACTCCACCACCTCCCTGGGCAGCCCATTCCAATGCCAATCACTCTCTCTGTGAAGAACTTCCTCCTAACATCCAGCCTATAGCTCCCCCAGCACAACTTGAGGCTGTGTCCCCTCATTCTGTTGCTGGTTGCCTGGGAGAAGAGACCAACCCCCACCTGGCTACAACCTCCCTTCAGGTAGTTGTAGACAGCAATGAGGTTATACCTCCCAGCTCCCTCAGCCTGTCCTCATAGGATTTGTGTTCCAGGCCCCTCACCAGCTTCGTTGCCTTTCTCTGGACACGTTCCAATATCTCAACATCTCTCGTGAACTGAGGGGCCCAGAACTGGACACAGTACTCATGGTGTGGCCTGACCAGTGTTGAGTACAGAGGAAGAATAACCTCCCTCATCCTACTGGCCACACCGTTCCCGGTACAGGCCAAGATGCAATTGGCTCTCTTGGCCATATCTTTTCTCCTTCTGCCAAACTGATAAGATAATAAAACTGGCAACAATTATGAAGTTACCTTCATTTTATTTTTTTAGTTATTTCTCTGGCATTAATACTTCTAAGAGAAAAAATGTTGAATTTCTCTGTTCTGGATGTTGTTGTCATTGTTGCTTGCAATAGTAGACATTTCCCTTGGTGGTTCTCAGGTGGGGAAAGGATGCACTGCTGTTTGCTTGGAGAAGTTATGGAATGAGATAAATGGTTTTCAGCTGCTTTTACAAAACAAAACAGATGGTTGAAATTCAACCATTGTAAACTCAGGTAACAATAGCAATTTTTCTTGAAAAAAACAAAGTCTTCCAATTATTGTCAGCCAAAGTGGGACAGTGAGGTAAATGGTTTTGTACTAGTCCTTTGTACTATCAGCCTGACGCAGAGGAATTATTTGTTAGAGCCACAAAATCTGGATTGCAGTGAAGCAGAAATGTATTTTTAGATGGACACATTGCTGAGATGGAGCTATTAAAGAAAGGTTGATCAGTGCAGAGACAAAGCTAAACAGGAAGCCGAGGTGCCTCCTATTCATATTTGAGCACTGTTGTTAACTCGTAACAAGTTCTTCATTGGCACTCTGTTGGCATAGATTTTCTTTCTTAATTTGAAAAAGAGCTCTACAGCACACTTTATAAAATAAATGCCAAGGAATAATCTTTAACTAATGACACTTTTTTTTTCCCCATTTAAAATTAGAAACACTTATCAAACAGTATCTCACTGTCATGATTGTAAAAACGAGTGCATTATATAGATGTTGTCATCACAACAGAAATGATGGCCTGATTCCTAAGCCCATTAAAATCAATGAGCCCAGAATTGTATTACTCAGATTTTAGACTAAAGATTTTCTCTGTAGCTTTTATGAATATATGACCTTGCTCATAAAGTGGTCCTGTGTTCATATAACTTGGCACTCTTTTTTGCAAGGGTTGTAAGCATTAGTCTCTAACAAAGTGTAGTAGGACACAGAAAAGGATGACTGTAAAGTTTCCCACATCTGTTTTTTGAGATGGCAGCAAAAGGCATCCTCTATTTCTACCTCAAACCTTCTGAACAGGTTGGGATTTGTATTTAGTTAGTTCATTAGTCAGTCATTGGGAAAAATTGGTACTTAGTTTGCAATCAGGTACAGTGGTTACCTTTGTCAGAGTACTTCATTAGCCACAGCCAAATCTTTTTTGAGTAGGATGGAGAGTTTGTTATCTTAATTTGAGGGAATATTCTATATCACTTTCAAGTAATACTTCATCAGGAATTAATGCATTTTGGTTCCCATTTTTAGGCTCTTTTGGTATTGTCTTGGTCCAAGGGAGAGAGATTAAAAATGCCTCCGTCCAGAGGAGAGGGATCCTACAAGAAGGCTGGAGAGGGACTTTTCATAAGGGTGGTCAGGGCTAGGCTGGATAAGGCCTTGAGCAGCAGAATCTGGTTGAGAGGCATCACTGCCTGTGGCCATTTCCAGCCATTCTGTGATTCTATGATATGAATAACTAGATCTTTCATATTTACACATACTTTTTTTTCCCTTTTTGCTGATCTGTCAGTCATTGAATTGACTGACCAGTGGCAACTAAACTTTACAGCTTGGATGATGGGTTTTAAATACTTTAAGAAGTGATCCAGAGAAATGATAATGAATACACTCAGGAATTTTTTGTCTTTTTGCCAACATTCTAAAAGCAGAAAGTTAAAATTGAGTAAATTAGGGTAACATTCATAGGCTACATTATCCATTTTGTATTCTTTGTTCAGCTGCATTCTTCTCCTTTTTCTAATCAGGAAAACAGAGAAGGAAAGATCTCTCCCATTGAGGTCATGCAAGTGACTACGACGTGACCACAACATACACTGGAAATGATAACTGAGATTTTCAGAAGTGTGTAGGCTTAGGAAATACTCTGTGCTGCTGCACCCACTCAAAAATGCTGAAGTCTTTCTTTGGTGGTTGAGAACAGACTAAACTGGGGGTTTTGGTTCATTTTGTAATACCAAAGAGCTTCACAGGTTAGTAGAATGGTTTGGGTAGAGAGGGATCTTGAAGATCATCTAATTCCAACCCACCTGCCATGGGCAGTAACACTTTCCACTAGACCAGGTTGCTCTAGACCTCATCCATCCTGACCTTGAAACAGGAAGATGGCATTCACTCACAGCCTGCTACTTTGGCAAAACATAAAACTTCATATTTAATGCTAGAGGTTGGGAGATTTACCTGTGAATCTTGTAGGAGGTATTTAAAAAATGCTTACAGAGAAGGGCTGGGATCTGAACCTGCAGCTGCTCTCCTCTGTATCAGTTAGGCTGTAGAATTGGCAGCTGTGCTTCCAGTACTTCACCTGACAAGCCCCTGTGTTCATCATGGCATGCTCAGGGCACCTGTAGGCTGTTAGGATGTGCCTGGAAATGCTTGGCACATTCACAAACAGAGGCTTACCAGGCCTGTATCCATGATACTGAACAACAGATAAGAAAAAATATCAAGCTTTCTCCACTCTGGATACATAGGAGCATGCAGGCTGCTTGAAGATGAGAGGTGTTTGATCTCTCACATGAAATTCAGTGGAGATATAGACTCAGAGATTGTCTCCAGCGTGGGTGACCTCATCTAAGAAGCAAAGTGAAAACTCTATCAAATGACATTAGACCCTGCACACTGATAAAGTCAGAGCAGGTTAATTAAATGAGCAACTGGCCAGAGTGTCTCTTCTCATTTGGGATTTTGCACTCGCTATGACAGACATGAAGAAGTATTTCTTGTTTTGTACTACAGCTGCATCTTAGGATCACATGAAATCTCTTCTGCCTAAACTGATCAGATTCAGAGTCAGTCTCCTGCCAGTGATGCTCTAATCTCCTCTGCTTTTGCATCATCTATCAGGGGGTACCATTGAACCATACTAACCCGTGAGAATAACGGAGAGAGCGGAAGGCATGTGTAGGTTTATATGTCAGCTGTGCTGAGTAACAGATGGTGGTAATGATCTAGCCCATGGTGTGACGTTACAGACAGTAAGGTAGCATTGGAGAGGCGAGGTACAGAGAATCATCATAGGTAAAACAATGTAGGGAGTGGGTAGAGAAAACAAATGAGAAATACTTGTTAAATGTACAGGAAAAAGTCTTCAAACAGATCAAGGGGAAGATGAGAGAACAACAAAAAGAATTGAAGATTCTGAGGATGAACAGCTACATAAAAATAATTGTTTCATTCTGCAGCTTAGGGCAGTACTGTAGCTCTTTATTAGGCAATTATTTTCTGTCGTTTTGAAGACTTTATCTCTTCCAACGACATAAAATTCTATCTGAATTCTTTACAGCCATGTTCCCTCCACCCCTGTAATGGTAGAGTGTACCTGCTCTGTAATTGTTTGTCAAGTGCTGGGCTTTTTGTGCTATCACAGCTACTCGTCAATACCTGCATAGCAAAACTGGTAATAAACCTAACATTTTTGTGAAGTACAATGTTTTACCTCAATGCTATGTGTGCTAGATCCCAATAAACTTATTTACAATGAACTTAGTACTAGATTGCCTTATGGGATAAAGTGCTATCAATATCTGTCCCTTAAGTTTTAAATAAAAGGATCACACTTTATCAGTCAGTGTAATACCAGCACCTTTGGGATGAAATGTGAGAATAGCTTAACAGTTCACACCACAGCCACCTAACAGTTTGAGACAGAAAATTAAGAACGCTATAGCCACTTGAAAAGGCAGAGGAAATTGAGCTGAGTCCACAGTATTAGCAGCATTGGTCATTGCCAAGACAACAAAGTTAAAACGTGCATGCCCACAAAAAGTGGCTTCTGAGGATGAATACTAAAAGGGCAGTACTTCTCTGAATGCTATACCAGCTATCATGGCACATGGCATAGCTCAGGACTGAGGATGCCTCTCTAGCACTGACCCCTGCAAGTACTGTAACACATCCAGTCCAAATGTGCCCCTGTAGCAGTTTAAGAGCTAAAGCTCTATTTTGGTTTTAAATTATAACAAGAGAGAGGAACTTTCCTGATATTCTGTTGAATGTATAATGAATGAGCAGGGCATTTGTTGTAAAAAGAATAACAATGCTAAAGCCTGTATCATTCATTATACATCAATGTATAAACAATTATCTAAGTCTTTGTTCCCTTTGCCTTCTGCTTTACACCTTCTCCACTGCTCCACTGTGTACCGATAACCTGGTCAATACTGCATCTGCAATGTTGGTGTCTTTGACAGAGAGCAACATTTTTTTTTGTTTAGCTGCATCAGGACTTTCAGTCAGTGGTCTTCCACTTTCCTGCCCTGCAAACACTTTTTTGATAGCCACATATACTTACTAGGAAGGTTGTGCAGAGTTGCAATTGTGTCACGAGTAAGCAGGTAAAACTGAAAGTAGTTTGTCGGTTCCTACTGCTTGCATGATGCTGGTGTCTCTGGACATAGCAGCAATTGCAACTGATGTTACTGGACCTTCAGCTACTGGAAAGGTGCTGCTCCCCTTCTCTTTCTACATGAGCAGTGTTGTCGAGGGGTTTAATTTGAATTTTGGGGAGATCCAAGGCCAATTTGATTGTTATTAAATAATTTATTAATATATACAAAAAAATTTCCCCAAACTTATATAAAATCAGCCCACACAAATCCTTTGTACACTGTTAGTGAAATCACTCTACAGAATGTCTATTTACTATTGAATCAAACAATTTGGTATAGGTTTTAGAGAAGCTTCAATCAGAGAGTCTTGTAGCAGAAAGTGCCGCTGGTGGAGTCAACAGAGTTCCTTTGCAACTTGAATAAGAGAGTTTAAGTACTCACAAATTGGAGTTTTAGTATCTGTGGTCCCCGAATATAAGATGATGGGAGTCACGGAGTTGATTCCCGTGGGGATAACAGTTCTTTGGGTTCTGGGGCACACTGTCTGAAAAGATCAGGCTGAATCTATGCAGGTTGTGGTGAGACAAAGGCAATAGCCTCAGGCAGAAGTCAGACGGGTGGCCTAAAAAGGCAAAGGCAGAAGGCAAAGCACAGCCAAGGCCCAAAGGCAAAGGAGGGTGCCTTGTTTACTTAGATTGCCCCATTTATAAGCAATGTATGGAGACTGATGGGTTTGTTGGCCATAGCACTGCCCAATAGGCTTCTGGCAACAGGCAGGGACATACCAAATTTGGAGAGGTCCACAGGTGCAGTACCCCCAAATATGGGAAGAGCAGGAGCAAGCCACACGCTAAGCACTTGGGCTTATGCAGCATGTCTACCACGCGGGCCCTGAGCAGCCAGACACTGTGGTGCCAGGCCCATTGACCCCACCATGCGCCTTCAACGTGATTACCTCTGTCTGGGGTATGCGAGCATGTCCAGGCAGGGCAAAGCAAAGAGAGGAATAGAAATAAGCCTATTTTTCGGGCCTACAGCCCCTCTGTGACAAGCAGCACCTCTTTTTTCCCTCAACTGTTTCTTTTTGTTCCCCTTTAGAGCTCCAAGTATTTCTTTTCCCTCTGTTCCCATCTAGAGGATCCCTTTGCAGATCAAGCTGCAGGTACCTGTCAATAATTTTCTTGTTTCTTTTCCTAATTCTATGTTTATATATTTCCTCTGCTCTCCTTACAAGCTTTCCAGTACAGTGTGGTTTCATAATGGTTCATTGTTAGAGAATAGAAAGGATACAAAATAAGTGGGGTCACAGCTGCATACATCTCTGATTTTTATCTGTCACTGAAGTCTGTGATTGATATGAGAAACTTGCATGTCACATGTTTCTATGATTTGTCAGAGCTATTAAATGTGACTGCTTTGTTAAGGAAAACCAAACAGACCAATACATTCTTCTACTGCCTCTAACAGAGTGTCTGTTGTCAGTTTTGCAGTGGAAAACGTTATGGTTACTGGTGTTTCAATTGTGACTAGGAAATGTGTTCTCTTTGGCATAATTAGCTGCTGAAGATGCGGTAAGCTGTATGCTGAATGGTGCATACTGGCTGAAGGATGAAAGGTGGCAGAGTGAGTCCAAGGAAATGATAAAAGTTAAATGAGTAGATAGAGTCAAAGTGAAAGGAAGATGAGAAAAAGGTTAGCAATGGAGAAGGACTTAACGGTGAGAGATAGAATTGGACTCTGCAGCTGCAAGGTGGTTTAGAAGAGATGAAAGGCATCAGAGCAGAGGGAGGAAAGAAAAAGGAAAGTGAGAATATCCAAGAAGCTGAGAGACGGAATCACAAGACTGAAAAGTAATTGTAGAATCACAAAGTCATTGGAGTTGGAAAAGATCCTCAGGTCCAGCTGTCATGCCAACACCGCCATGGCTATTAAACTGTGCCACATCTACAATTTTTGGGACATCTCCAGGGATGGTGACTCCACCACCTCCTTGGGCAGCCTGTTCCAATGCCTGAGTGGGAAAAAAAAAGAGAGAAGAGGTATAAAATCAAGATAAACATCCTGAAGACTACTACTTTATATTGGCTCCAGTGGGACAGTGGAAAGGCAGAATCCTGCTGCCTGGAAGTTTACAGATCCATTTCAGGACACTTGTGTAAGTAGGTTACTTGCAGTGATTAATTCCTGCATATTCCTCTGAAGATTGTAAACCATCTTAAGTCTGAGGTCCATTAATGTTAGTTGACAGGGCTTGGCTGGTAGCAGTAAAGCAATTAGAAGTCATTAATTAAAACCCTTAAAATATTGTCCCTGGATGCTTATTGATTATGCTCGAGTTTGAAATATTCAGGTTTAGAGAGTTTCCTTCTCAGGGGGGTAAAATGTATTGATTACTGGATAAAGGACATTTGCATAAATGATATCATCAAATATGCAAATACACTGAAACTTTTGAATGGGAAAAAAAAAAGAAAACCACCAACACCCAGTTTTGTCATCTGGAAAATTGTATGTTAATGTCAACATGAAAAAGGTGGAGAAAGATAAAAGCTATTCTTCCTTGGAGATATGATGAGTTTACAATTAATACCCCCCCCTCTTTTTTTTGTCTCCCCCCTTCTATGATTTAGATTTGTTTACAGTTATTATAGATGGTACTAGGTTGGCGACAGGTTTTTTTTCCTCTCCTTCTTTCTTGTTCTCCTTTACCACTTGACAAATGCCATTGCTGGATGAAATTTTATCCTAATACACAGCATATGCTTTTTAAGAACATGAGTGAAACCCAAAAGCAACAGTGTGCATCACAGAGGTGTGAGGCTTCTGTCCCATGTTGTCCCACACAGTGTTATTTTCTAACAGTATCACAGTATCACAGTCTCACAGTATCACCAAGGTTGGAAGAGACCTCACAGATCATCAAGTCCAACCCTTCACCACAGAGCTCAAGGCTAGACCATGGCACCAAGTGCCACGTCCAATCCTGCCTTGAACAGCTCCAGGGACGGCGACTCCACCACCTCCCCGGGCAGCCCATTCCAGTGTCCAATGACTCTCTCAGTGAAGAATTTTCTCCAGATTACTCTTTCAGCTGTGTGGAAGCTACAACCCCGTAGAAATTTGCTCTGCACAAACTGTTTGTCTCAGGCTTCTTCCTCCCTTCGTTGTCTCTGTATCCAAGCACCTGTAACAGGCTGCTCCTGAACAGTATGTTGCAGTTCAGGCACAGCTTGAGTGCTTGCATCACAGGTTGTCACATCACAGCTGAACTCGTACAAAGGTGTAGCAACAGTCCCTCAGAATATTAGGAATGCTCACCGCTATGTGACCGCCACAGTGCCCAATGTGCCTGTGCCATCACATGAGCAGCTTTGGGAATACTTCTAGGCACCTCTAGATAGGGACTGAAGTGAATTCAGGAATAAAAAAGGTAGCACCATGAACTGTTAGTGTGTGCACCCACCACTGAGAAGACTTCAAACATGCAGGATGTCTCTGGAACCTGGAGTGGTGATGCTTTTAGAATCATAGAATGGTTTATGTTGGAAGGGACATCAGAATCATCCACTTCCAAACCCCTGCCATAGGTAGAGACACCTCCCACTAGAACAGATCACTCAAGGCCTCATTCAGCCTGGCCTTGAAAACCTTCACGGAGGGAGCAGTCACAACCTCCCTAGGCAACCTGTGCCAGTGTCTCACCACCCTCACTGCAAAGAACTTCTTCCTAACACCTAGTTTAAATCTCCCCTCTGTCAGTTTAAACTCATTACTCCTTGTCCTGTTATTACAAGATCTTGTAAATAGTCCCTCCCCAGCCCTTCAGATACTGGAAGGCTACTACAAGGTCTCCTGGAAGTGTTTTCTTCTCCAGGCTGAAGAGCCCCAACTGTCCTCATAGCAGAGCTGCTGCAGCCCTCTGAGCACCTTTGTGGCCTCCTCTGGACTTGCGCCAACAGTTCAATGTCCTGTTTGTATTGGGAGCTCCAGAACAGCACACATTACTCCAAGTGGGGTCTGAGAAGAGCTGAGTAAATGGGCAGAATCACCTCACCCTGCTGGAAATGCTTCTCTTGATGCAGCCCAAAACATGGTTTTCTCCTCTTACTTCTGATCTTCACTTTTCTTTCCATTCTTCTCCCCCACTCTCTCATAATTTTTCTTTCTCTGTGGCATGTACTAGGTAATGACTTTGTCTGCTTTAAGAACCACTGTATGATCCAAGTGATCTGCACTAACTTGTGATTAATAAACTGCCAACCATTCTAGCCATTTAGGTGTCAGTTTGCTTCACTCACTCCTTGGTATCACTAAAAAGCCTCCCCTGAACCCTTCCTCCAAGGTCAGGTCACAACAAGCTGTATATTACTTAGTACATTTGTTACATTCATAAAGATAAGTGCCATTTACCTAGTGCATTAGTTTAATTGAAGCAACTCTGATTAGTTCAAATCCCTGACATGGTGTAGGACTGTACCTTAAATGCATGAGCCACTTAAATACATGTCTCAGGGTTATTCCAGACAGTAGGGCTAAACACTAAAACATGTACTTAAGACTCAAGTATTTTAGGGAGTAAAAGTCCCTAAGAAAAAGGATACCTTTTAGGGCTGATGTCATCATAGGCCTGAATAGGCCAAAATAGGCTTATACATGTCCTGGCTTGCTCAGATATGTTTTTCTGCTCTCCCTCTCTCTTGTTCTGGGGAGAAGCAACCACAGGAAAGAGGACAAAGAACCTAGAGCCACCGAGTCTAAGGACTCTGGCTTGCCCAGACTTGTTTTGCTCCTGTTTGCATCCTGTGGCAAATAAGGTACTTACCCTTGGCTTGTGCCTACCTCATGCAAGTCCTATTTTTGCCAAACTTGGATAAAGCAAACCTATGGCTTCACCTAATAACAGGGGTCCACACACTGTTTAAACAGGTGGCCGGTGCACTGTCCCTCAGGCACTGTTGGGGGCCAGACTGTGGTTTGTCAGGGGCCGGACTATAGTTTGGTTCCAGCCCAGTCCCGGTGGCTGCCTGGGGGCTGCGGAGGCTGTCGAGCAGATTAAGTGGCAGGAAGGGGCTGCTTGGTTCCCCAAACCCCGGCAGGGGGTAGGGGGAGCAGGGCGCAGGGGGGTTCTGTAAATACCGGCTGGCCGGATTGAGGACACTGGGAGGCCATATCCAGCCTGCGGGATGTAGTTTGAGGACCCTTCCCTAATAAGGTCAAGCTTGGATAACTGCCATCCTGATTGGCTATTCTGTGTCCAAAGGCCCGTTAGTCTCGACTTGCATTGATAAAATGAGATGAGCAGGTAACACAACGTGCTCTGCCATTGTGTTCATGCTTGCCTCCTGCTGCCTGCTGCCATTGCTCTCTGCTTCAGGCAGCATTACGCCTCACTGCCTTACTGCCTTCTGCGGCATTGTGTTTTGCTAAGCTATAATCTAGCTCTGCCACAAAGTAACAAACCCTGACACTATGGGTTTGCCTGGAAACTGCCTGCTTTGAATTCACCAGGAACAGGGTTCAAATGCCTCCATGCAATCGGCCTGCATAGCCAGCGTGAGTGTTGAGACTGCATATTGCAAGACATCCTGCCTACACCTGCCAAGACAACGAGCCCTGGAAGGGACACCCAGATCATCCAAAGAAGTCAGAGATCATCTGCCTCCTTTCCCCAGCATCCTGTGAAGTCTGGGAAGAAATAGAAGCCTCAGTGCCTGACAAGACACCAACAGAATTCCCTGATAGCATTTTGGGTATTGTCTGAAGCTGTAGCTAGCTCCCAAGTCAAGAAATCATATTTTGTGGGTAAATACTTAAAGCCTCTTGTAATTCACCATTGCCTTCTGCCATAAGCAAAAAGGCACTTCCTGCGTCCATCTAGTGGACAAGCAGTGTACTGACCACAAGAACCTTCTCTTCCAGTTCAAGTGAGTTTAATGTTTGTAATTATTACTAGATATTTCTTAAATGTTCTAGATCCTATGTTATCATCTGTGTAATGTTTCCATGACCGTTGCAAGAGAACCTGATTATTATTAAAATTAGTGGTCATAAGTTGAGACTCCTAAACAATAAAATTAATAAACAATATTAGTTTTGAAAATGCCATCTCACAATCAATTTATTACCTCTCCATTACAGCTGAACACATTCTTTAGTAGACAAATGCAGACCTTAATATTGATTATATCCCTTTGTCCTTTGAGACTTGTGATGCCTGGATTTTTTGCCAGTGTAAATCTGAAGAGCTCTCTGTCGGAATAACTTGTCCTGATTCCCTTCCAATAATATCCAATAAATGACACAATCACAGTCCGAGTTAGGATCATGTTTAGATACAGTCACATTCTGCTGTAGGTGAACAGATAAGAATATAAATATTCAGGACAGAAAAGAAGTGGTAACAGTGAAAATATCCATTCAGTTCGCAAGTTTTTTCCTCTTACTTTGGTGCTTTGTCTTCTTTGCTCCATGTGTAAAGTAAGGTGACAGCAATATAAACCAAACCCATAAAGCCTTCATTGTATTCCTTTATGCATTCATTTTTCATTTGCACCCCTATTATTGTGATAAGAATCTAAATCTCTGCTGACAAGCATACAAAGACACACAGATAGCACCTTTAATTGGCAGAAGCACAGAGAGGAAGTTCACAAGACTTGGCTGAGAGAGGATGAATCTGGTGTCACTGAAAATCTCTCTGTACCTGTGCTCATAAGCAGCCTGTGTGAAGTCTGTGTACCCTCAGTGAACACTTTGAAGGACTGCTGTGTCACTTCAATCACAGCTCCGCCAGAAGTGATGTGCCAGAAAACATCAGTGTCAAATTCTGCCTATTTGAGCTACCCAGAGCATAGGCATGGGCAGCTAAAAGAAGCCATCAAAGTGAGAAGCACAATTTTGTATTACAAGGATTTGTTTTCTAGAGAAGGCAGAATACCGAAGCAAACCAGCCTGATTTATGTGTCAGTTTTTAAGTTCAGCATGCAGCTAATGCTTGGTCCTGAAAAGTGCTGAGGACCCACAACTCCCATTGAATAGGTATTTGCTTCCAGCCTGAAGAAAATTAGAGAAGGCTATTTCTGAGAGCTGAGGGAGCTGGCACTCAGAGTAAGTGCTAAGGATTGGCTTGGCAAGTAAATATCATCATCTTCCCAAATTGTTTCTGATCCAATTCCCATAATGATAGCTAAGCTTCCAAATCAAGTCAGAGTCAGCAATATGAACAAGTTGGAGCTCTTCCTTTTCACACTCTAAGTGCTTTTCTGCCCTCCTCTATAATCCTCTGACAGTCCTTATTTCTGCTTTCCTCTTCCATGGGGCCTTTATCACCCCTCCTCTCGCTCCCCAGAACAGGCTGCCAGACCCCTGACGTGTTGGAAGGTCTCTCAGCTCTGCTTCCCCAGTTGCAGAAGTAGGAGTAGTGCTTTCCAGCTCCCTCAGGCAGACCATCATGGGCCCTCAGTGCTCTCTGCACATGGACACTGCTCATGTACTTTGGAGCTGGGTTTTCATCTCAAAGCAGCTGGGGAAGCAGCCTGTGAACATGTGCAGCCCTTAGTACTGTCATACACTTTTGCTGACAGCAGAAGGTACTCGGGGATTAATTCTGTACCAAACCGGCTGCTCCTGGCTTCAGCCTCAGAACTGCACTTTCCTGGCCTGTGCTCTGGGCTTTCCCTGCCAGTCCTTCCTCTCCAGACACCTACTTTGCTTTTCATGCTGGCCTCTCTTTTAGATTTGTGCTTAATAAGAAGGGCAAAGAGACATTACCATCCACAGAGTCGCTAAGAAAAGAAAACTCTGTAAAAGATTAACCCTCTTTGGGGAAGTGGTCTTGACCCTAACCCCAGGTCCTCCTGACTCCTCCCCGGGCGTGGGTCAGACCTTTTCTCCAGGTGTAGTCATTATCCCACTCCCACTTCCTGTCTAGACACCTATAAAAACAGAGGAACATCCTGTTTCTTGCCCTGCCTGGTGGCATCACATTCCTGTTACTCTTTGTTTTGCCATGTAGCCATCAGTGCATGAAGTGGAAACCTCATTGCCATCAATCTGGTTGGTTGGATATACATGTATATTTTGTATCTTATTTTCCCTTCCCTATACCTTTTTGTAACTCCCCTACCTCCAATACCTTTTATTTATTGTTAAAGTTTTCTCTTTTAACTTCCAAATTGAAGTGCTGTTATTTATTTGGGTTTGTTTTATCTTTTCCTCTCTTCTCCTAATTCCTTTTCTTTGAAGAAAAGGGGAAGAGGGAAAGGCATCCTATAAATTCTGATCGGTTCTGTTAACTATAGTTGAGTCTCAGGGAAATTTAAACTAGAGCTGAGACAAACCCCCACCAAATACTGTCATATTTTCTCTGTTTTAAATAGTCTAATGTTTTTTTTTGAGAGTTGATTTTGGGTACTTGGAGTTGTCAGGTGCCAAACCAAAGCACTGAGTAATTCTATCAAGACTTACAAAGTTGATGGAGTGTTTTAGTGAATAGCCAGGCTCCCAGTTTGACTGCTAAGTGTGTATCAAATGTTGTCACTTGGAAATCCTACAATAAAAATATTTAGGGAGGAAATCTCTGCCCTTGTGTTTGGTGGTGTTGGAGGTGGGATGGGGGTGGTACTGAACCTGATGGGAAACAATATCTTTAATGAGGTTAGTAGGGGGCCTGTGGCCTTTTAAATCCTATCTTGTAAAACAAGTTCTCAGTGGAAATGGCATTTCTTTATTTGGCTGGAAGACTGTGCTGGAAACTCATGCATTCAAAAAAACAGAGGAGCTTAGTAAAGCATCCCTTAAATCACACCTTCTGTAAGGCCTGCTTTCCTTGTTTCTCTGTGACACATTAGCAAGTATCTCAGTAAAGCCATGATATGCAGTGGCTTTTTCTCCCTGAAACATTCAGCTGCATGGTGTTCACCCGTCTGCAATAGCCTATTTGCAAGCTGTATTTCCTAAGCAGGGCAAACAATGCTTTCCTTAGTGTGCTAGTTTGAAGCTAGCTAGAATGTTTTGGTGAGAAGAATTAGATCATAGGCTGAGAAATGAAAACAATGGTGAGGTCTACTTCCCTCACAGTCTTGCTGAGATGTGTAGAAAGGAAAAGCAAAACGTTAGATAAAGTCACTTTGCTCTGCACTTCTCTGGGGCACTTCAGTCTGGGCTGTGCTCTCAGCTCTTTGCCTGCTGGGGAGCTGGTCCTGCTGGCTGAACTCCATCTTGCTTTCTAACCTCACCCTCCATTTGCTTTGCTGATTCACCTTTGCTTCTTACTCCTCTTGGACGAATCTCCATTCTTCCTTGGGACTGGGGTAAGGTTGAGAGGGGTAGGGAGAAGGTGAGGGGGTGGTTGAGAGCACCTCCTGGGGACTCAGGTTTCTGGGAGGGGAGTTGTGTTTGTATTACCTTTTTTACCCTGTATATTTCTGTCTATACCTGTATATACTGTAAATATCTGCTTGTAAATTGTGCCAGCTGTAAAGATAAGCTTCATTCAAATTTCCAGAGCCGACTGAGTCTAGTCTGGGTGATTTCTAAAGTGTGGGGTGTGGGGAACACCCAAACCATCACACTTAGATATCTCCCATTGTAACTCAGAGTAGGAGATGGCATAGGGTCTTACTGAAAGAAAACAAAGCAGTGAAAGTTCTAAATGGGCAGATGATAGATTCTATTTCTAGGATGTTTTATTAGATATGTTCCTCTGGAGCAAAGGGCAGAAGGAATACATAGCACTCATGAAGTCACCTTAGCTTAGCAAGCAATAGTAGTACAAATACTTTTAGCTGTAATTATGAATTTTGCTGGCACATCACTAAATTAGCCAAGTGACAAAATTAGCTGGTTGGCTGGCTAAAGACCAAAAAGAATTAATCTGAACCACTGATGTTACTGTCCCTGGGCAGTGTAAGGCTTTTAACAAACCACAGAATCAGACAGAGTAAAACAGGAAAATGTAACTTGCCACGAGCAGTGTTTGGTAGGCATATATCACTTACAAACCATTTAACAGATGGGTAAAAGAAGTGCAAGCCATGAAGATGAGTACATGGACATAATCTTGCCTCCACTGGAATAAATCAACACAAAATTTATGGACCCTGAAAGGAAAAGGCTTGTAAGAAATAAATGTAAGAATATAAGTCTTGATAGGTCAGAGACTCTGGGGAGAAGGAGAGATCTGTTTTTTCATAAGATAACAAACATAGGTTGTGTACAGCCTTCTGAACGTGTTCAAAACAAAGCAGATCATTCTGTACATCATATATGATATTTTAAGGTAGGCTCATAAATGTCAAAGCTCTAATCAGTACGGATATAAATCTGACTCCTACCTTGGATTATGCCTTTGGTGGCTTCCACCAATGCAGCATACATAAGCCTACACACTTTCCTTAAGGAGGCTCTGAACACCAGGCAAACCCACCGTTGGCAGCTTTCTGCCCAACAATAATAGTGAAGTAGTGATCTGTGAAAATCAAATACCAAAATTCAGCTAAAATAAAGTTCCTTGCACTTAGGAACATAAAGAGACATAGAATTCATGGTAAAATGCTTTGTGTGTCGTATCTATACCAGGGAAGGTGAAATTGCAGAAGGAAAAAGAGCAGGATTTTTTTTTGTGACAGGAGATGGAAACACACAGAATCATAGAATGTTCATTAACACTCAATACTAACTTCATTTCCACCCAGATGTAAAACTAGGAAAGCCATTTATCTTCCAGTGTTGCTTGTCTTCCTTTTGGTAAATGTGACCATTGTGACCAGTTCTTTAGAGAGGTGGCAGCAGTTCTGGGTGGGCATTTAACCCTGTGGTGAGAGCTATTTTTTCCCATCTGCTGACCTTCTAGAGCCTGGTAGTTCTTGATGCTATTTGAAGTTGTCTCAGTGTTGCTTTCTGTAATCGAGTCATCCTCTCACAAATTCAAGAGCACTTGTGTTCCAACAGTGGCCAAGAATAGGTGCTGAAAGCTGCCAATGTGGCTGTCTGGCTGAGAGGTCTCAGCTGGTTCCTCAATCCAGATTTGAAAATTGGCAGAAGGATAAGGTTGCCACCTGGCTAGGTAAATAAAAAAAAGCACTAGACCCCAAATGAATCCTTGCTTACTTCTTCCTGAGATGATTCACACATGTGCCAATGTGCCCTGCCCAAAAATTTCAAGGAGCAGGGTGGGCTGAGCCATGTGCTTGGGCTGCCTGCTGCAGTGTGTTCACATGCCCTCAGCCTTTGTGGGGCAGCGCCAGTCCTCACCCCCTTCTGCCCCCACGATGTCTTCTCCCCCTCGACTGCCCCCACCACCTCTGTACCCTCACCAAGGCAGCTCAGTTAGAAGCAGCCGGGCAGGGGCTGTGTAGCATCAGATGGATGTATGCCAGTGTTGTAGCTCAGAGGGGGTTTGGCAGCTGGCTGTGCGGAGCACCAGGATTGCTCTTCAAATAGCTCACACATGAGAGAAAGCCCATGGGAAGGCAGAGGAGGTGAAGTGGCTAACCCACTCCCTGTGAATGAGACTCAGCTCACTGTGATGATGAGCTAAAGCCACAAACCGCTATTTCTCTTCTGAGACTGAATGTTAGATGTGAACCAGCAGAGAGTTGATTGCAGGTCGTACACATTGTTCTGCCTGGCTGTTTCATCTTCGTCACACTGGTCAGCTGGAAGTGAGTAGGTCACAGCATCTCAATGCATTAAGGACCACTAGACTGGGTATATCCCCAGTGCCCATTTGAAGGGCTTTTTTGTTCAGTCTCTTTGTTGCCATGTCCTAATTACAAGCAGTCAAACAAAAGAGATTAACAACTTACAGACCCACAGGAAGCAAATCTATTTATAAATACTTGATCATTTCTATTGCATCATGAGTTTGTTTGAAATGTCATAAAAAATTGACATTTTTTTTCCCTGTTGAAGATCAAGAATGTAGGTTACATGCAATTTTTAAAACATATTGTCTTAAGAGCCAGATTGGAGACTTGTGCTGAGTCTATTTGAAGCACCACTGACTGCTTTTAGAAAATCAACATAGTTTAAACAGCAGGCAAGAAAATGTCCTTAGCCCTGTGTTAAACTAGAGGCTGGGGACAGAGTGGCTGGAGAGCAGCCAGGAAGAAAGGAACCTGGGGGTGCTAGTAGACAGTAGGCTGAACATGAACCAGCAGTGTGCCCAGGTGGCCAAGAAGGCCAATGGCATCTTGGCCTGTATCAGAAATAGTGTGGCCAGTAGGACGAGGGAGGTTATTTTTCCCCTGTACTCAGCACTGGTCAGGCCACACCTTGAGTACTGTGTCCAGTTCTGGGCTCTTCAATTCAAGAAGATGTTGAGGTACTGGAACATGACCAGAGAAGGACACCCAGGCTGGTGAGGGGCCTGGAACTCTATGAGGAGAGGCTGAGAGAGCTGGGGTTGTTTAGCCTGAAGAAGAAGAGGCCTCATGGGTGACCTCATTGCTGTCTACAACTACCTGAAGGGTGGTTATAGCCAGGTGGGGGATGGTCTTTTCTCTCAGGCAACCAGCGACCAACAAGGGGACACAGTCTCAAGTTGTGCCAGGGGAGGTATAGGCTGGATGTTAGGAGGAAGTTCTTCACAGAGAGAGAGATTGACATTGGAATGGGCTGCCCAGGGAGGTGGTGGAGACCCCGTCCCTGGAGGTGTTCAAGAAAAGACTGGATGAGGCACTTAGCACAATGGTCTAGTTGACTGGATAGGGCTGGGTGCTAGGTTGGACTGGATGATCTTGGAGGTCTCTTCTGACCTGATTGATTTCATTAAGAGGTGGATTTGCCTAATCAGCAACAGAGATTTTGTTTACCTTTTTTTTTATTTGATTTTATTTTTTAGCATGAATCAAAAAAGTTCATTTGAGTGTCTGAGAGATGTCTTGGTTCTAGTTTAATTTTCCCAGAGATTCAATGTATAGCTAACAGAACCGATACAACAATAGGATGCCTTCCCTTCTCCTCCCCCTCACCCCTTTTGGAAAGAAAGGAATTAGGTGTAGAGAGGAAGAGGGTAAAACACCACACCCAAATAAATAGCCTTGATTTGATTTGGAACTTAAAAAAAAAAAAAAACTTTAACAATAAATAAAAGGTATGTGAGGTAGGGGAGTTACAAAGAGGTATAGGGAAGGAAAGCAAGATACAAAAAATATATATACAACCAGATTGATGGCAATGGATGAAGGTAGAATCAGGATTTGTCCACCATGTGGAAAGATGGCCACATGGTAAAAAATGGGAATGGCAGGAACAACAGTGGTGCTAGCAGGCAGGGAGGCAAAAGAGAAGGCAAAATAGGAAGTTCCTATGTTTTTACAGGGAGCTAGACAGGAAGTGGAAGTGGGCTAATCACTACACCTGGGATCAGGTTCAAGATAACCCAGGAGGGTTAACCCTTTACATGAGGAGTTCAAGTTTTGGAAATAAAATTAACTACAGAGCAGAAGACTAAGGAAAAAGGGATATTGAACAGCAAAATACAAGTGGAGCACACAACCTGAAATACCAGAGAAGCACCAGATGAAAAAGACATCCAGAGGAACTATTGATTGTCTTCCCACCTACCCTGAAACGCTTATAAAGAATCGTTAAAATGGGAAGAATAAGCCTAGGATAAAACTGTGTTTCTAAGGACATGGAAACCGTTCTAGATGCTCAATAAAGAATACTTAAATCTGCAAGGGATGCCATGGGGTCAGCTAATCCATTACCTGAAGAAAGAGACCACTGGAAGATGCTTGTCTAACTACTCTTTATTTTTTACATCTTCACTTTCAGAGATTCCAAAATGTCCCTGGAATGACATCCTCTAAAATCTACTCCAGCATCTTAGCACCTCTTATTAGGGAGATGTTTCTGTCATTTCTAGCTCAGCTATCACCACAGTTCAAACTCATATTTGTTGCTTTCAGACAGCAAGTCTCTCCTGCAAGAGAGATAAGCACAACATGAAATTACCACCCTCCCTGAAACCTGAAGGCTTTTATGATGCAGACCAAGCAAATACAAATTTTGTCACTGTTTCTAACACTTTTTTCAATGTTTTAATGATTTTCAGTGCCATTCTAGATTTTTTTAGGATTCTCAAAGGAAAATGAAGATGTCGAAATGTTGGGTTAGTTTGGGTTTTTTTTTTTTTTTTTAATTTTTACCCTATAGAATCATAGAATCATAGAATGGTTTAGGTTGGAAGGGACCTCAAGGATCATCCAGCTCCAACCCCCTGCCATAGGCAGGGACACCTCCCACTAGAGCAGGCTGCTCAAGGCCTCATCCAGCCTGGCCTTAAA